>OY740771.1:34136702-34500250 GCA_963513935.1 Aphrophora alni | reverse complement strand
TTAAAACAAACTTTACAGTTCAATGCATAAAGGTCAACATCTAGCTTGGATTCAAGAAGCCTAATCCAAGTACTTTGTTTGTTTAACAAGACAAACAGATAAATCCGGTAGTTATGTTGGCTTAAAAGTGGTTGTATGGAATGGACAGATGGATTTTGTTTTTTTTTCTATAAAAAGGACATTCATTGTAAAAATAATTGTGCGCGTTCTAACTATATTTCATAAATATATATTGCACATTATCAAGCAAGTGTGGTGTTTTTTATATTACAACTCAAATTATTAACTGTCTTCAGTATCAGTTAAACCTACTATTTTCTAATAAGTGTAAATAGTGTACTCCTGCTGTTCACACATAACGGCATCATAACTAACTCATGAGGTTACGATGACAACAAAAGGTCAGACTCTATGTTCTTATGTTTAAGGTTTATCAATGGGGGACATTGGTATATCTCTTTAAAACATTATATTATCATAAACAGTACTAAATTATTTATGTTATCTCCGTTAAATTGTAAAAGTTTGTTTTGTTTGACTTCTTATAACATTGTGAATTCATTTTATTTCTGTTTAAATTAGAGGAATGTAAAGTTCGGTTGAATCATTTATGTAAAGGAGCTCCTATTAATTTCATGTTTTGTTTTATTTTATTTTAATAAGGTTGAATCTTTTATAACCAAATATCTATGAATTATACAATTGGGAATACATTGCTGAATCAAAGTTAATTAATTCCTTCCATTATTCCTAATGACGCGGTTAGGGTGCTAAGATCACTAGTTAAGAATAAAAAATTCTATTGCTTCCACTGCTTAGCTCTAGCATCATATTTTGCGTTAATTTTTGCCACTCCTAAACAATATATATTATAACATAACAATCTTGTTATATCTGTTTTATCTTGCCAATTTATTTTAAACAAATGCCACACGTTGTGCGACCAAATATAGCATAACAGAACGTTTGTTATATAATATTTTTTTATCTAATTTTAATTTAATTTATTTTAATTCTCTTGAAAACTTTTGAAAAACTATTATGATGGTTTAAGTAAATTAGTTCAACAAACAAGTTTTTATCCTTTAACTAACTTCAGGATTTATTAGCAAAACAATTATTTATAACAACCAATATCAATTCAATTTATCTATTCATTGAAATATCTTAAGGCTACTTCATTCTCTCTCACTTGCATTCTTTAAAAACTAATTTACTCTAATACACAATATTATTGATTACAAATTTAAAATCTACAATTGATTATTCAATTTACATAAAATCAAAACTCTACAAAATGTTCAACAAATCTTGTCCAAAATGTTCTTATTAAATTTATCTCAATTTTATTACAAAAACAAAACAATTATCTTAATTAACTTATTTTTCCAAATTTACTTTTATTTTTGCCGGCTAGCTCAATTACTTTACTTTTAAATTAATTATACAAAAAAACTTGACTCTTATCTCGGGCATGGGAACTTTTAATGACTCAATTAAAGTGAAATACTAACTCTAATGATTATTTATTATGAAATTTTGTACTTATCAACAATTCTCCTCGTCCGCTATAATTTTGCCACTTTTACACAACACAAATCACTAACGATACACAACAACACAACGTATCCTTAGCCTGGGAGGTCGGATGCTGCTAACACTGGTTCATTGACTGGTGGTGAATCTCTGGTGATACTCCGCTAACTCTGTTTAGTCTCCTTACTCGTTCTCGACTACTATGGACTCCGACGCGATGATCTCTCCTCTTCTTTTATGAAATTTAAACTCTTTGACTCTATTTAATTTATGATTCTAACAAACTTCAAAAGAAACTACTAAATTTTGTGGCGCTCTGCCTTTAAATTAACCAATGACTTAGAATTAAACCCTCAGGTTAATTCTTAACACTTAACACCTCCTACTCTGATTCCTAGCTGTAAGCCAAGACCTACACGCTCTTAACCCCAGTTCTAGACTGACTCTCCTTACTCTGGATTTCACCTCTCCCGAAATTCAAGTGTAGCGTCCTCTTCGCTTATTGGCTAAATCTCATTTTTTTAAAACTCAGGCCTCTCCTGATTGGACCTCTAACTTTCTAAAAATCGTTGGTTTTTTCTTACACGCGCTGGCTTCACCCTCGGAGATACCGTTAGGAATTCGCTTTCTCATTTTTTCTTGGTTCCCATTTTTTACAACACGCAGCTGCGTTGAATAGCAAAACTCCGTTATGTTTTCTACTAAATTTTTATTTGTGTCGGCGAACTTTCTTCTCTTAAGTAAAACAGCATGTCTTCTTTCCCTTGTCCTTGTCACGTTTGTCAAATTTGTACAGTTATTTTCCAAACTTAACCTTGCAGCTGCTCTTTCGGTAAGATTTGCTTGTCCACATGTGTTCTGTTTCAATTTACACATTTACACAATTATTTATTAATGTTAACTTTTGATTGATTATTATTATTTTAATATTTGATATTAGGCCTAATTAATTATTTATCCATTGTGATCGTTTGAGATCGTTATACTATATATATATATATATATATATATATATATATATATATATATATATATATATATATATATATATATTTCCCTTTTCCCTGTTCTATATCAGATATAGAACAGAGAAAAAAGATAAAGATGTATAGGAAGGATACGATGTCAGATATACGTGGTTAATATTGCTGCTTATATAGGAAGCTGTGTGACATATAACTTACTGATCTTGGACTAACTCAGTAAAGACAGAGTTTGAGACACGACTTAAATTAGACAACCTGTACTTTCTGTTTGACGTCATGTATTGTTTTAATAATTAGTCACATCAAAGAACAAGAACTTAGGACACTAATTAACTTACAATAGATAAGACTTACTCTGACACGAGCAAATTAGACAACTTGTACCTTCTGTATAAGAACCTGTTTGCTTTATTAATTAGTGACACCAAACAGATCATGAGATACTAATTAATTTACAATAGAAAAGATTTGATCCCACAACGATAAAGTGTTTCTTTCAAAATACATGTAGACGTAATAGGTATGTCCGAAAATAAAACCTCCCAACTTCTAAAACAACAACAAACTAATTGGATGTTTGTATTTAGTTTTTGAATTATTAATGTAGTTTAGATAAAAACATGTATAATTAGAAACACTAAATTGAAATGTTTGTTCCCAATATAAAATTATAATTAATAATGATTACTTCATAAATCTATAATAAACGTGATATTTAGGTAACACAACATTAGAAACAATTAATTTTTACCATGAGAAATCATAAAAAGTAACGGTTGGTGTAATATAAATATCTTCTGTAAATTACACCTTACATAACTAGCAGCTATTTCTACTAAAAAATGCTGAATAAAATTAGAGTACCTCATATTTCCCGTGTTGTGAACTAACATTAAATTTTATGCTTTTATTATGCTTTTTGAGTATATTGGACAACATTTCGATTAAGACTTTCGTGTTTCTTTCATATCTGTTAAAAAAAACTTTTAGGCTATATTATATAGTACTAAAATGTTTGACTTCTTGATTTTTTAGTCTTTTACTAGTACGTGGTAAAGTTTTAACTTCAATGAAATTGTGAGGTTTTATATAATTGTCATGAAAACCTCATGCATAACCTCATGTCATGAAAACCTTATTTCAATGCATAATATTGCCTTCGAACAGTAGTTTGTAAAGAGAAAGAGTTTTTTTGAAATATGATTGAATAACAACTAACTTCAAACTTACATTTCTTTTCTAGAAATTCTGTCAAAACTTAAACAATTCTATACTTTGTCATAGTTACTAAAATCAGATATGTTTTTCTACGTGAAAAAATATATTATTCATTAATCAAAAAACATCTAGACACAAAAGACTGTAAAAATATATATTTAACGGGATTTTTATTTAAATCATACAAGAAAAGGATATAGTACAACGTATAAAGTCACAATTATTGTATACAGGGGAAATATCTAACATAAAGGTCAATATATACACATACGATAAGCCTTAGATCAATTTGAAGTGAAGTAAATAAGGTATGCAGAGAAGTGAATAGTATGTTACAGGTAATATATAGATCTTCAATGCGAGAGCATTTTATATCGGATTGTAAAATAAGGATATCGTATTAAAGCTTAATATTATTGTGTTAAACTTAATAATATTTTACATGAATACACCAACAAAGAGCTCCTTGAAGTTGTTCATATCTCCGTTTACAAGTTATATCACAACCCGTCAAAGCAGTATATAATTTAATATATTTGTTTTAATATATTATTAAAAAGACTTCAATTCATTCATTGTAATTGTAAAAATAATTTTCGCCTTCATTCCGGATCAGCCAATACCTAACAAATTATACAACAGTAGAAGTAGGAGCTTTTTTAATTTTCATTATTACATTAAAAAAAAAAAATAATAATAAACCAAGCGCATTCAATCACAATTCGCTCGTTATCTTTGAGCTATAAAATTTTAACTTAATGTTAAAAAAGGCATTATGACACATTTCCTACATAGATAAATTATATAACTTTATAGTAAGTGATTTTGTAAATATCAACTTTATATTTTCTACAAAATTATGTTCTTTAAAAAAATAATCAATAGAAGACTGACCCAGTTTGGTTTTCCGCACAAGACAATTTTAGGAGATGATTATTGTGTTTGTGAGATAACTAGGTTTGTCGTTACCAAAACAATAAAATTACAAGTTGAGGTTTAAAACATAAATAAACTGAATTATTTGTTAAAAACATGTCGTAAGAAAAATCTTGAACGAAAATGATCAGTTGATTTTGGTTAAAGTTGATACCTGATTATATTTGCCTAATTTTTTTACCAGATCGTTCATATGTAAAATCATTTAATATGTAAACGTTAATTAGTGGGTAATATTTCGAATACAATGGTTAAATGTGAGTAGTAATGTAATTAAAGAACGATATTTAAACAAATATTACAAGGTATTGTTATTTTTTATGGAAATTTGAGACTCTTCGTTCTACAAGCATATTTTATTTTTATTTTAGCGGTATATCAAATTTTGATGTAATTTCATCAATCTTTATAAGAAAACTAAATAACAAAACAATGTAGTTGTTCTTGCGGCCCAATGAAATATGAAATACCATAAACTTTGTATTTAATATTTTCAATAATATCGATTATACTGGTATAAGTCTTAATTCAATTTATTTTAAAAGAAGCACTAATATTTTAGATTTATTATCTTCAACAATGAGTTGTAGGTACAATTCTATTATTGCAATTTCTGTAATCAAATTATTTGTGCTTGTACTTAAATTGATAGTCAAAAAGTGCATCTTTCGTTGGATGACTCATATAGTTTATTAGAAGTGCATTTCTGGAAACATCACAAAGATTAACTCCACCACCGTATAAAATTGGAAAAATCTGAAATTATAAATTAAGCACCTACTTTATATCTGATTTTATCATTCATAAATTTAGGATGAAGAATACTTCAAAAATAATTTATACGCTTATTTCACCATTGTCCAAATAAAGGTGAATATAATGGAAGAACTTAGTATTAACCCCCCCCCCTCCCCCGATTGTTTGTGGGATAAGATTATTTAATCAAGTACCACAAATAATTATTTAAAACATGGGTTTAAAAATTGTTATCTCATTTCGTAAAAAACATTTCTTCAATTTTAATAGGAAATACAATTGGACAAGTTTTGGTAATTATGTAAATATTTATTTATTGATATTTTTCCCACCACCAAATAAAAACCTTTAACATTTATATTTCCTTTATAGTATCCAAGATACTGAATGTAATGACAGGTTTTGGACTAATGTCTCAATCTTCATGATACCCGATCTTTCTTGATCTAACTGTTACGAAACCCCAAAGGATAAATTAATTCAAATACAAAATTAATAGATAACCTACTACTATAGAAACCGGAATAAAGATTCATACTATCCCAAGTCCACAAACAAGCTGTTAACAATAGTATTCTATTTAAATTAGTTACAATATTACTCGGAACAGACGATTATTTGAAAGAAATATATACAATGAAATACATTGGTGAAGTTAATGCTTATAAATATACCGTGGTACAATATTTCATTTATAAAAATCAAAAGAAATAACTAAAACCTTTGCAGACCAAATAAAATATGACTTTCATAACTGGAAAGCACGAATACTGGCTACCGAAAATTCATTAAAATAATTTCAATAAACTAAACATAACAACAGCATTCCGAACAAAAATCAATATTAATAATATACTTGGTAAGAAAAAAAACTAGATATAATATATATGTTTTTATTTAGCAAGTATAAATATTGGGTGGCGAATGTAAAAAATTCTATATATACAAAATAGGAAGAGCTTTACAAAACAATATTTAAAAAAACATCGCCTGAAGAAGAATATTCAGTAATTATTTTCCAATAAGTCAAATTATATACGTCACCTAAAGGATGAAAATCACAGCTACACAGCTCTTACAACAAATTTCAAAACATATATGCAAGAAAAGAAAATACACGCTTGCCGTCGAAGAATTGAGAAATGTGAAAAACCTTTAAAAAGAATTAAAAATTTCTTAATAACGACCAACTTAGTATCTCCTCAAACTCTTTGTATGATACAGTCATCTATATCCTCGGTAAGAGATTCTCAGATAGCCATCCTTATACGATTGTAACAACGTAATACGGCAGTCCTCCTTGGGCAGTCAAAATATGTGCATCCTTTAAGCGCATAGTATGACTGTCCAAGGAGGATATTATTAACATCCATAATAATTATAATTATTTAGTGTTAAGTATATTTTTTAAAATTTTTTTTTTTTTTTTTTGACAATGTATTGAAAACCTCAGGAGAACTCTGAATATGGAAAACTTTAAGAATCTGAAGATTGTTACAAAACTTTAGTTTAAATGTCTCAACAAAATTATTTTTACAGATATTTTATATGTAATATTCATAAACTAAAACAGTATGTTGGGACCTAATTCAATTTTAAGATGATATATGCTTCTAAATATATCATAACCCTTTTCCTATTAAACAGTTTTCCGTTGTTTTACAACTAGTGTATTTATTATCCATGGAAATTAGTTATGCAATACTATAATGATATGTAATGTCTTATGTATAATGTACTATAATGTATTATACTATTTGTTTCAATGATCGTGATTAGTATTGCATATCATTAAGAAAATATGACATTAATTCAATCCAATAATTATCTGAAATTAATTAATATCGTAGAACCTTCACAACGTACAAGTCTTGACATGCTTACCTACGTGTCCTTTGTAAAGGGATGTGGTTCATAGGCATAATAGTCCTCTACAATGATTATTGGAAACGTCTGATATGGCCGATGGTTAAATATACATTCATAGAGGGAAGTTCTAATGAAGGACTATATTTTAAAGTGTATCGAAGTATTATTTCTGTTGTTCTATTTGAAATTTCTACCGTGCATGATATTACTATAAATATTAATTTCATTAAAAATGTCTTTAAAAAAGATATTAATTATTAACGTTACTTTTATTATTAACTCAATAAATAATTTAATTAATTAATTTTATATTTCATAGGTCAAAGTATCTATTTTCTAATAATCGCAAGGAAAATCCTTAAATACCTTATACGCCACACAGTGGCAAGACTTGCAATTTTTTCACTCAACATTATCTAGAGCTCTTTGTTCCCAACCGATTATGATAATTTCCTTTGAAAATGCTCATTATTAAACTTCCAAAAAACGTAAGGGCGCTCCTCTTAAACTAAAATACCGAAATTTAATTTTCCGAATAACAATTTAATCTAAATACACTTTTGATCCATACGTTACAGAAAACATCTAATCTGAAGCTTTTGTTAAAAATTGTATTAAATAAAACAACGTTTAAAGAAATAATTCCGATAGATATACTGAGCTCAATTCGTAAATAAATAAACCAGTATGATTAGGAAACATTTTGAAATGTAATCAGATTATGTACATTTATTTCAATGATGTTAATAACAAACAAACTTAATACAACCTATATGAATATTGTCTAACATGTATGACTTTTTATGAAATTTATACATACAAATTATGTACTTATGAATTTAATATATAACTTGTATTTCACAAATCAATGTCATCTCTTGTTTATTGTGACATATTAGTTTACGTCATTGTTTGAAGTAAGACAAGCAACCGTCAGTTTACACATCTGAGATTAAATTTTGTATTGTTGAATGTATTAGATATGATGTCATAGTTACCGTCCTTTGCTCTATTCTCAAATGTAATTATTTATTGTGCCAAACACACATACACTGAAACTGACATATAGACAGACTCACACCCACGCGCGCGTGCACCCACACAAAACAAAAGAACACGCACACGCGCAAGCACGCGTTATATATTATTATCATTTACAAATATATAATATAATAATAACACGATAATGATAATATCCATTTCCACTAGAATGTACTTCATTTATATGAATTTATTCTTCAGCCACTCCCACCAATGCATTAACTCCTACAAGTGGAGTTTGAATTAACCCCATTTTGAAAAGCTTTAGAGTAATGCTGAATTCCGCAAAGAAGTTATTTTATATACCGAAGTAATCTCCCTTACTGCCACCTAGATGCCTCAGCCCTCATGTGATTTGGTGATAGTGCTTTTTGGTTAGTTTCCGTAAATAACGGTTTCATTTAAGCTTATCCAATAACGTAAACTTTTTTTAATCATTATATAAGTCATAGCGTCTGATACGTGTTTTTGAAAAACATAAAGTTAACTGAAACAGTGATTTATTAAACTTATCAAAAGGATAGAAAGAGAAGTGTCAACATATCAGGGGTGGAGGCGGAGCACATACGTAGTGAAGAGTGGATGATACTTAAGTACGTAAGACGACTTCTATATTATATGTGATAAAACAGTATAATTTGCATACATATTATAAAACATAATAAGGAACAAATAGAACTTAAATTTATAATAATTTTTGAATATTTATAAATGCATACTTTTATGTGTCTGTAAATTATATACTTATAAATGACCTTAATATAAATTATTTACCCACAACGCGAAATGTATTTAATAATTCTTGTCAATATATTTAGAATAATATTTTCTATTCCGAATATTGCTTAGTTTACGTTATATCAGTAATTCAACCTTGTCGTCTTTGTGAAATGTACAGTTGTATGATTTGTGAAGTATTATTAAAAATATTAATAAATCCTGCCATCTTTGTAAAATGAAGAGTTGTATAATTTGTAGAATAATTAGAAAAAAAAATTGATCTACAAATTTTAAACATATTCATACAATCACAATTTACGTTATAAATGTAATATTATGAACTAACTACTAATAAACTAAAATATAAAATACAACACTTTATGCATACTATAAGATGTTTTTAAAAATATTTCACGAGAGTGCTAAAACAAAGTAATTAATTTTTAATTTAAATCGAAACGTCCTTTTTTCATCACTATTAAAATACCAGATATGTCATTTAAATCTATGAATAATACTTCTTCTATATTATAATACGGATATAGCGTTAAATATTTAAGATTTTTTTTTGTTATTTCAGAAAGCTGTACATCTCATACGACATACATAATAATTTACCCTTTATTTTTAATTTAAAAAAAACCATTTAATTAAAAAAAATACTAATAATAGAAGATACTACCATTCAACACCCCTCTTTAGAACAATGAATATCATATGCTTCTGGTATTCTTTTAAAATACTGAGTGTTTTTTACGAAAGTAGGGATGACTTATACATTCACCTAATATTTATCCTTAAGAATAAGACAAATCTAAATTTTCGAAAGCTTAGAATAACAACTATTACGATGTTTACTCATTTCCTGATCCTACTTTTTTTTAATTTTCTTACCTGATGAAATGAATTCTTGTTTAAATAAATATATGTATATGTATGTAATTAATAAGTGTGTAATGGGAGAAGGTAATATTAATATAATTTATAATACCAAATGTGAATGGGTTGAGTGAGAGGATTTGAATGAAAGAGTTAAGTCGAGCTAAGTGCTGTATAACTATTAGAAATAAATACACATATTTTAAAATCTTATTTTGTTTTGAGAAAGTGAGTGTTTTAAGAGTTCTATTAATTGTCATGGCTCCATTAACGTACCCAATTTTAATATTTAGTAAGAGTTTAAACAAATTTGTCTCTGATAATATTTTTTGTTTATTTTAGGAAACCAAAAAGAAACAAAATATTGAATAGTATGTATATATGTAATTAAATATTTAATAGCAAATAGTCTGTTTAATCACTCTTTCACCTCCTAGATAACACTTACTATATTTGGTTAAGACACAATATCAGAGTCAGATTTATTACCTGGCTATTATTTTTGACATGGTTTAAATGGCTGATATATCTTTAAATGGTTATTCAGTATTTTATATTGTATTGCGAATTTAAGGTTATGTTTATTACTATTATTATATAGAGAATTATGCAGTTTATTTCTTTAAAATTTGTATTTAATAAAGTATAAATTATTATCACATTTACATCTCTGTCTGCCATACGATTTTAATAATTAACTTTTAAAACTTTTTCTAATGTTTATACTGATCTTATGATTGTCTTCAGATTCTCATGTAATTACAAATTAACAAATAAATATAAACTAGATAAAAATAATAATTATTCCTTATTATCATTATAATATATAATAATTGAATTTATTTGTAACTTAAGATATTTAAATGTTAATTTATTGAAACGTAAATCTCATTTACTTTTGTGACAGATCTGATTAAAAATTTCATTCTAACCTAATACGTTTATATTCACTACTTTCGATGTTAGGATTAAATTGTTTATGCTAGACACAATATACGTTTAAGATGATAATAAAAATACATGGTAAATTAAATTGGAAACTGTCAAATTTTTGTTTAAGTTACATGACGATTTATATTAGATAAGTGTATCGAAACTGTAATAAGTGATTTACCGTACATCTTATTTTCCGACAATTTTGGTTTTGTCTAGACACACTAAAATATACCAGATTTATTACACTCATGTAATAAAGAATATAAGTTTATATATTTGTATTATAGTAACTGTATTGTAGATCGTAAGACGAATTTGATGTTTTTAACATAAATCCACTTACATTAAGTAGTTTTATTTACATAAATGTATTGAATATTTATTGAAAATAACCGAACCTAATTCATTTATTGAATTTTCTGAAAGTATAGCATAAAGAATATTTTATAATAACTGTTTCCTCAATAAAACTGTATTTGTGAACCACATTTCTTCCAAAAGCAGTTCATTTGTGACTCTGTAAATGTAAAATGTAGACAAACAAAATTTGGTGATTTATTTCCGTTTCAAAGATTGAATGTTAATACTTAACGTCTAAGAGATATTAATTTGAAGTTTTATCATTGCGTCATACAACATGTGACGCCTCGACACTTGTCAGTCTAAGCGACACATTTTGTAGACTATGAGAATGATTTATGATGGATTGCCATTTTATTATGAACAGCTATTAATTAAAGTGGGTGTTTGAAGATAATACGTAAAATCTAGAACGTTTATACTTTATACTTTTATGGATATTTAACTCAACGATACAGTTTAAAAACAGCAAATACTTTTCATAGATATATTTAGTTTGATTATTTAATTATACAATTAACTTTTTATTAGTGTTTAAAAATCTAGTTTTGATCTATATCCGTGATTTAATAGAATAAACCTGGAACACAAATTCTCACAAATAGTAGCCTACGTTTATTAATCAAACATGCCTCAACGCCATATTCAGTATACACGAGCTATATAACTAAACTTAGTACTCTAACATACTTAGAAGTAATTTAACTTATATAAAAGGGGCGTGGCCTGAACCTACTTTACAGCTATAAAACAAATGCCTTGCCTCATTATAAATAGCGTAACGTTAAATATAACATATATATTATTATTGAACTAATATTCCAACAAATCATGCAATATAGAACATTGTATACACCTAAAGTAATAATCTAATTCGTCATTTGCAATTACATTACGACATTTGTTAATATAAACAGATTCCCAAGCAATCATTGTATTTATGTTAGTAACAATTTTTAAAACCACATTGGTTTCTAGCTTTAAAAGTAATGCTTTTTATTTAAACAGGTTTTGGTCATATCTGATTGAATAGGCCTATTATATTTAAAATTGGTGGATTGTTTTTCAGCTCTTGTATGGGCATAATTTGTTTATACGTATAGTGTACAAAATTACTATCAAAACTATAATTAATTACTCAACATACATTTTTATATCCTTCTTCAAAAGCAGTTCTGTTCTGTAACTGTTACAGCTTTTTCATATTCAAGCAAAGCATGGGAATACACTATACCATTGATTGATTGAAACAAAACCTATACATATCAATGACATACTATTCTCCTGGCTCTGATTCTTAAAATATCATCAGTGAGTGAGCACTGATTTCACAAATTGATATTGTCATTGTAGGAATGAAATGTATTACTAGTCTTTTTACACAAATTACAATCTGCAGGGGAGAAGTTTCTTTTGATATATTACAATTGTAACTTTTGATTCACGCCATAATAAATTATTGTTTTAAACATAATAAATCTTCATAATAAGAAAAATTGTTCGTCAGCCATAAAACAATATATTTATTTTACTACCCTCAGAGCTACATAAGACAACGTAATGTAAGAAGAATTTTAAAACCCATAATAAACATTTTTCTACTAACGTTTATTTCCTTCAATTAAATTACATTCCAACCAACAAATAGGCTATATAATATTCCCTTCCAGAGTGGTGATATTGTTATTTATATTCAATAAAATTTTCGTTTTAACTTTTATTGAGTTTGTCATAATCTGTACTCACATATTTAATATATTATTTTATTTATATTTCTCCATTAAAGTGTCATTGAGTCGACTGAATCTAAGTATTATTACTTTTACTTTATTAAGTACGTAAGTTAATAAATATTTTAAACTCTAACACATAATATAACATCATTATATCATTAACGATAGGAGTGTACCACATTTTGAGCAGTTATCCCCTTCTCAAAATATATGTATTCAAAGGTACAGATATTTAGTTCCACTAACTTAAAAACTAAGTATTCTAGGTAAAATCTGTTTCGATTATTTTGCTTTTTTGATTATATTATTTATTTATAACTTCATGCTTCTCTATGTTATTATGTAAATTAAGACAAGAGCGTTCACTAATTAGTGTCTATTAAAATAAATATATTTATAGTTAATATGTAGATAATTTTAAATTACGTATAAATTAATAAAATATTATATTATATCTAGAGATTTCATTTAATGATAACTTTTTTTTTTTTTTTTTTTTTTTTTTTTTTTACCAAACAATGCTCCGGTCAACCGAAGAACATAACTGAAATAACCCTATGAAATACGTCACGTAATAAATACTAAAAGTTTTGCAGTGTTCGTAATTCCGTACAAGTGATAAATTTCCTGTAATCCGTAAAGGTAGAGAGAGATTGCACCTGTTACAACGACTTAGTTCTTTTTCTTTACTGTACAGTAAAGTACTGTATTAACAATAAAGAATAAATTAAGTAAAGTTTGAAATAACCTGTGTACTTCAAAATATCATAGTTATTTGGGACATACATTTTTATTGATATATTGCGATTCTAAAATAAATTTGCCATTCAATTACACATAACAAGTACTTATATAAGTTAAATTTATGTTCTCAAGCTTCCTTGTAATAAAATTTATTTAATGTCTACTCAATGTTCAACGTAGGACTTACTTATTTATTATATATTTGACTATACTAAATCAAAATAATATGCATCCATAATGTAATAAACCAACTCGACCTTTATCCCAAATAGTTTTTTATATAATAACGCCTTTTTATCTATTACACAGAGACGTTCCTATCCGAAGTTTGAATAATTTCTAAAATAGAAAGAGATTAATTTAAAAAAAGATAAGACAAATAAATACATTATTTTAAATTTTTGTTTCGCTGTTATTGTAATATTTTTTTATTATGTGTGAACTGTATACGGAGGTTCAGGTCTGTGGTTCAACTATGATTGTTTGCCTATTATCACGAAGGTAAGATAACATGTACGAATAACAATTTATTGAAAAAAGCAAAATCAATATAAAATAATATGTTACAGTGTTAGACGTCCATTAATGGATAGAAAATATATAATAATTATCAATAGTCGCAGCTAAAGGAATGATTTTTGAAGCACACTTCACTACTTTCACTACATTTTGAAATGTATAAAAATACTTTCAACGTATATTTGGTGTTATTAAAAAAACTAATCGAATTAAATACAAATATGTGCCGTTGTCATGACAACAAAAGGAAAATATTCTCCAGTTTACCTTTAAGCATTTTTTAAACATTTTAATTAGGTATAAATCTCACTATTTTTGTTTGTTTTTTGTTAAATCTTTTAATTTGTTTAAGAACACAGGAATGAAATCACACTGATCTATTAATAAAAAGTGTGCGATTATTAAGATATTTCATAATAATAATAATAATAATAATAATAATAATAATAATAATAATAATAAAAGATGGATAATTTTTAAAGAAATTCTGAACTGACAGTATTAAGCTTAGAAATTAATCTAATGCCCCATTATAAAACGTATACTTGTAAAATAACATGATAATGGTTCCAATTTATTTTTAAAATGTGTTTCAATAATTAAGTTTGGTTTCAACAACATACATCATTTTTTTTTTTTTTTTTTATATTCGACAATTTGTAGTTTCAACACTATTAATGTATTTGTAAAACTATTGATCGTGAAAATAAATATGTCCAAATTTCTTGTTTTTTTAACGGATGTAGTATATGATTTCACTATGTATCAATAGTAAGATGCTTTAAAACTAATTAACTTAGAACTTTGAGAACGTCTCAATCGTGGTAGTCCTATCTACATATCCTTTGTAAAGGTCTGGAAGTGTTAATATCGTTAGTGATACAAAAGAGCCATGGTTCACAGCCTCAACAATTGGAAACGTCTGACAAAGCAGGTGATTAAATATCCAATTCCCGTCATTCGCAGAGAAACGTATATAAGATATATATATATATATATATATATATATATATATATATATATATAGTGTATTGAAATGTCATTGCTGGTGTTGGTTCTATATTATTTTATTATTCGATTAGAGTTATTATTACTAAGGGTTGATTTTGAGTTAGATGTCAATTGTAATTCATTACTGATGTGTAGGTTTTAAAACGATGTTTAGTAATACAAACATTGCTATTATTTACTTAGCAATAATTATATTAAAATTTTTAATTTTGCTATTGATCATAGTAATTAATATCGTAATATAATAGGAATAATCATAAATTACATTATACGTCATTATAAACAAAATAAATAATAGATCTATTTGAAATATTTAACATACATTCATTTTAAAAGTCACAAGTCACAAAAAATTAAAATTTCAAATATTATAATGGAATTCACTAAAGACAATTCTTTTATGCTGTTCTAACAATGTAATTGATTTTGTTGTGGATTGTTTTACTTTCAATTATCATCTATGTCAAATATATTTTGGCACGTAAGAAAAATATACGAATTTAATAAAATGACAAAATAACAGATTTATTGTTTGCTCTAGAAGTATAATTTATAGGATATTTCACAACAGTGTTTGTCACAATACAACTATTATCTCCAACTAGTTTCCTTCTTAAAGTATTAAAGTTAAATACATTTAAAAATTTATAAATATAAAAGGGAGACAAATAAATTAGAGATTATACTAATTTCATAAAATAATGTTATTACTTAATTTGAATTACCTAATAAAGAGATGGTAGTTTGAAATGTTATCAATATGACATTATTCACCTGACGGTTTGACACTTTTAGCAGCGACACTTTTGTAGAGTACGAAAAGTTTTATAATATATTTTCATTTTAATATGATCAGCTATTCCAACAATGAGTGTATTATGAATAGCACTTATGATCTAAAAGTAGAGTGCTCGAAAATAATATTTTACATTTCGGGATGATTTTGTTTTATATTTATTTGTTGATTTATATTAGATACAGATTTTAAGAATCTGGTTTTATGTTTGATCAGGATTTACAGATACCTATTAATCTTATTATTTTAATAAATATGTGAGTTTATAATTATTTAATTAATTACATCTGTGCTCCAGGATCTTTAATATGATATAACGTGCTAGTATTTACCTGGTTTAGTCTCAAAAAATGTTATAAAATTCATGCTGACCACATGATGGTATTCGGATTTTATTTTTGAATTATTAGTGGTACTAGATTTATTTACTTAAATTATCAACAGTAGAATAATAGTTATCAAGTGTTGGTAAATTAGTCGACAAAAATATAAGATCCCTGATAACATCATATGGTAATTTACAGTATGAAATTAATACTACAATAATAATACCAGAATTTCTATATTTCTGCAATAGGAACTTGATGCATAGTATAGTAGTTTTTAAGATATTTTCTGACATTTTCATTTGTTGATTCTTGAACTACAAATCACACCCTCAACGCCTTAAAAATTGGAAAGAGTAAGTTTGAATTATATCATTATGCTATGCTTACCGATATTTTTCTATTATTATAAATGGTCACTTTAACGTTAGGAGTATTCAGTAAATAAGCACAATTTATGTACTTACGTACAATGCATTTATTTAAGAAATCTATTTGTTATATTTCTTAGTATTTTTTTTAATATGCATAAAGGTGGTTTATACATAAACATATTTTTATTTAAGTTGAACATACCATTTCTAATTATATCTACTTTGCCGAAACTATATCTTCTTATTACACATGCCTTCAGCATACATCAAAGTCTAACACATATTGTAGGGTATATATTAATCTTGTCTTGCTGACTCTGTCTAGAAATAGTTACTTTTGTCTTTGATCAAATATTCTATAAGGTAGTAGGATATATTTAGATAGAGAGTATTAATAAATAGATTGAATAGTATATTAAATGGAAAACATACATTGATTTCAGCGTGTTACAATCTTCTTTTTTTTTTTTTTACTTGTAAATTGTGTGAGCAATAATTAACCTATATTCATGTTTTTAATGAGAAACTCTTTATTTGTGTGTGGAGTTATTTTATCGCTATGATGAGATGGAATAAACTGCATGTATGGGCAAAGTTATATGTAACTTCATAATTACTAACACGGTAGTCGTTAATTTAGTAATGGCAATAGTGTCTGTTTAAAATAATTCTCAATATTTTTATGGTTTGCTTAATTTAAAACAGTAAGTAGGCCTATAGTGTCACGTAATTTTTAGTGTACTTACGAATAAGATCCACACACAGAACAAACTATTATGTTTTTGTTGGTTGAAGAATTATATTATGACAGAATGTTGCCTATCGATTCTTTACTTATTTTATTCTGCCCTCCATTTTAAACAGAAAGCAGACGATTAATTTAAAAATACAAACAGAATTGGTTTTCATGCATTCAAAGAAAATAACTGTGTGAACACAGCTATGGCGAATTATACTAGTGTCTGATATTTGTTATTTGATAAAATAATTAAATATATTTTATTGATGTTAAGTATTTTCATATAATAGATACGGTCATTTTACAGCTAGGTCATTACAAAAACACTTTACGAAAAATTAATAATCGTAAAAACCATAACAAATATTAAACATGTATTTGACGAAAGATGAAAAAAAATATATGATTGAATATTTAAATATATAATTAAAACTTACTAAACAAATGTACAAGTTCATTATATAAACTAGAAAAAAAAAGATAACTTACAACATAATTATATTGATATGGATAAAATACTAAACTAATAACAAATTTTACGATGAAATGTTGATGTAATATGTGTAATACAAAAACATCTAAAGTACAAACGTTATCTAACACGATAACACCAAAAATTATCATACAATATCAAAAAAACTTAGTTTCACTCTAAGCAATCAAATAGTTATCATTACTATAATGTTAAAGGCTTGACAATAAAATTAAAATAAAACCTTAATAAAAAAAAACTATTTAATAATAGAAGTGATTCAATACCAACCTATTTGTTATATTCTGTTAGTACCAAACAAAACCGCATTAATGTGCGTTTCAACTACGCACACCCTATCATGTATAAAATATGACATACTTGAATAATTGAAACACGTTATATTGAATGAACAACTGACGCTTTTTGGGACCAAATCATTTAAGTACAACTAAATTTCAAACTTGTATTCATTGTTATAAAAAGCTGCTTTTAAGTGACATGTGTTGAATATAACAACTCGTCATTGTTTTTCTAGCAGTTTCTTCTAAAAATACTATTCAATGATCAAATGGCTTTGTGAATCATTCATGTTTTACTGTATGTTAACTGTGTGGGTGCAGTATTAATTAGATTGTGGAATATTTTTGCTAATACGTTCACTTTTGTGTCGTTTTATTTATTTCATATTTTTTTATGTATGAAATAGAATGAAATAAATGATAAGAGTTGTTTACGAAGTATTGGATGGCCATTATATGCTGATGAGAAAGGATGATTTTGATTTATTTGTAAATATTTTTGTTTTAATTTTCACTGGTATCAATATATGCAAATCACCACTGTAACGTACATTTAGAATGATCAGCTGTATACTCAAATATCATTAAATCCAAATAAAGATTTAGCTGCCATAACAAATTCCTATTAAATAATCTTTTCTGTTTTTTTTTTTTTAAATTAGGCCTTCCACTTGATAATAATGTTTATTTATCGTGGGTTAATAATTTTCTTCATTTAACTAAGAAACAACATTGAGATGGTAGAACATTGGTTGGAGAGCCTATTCATACAGTTAACATGCTGGATTGAAGTTATTTCTTTAAAATAATTTACTATATAAGATTTATTTGTCTGAATAAAGTAAGTAATTATTACAGTAGTAGTGCATACCTAATTTAATAAAATCAATCAACTATAAGTTATTGTGATTACTAATTTTTTTTTCTAATGATACATAATTTAAGCAATAAATAATGTAGACTATTCCTTTGGTTGATTTAATTACCATGGATGATATGGCAATATCTTTAATTTCAAATCAACTGCTTAGATTACAATGATTTCAATTGTAATGAAGTAACACTGTTGTATTTGGCGTTATGAGTTCTATGAAAAGTTTACTATTTTATCTATAAATAACAGCATGTACGTATTTTGAATTAAAGAATGAAAAATTGCAACAAAGTACAAGGATGGATTTTATTTGATAAAAATAGATATATTAAATAACCCCAGAATAGTCAAATATGGGACAAGAATTGCTTTTGAAATACTGCAAATTTTAGTTGATTTTCAGGGTTAAGAATAAAAATTATGATGACTAAGTGAATATCGAAGTTGAAGTAACTTTCAGTTCTTAAAAAACTTATTAATATTAGATTAACGTTTTTAGGTAGTACAAATATATTTGTTAAAGCAAGTGTCATTTAAACCATTGAAATTGAAGAACTCCAAAGTGCCAGAGGATGTGGGGCTCAATAAATGGGTAGAACAGTTGTAGTTTTCTTGGTTTATATTCTTAATAGACTTGTTAATGAAGAGTCGAGGCGTGTAGTGTCCTCGAAGTCACGAGAAGTTGACATTTAGATAGTATTACTAGGATCTCTAATATCTGAGTTTCAAACTTATCCACTGATACACCCAATATGTAAAAATAAGTCTTTTAACACAATGAATAATCCAGAGGAACTATTGTATATAACCATTTTAATTTACATAAATAATATTATCATAATATATTTTTTTAACCACTTAAATCAGTTGATTTTAAGTATTTTAATATGTAAAATGAGTAGATAAATAATGTGTTTGTAGAAGTAAAGCAATTTCTAAAACAACTGAAAGTTCCAAGTAAGGAAATTGGAAGACAGTTAGATACTCGACATGTAAAGGGCGGGCATTGCTTATTCTAACTTGATTCACACAAATGTCTGTTTGTTTCACAACAAATAAATCTTTTAACAATAAATTTAAATAATTTTTTTATCTAAATAGGTGTCTGAATTCCGTGAAGAACATTATGCACCATTATACAAATATAACTGTGAAATAGAAAATTACTTTTCTAAATAAATAGTTAATTAATAGTTTTTATTTAAGTAAACAATTTCTATATTTTATGTAATAGTAGATATTTCTTGTTTAAACTCCATTTTAAGGATAATATAAAGCAATAAAGCTAAAGTTTTAAAAATATTTAAATATTGTTTCGCCTTGCGCCTTCATCAGGCAACTTATCATTTGTTGCCTGATAATAACGCAAGGCGAAACAATTGTAGCCTGTTTATATTATTATTATTATTATTATTTGAAACTTTAACTTTATTGCTTTATTTTATCATTTAAGCAATTTTTGCTAAAAATAAGTTGTGACCACCTAAATATTAATAAGTAATATTATTGAATAATAAGTCAATACAGCAGATGATAAATAGGTTATGTTCTATGTAGTTGTTTAGTCTCACTTATGCGATATAATTTGCGTTATGTGCTTATGTTTAAAAATTTATTAGATAAGGATAGAGTGTTTACATAATTGATATTATTTTTTTAGGACATTTGTTATTTATTTTTTTTTTTTCTAAAATATTAATAACTCTTCTTTGCATTCGATAAACCTTGGAGAAATGAAAAGACGTCAATAGTCTAAGAAGATGTCAGAAACTTAAATCACAGAACTACACAAAATTAACAGAAAACACAAAATTGAACATAGAGCCTACACTTAAAGTAAGTCAAGTTACCTCAAGTAAATCAACATAAGCTACAAACATTTTCATTTAGTTTTATATAAAACAAACACCTGAAACATATATGTAAAAATAATGTATCTGTGTTTGTGGATCGAAAAGACTTTAATTGTTTTTTTAAGTCATGTATTAATGAGGTAATTGATTTTGTTTGATTGTATGTCTTTAAACGTAATTATTTACTATATAAGTAATATAAACGGAGGATAGGCTAATTTTATTTCAAAACATGAGCCCTGACAGAAAGAAAATTGATCATAAAGTGTAATATGTATCTTAAACTTTTGAAATTCAGTAATTCTTTTTAACTTTTATTAGAGTAGATATGCAACATGACCTTCAATGGTAACCAGAGTCAGGCTAATGAAAACAATTGGAATGTATAATTGAATTCAAACATAAATTACCACGATACCAGACAGGTTTAAGTAACGAATGTAAATTAGAGGAACGCATATTAGTCCTAAAAACAATTACAATTATAGCAAGAGCTGAATTGTTATCATAGGTATAGCAAATGACATTGAGTTAATAAATTAATAAAAGCGATCCCTGAAAGGGACTAATATCCAACACTAGCAAAAATAAACACTGATGAGATCAAATATATAACATCGATTTCCATATCAAATATTGTAGCCTACTGTTATTCATTAGACGTATTGACAATTGTAGTAATATATCATTAAAATAACTAATATGACAACTAGTTGAGTCATGTACACGTTCTTCTAGAATGAAGTCTGCGTGATCACTGATCTCAACTAGTTACAGAAGCTTGATACAAAAATATCAAAAGGAGTTGAATTCAAATGTAACAACGATCCTTATCATGGTATTTTTACCCTCGGAATATTATCACTTCGCTCCTAGCATCATATACATTAATTATATATGCTGTATCCTAGACACTTACATTAAATGTGAAAATTTTTAAGTTAAAAAATGTAAACAAATATTATACTTCCTTGATATTCCTTACCGGGATAAAAAGATTTACATTACACGTTTCGATACCGCTATTTCATTTTCAGTTGAACATTAAAAGTTGGCACATTTTAGGTAGACAAATGATAAAGTTATAAAATTTAAAACATTAATAAAACTCACAAATACTCTACAATAAATATATAAATAAATATTCGACTGATGAAAAGATTTCAGTCAGGCAATAGGTCTTGAATAAACTTTATTTTAACGAAGTCACAGATCAAACTAGAAAGGTAATATCGTATTTTTTTAATATTTAATATCATAGAACTTTTCACACATATTTAAAATTAGAGTTTATTTTTACTTTATATAGTGAATATAGAATTAAGTTAATTAATTTTTTCTTAAATCCTTATTTCATTATTAAGATTGTACTTACATAACTTGATATAATCTACAATTACTATATTGTTACAATCATTCACATCATCTTCAGTTTCACTACTTAAATTATATATTATAATATTGAGGAATAATTTTACTTTGTAATACTAAAGTTTTATAGAGTTCATGTTTGTTACTGAAAAACAATAAGTTTTAAAATTAGGTAACCTACCGTTATGTCACTTAAATTTTGTCTAATATCAAGTTACTTGTATTCCATTTTAAACGCCTTTGTTCCAAAGTAATATCCGATGAAGAATATAGAATAAAGATGGATTTCTAATTCATATTTAAACTTTATTTTAGGCAAATAAATATGTAATTATTCGAAATTCAGTTTTTAAAATCAATTAATGATTGTTATATTGAGAAAAATAACAGAAATATTTAAAAAATAATTAGTTATATTTAACAACCTTATATTATTACACCTAACTTTCAGGTTTCGAGTTCAAAAATCGTAATAATTGTCAAATTATACAAAGTTTATTGCGAAATAATTGCATTGAAATTCATTTATGATGATTGAGATATTATGGAATTTAGATCGAAAAATATGGTTAAAATGTTGTGAGAAATAATGTTTATTTTGAAATTGCGCCATTGTATGAATTCAAAAGTATTTCATATATTTATATATATATATATATATTAGCTTCTTTGTTAGCATTTTTATCGTATGAGTATATTTATTTTATAAATATGTTACTTACGTCGTCTCATACACACTGATTCTTGTCTCCAACCGGTTTTGCTGCTTTAATTAGTCAGCATCATCAGGGTTTATCTGCTACTGCTACTGCTTCGTCATTAACATAAAATATGTAGTTAATTAACATACGTGTTATGTAGTGTTTTTTATGTTAATGACAAAGCAGTAGCAGATAAACCCTGATGATGCTGACTAATAGAAGCAGCGAAACCGGTTGGAGACAAGAATCAGTGTGTATGAGACGACGTAAGTAACGTATATATATATATATATATATATATATATATATATATATATATATATATATAAAGAGTAACCTTCCTTCTTTCTAACTATGATATTGTATTCACCGTGGAATGATTAACGTGTTTTTGAACTTATTTTTAACAAATAGTACTTACTCCGCTGTGTCTGGTGTTAATAAGTATTTATTTTATTAACTTCATTTAAATGAATGAGAATTCCTTGAATCAAAAGTAATTTTTCAATACCCATTTCGACCTAGTTTAAATCTATACATAATTTAAAAATTCTATAATATACATAACAAACACTTGAAGAGTCTCCCAAGTTAGATAGTTTTTTCTGTGTATGACAACTCTCATACTCCTGAAACATGTATTAAAGTCTTTTCTACCATTTTAGTCAGGGGAAAATACAAAAGGGAGAGACAAAATAATAAATATTATTTTTTCTATATTTACTATATGTTCACGTGGGAACCATTTCCTTTTTCTTGCATCAGTTGTTTTTAAAAGAGAATCTTGAAAGGTTTTTCCTAGTTCGTCCTTTGAAAATAATTTTATTTGCATCTTGAACACCGTGAAATCATAAGGGAAGACAATTTTCTGTATCTGAATGTCTGTTAATATTGACCACCACAGACACGTGGGTCGTTGTATTTGATATTAAGGTAGAAACCGTAATATTTTCTTCTAAATGTTACGAAATGATAGGTTTAATGACGACAAAGTTTGCAGATAAGTAGCTAGTAGAGGCGTAGTAGTGTCAGAACGTAGAATAAACTAAGGATAGTCTGATGAGAATGAATGACCATTAGAGGGTCAGTAGCAGTTAAAAAAGGTAAAGAAAAATGAATTCTGACCTGACGACAAAGGCTGAAGATGTGTGTTTAATTGCTCTGTGATGATTTTACATCGTTATTAGACTTGCCTTTAACTTTTTATTCACTATCTGACTTTAATAAAATCTTAACTATCTTCCAGCATGGTTATTGTGGAATTTCTCGTTTTAAAATCTGCAAGTTTGACATAATATTTGTTATATAATTTAATTCAGTCATTCCCATAGCCAGTATTTCGGGTGTTTATAACAGCACCCAATCAGAATTTTAGGGCGATAGAGACCACTACTTACTTATCTCTTATTCAGTATAATGGTATTGCTGTTGTTCCTTAAATGTGATTACAATAACATAAATAATGAAGCTGAGTGTACTTATCTGTAAAAGTTAAGTCCCTTAATAAATATTTAAGTAATAACGAAAATCATTACTGTTTTAAACTCCCTTATCAAGTAATATGGAAACAAAAACAAAACACGATAACTTCAGAGAAGTACATCTAAATCTATTGTAAATTACTTAGTAAACGAAAATCAATTTATTCAATCTGTTTCTAATTACACGGTCTCAAATAGGATTCGCATGATACAGGTAAATCATCTGTAACTTGGAAACTTTACCCATGTTATATTATTTATTCTGACAGAAATGAATTCGTTGAAAGTGTTATAGTTCTTGTATACTGTCGTAAACTAACTTTTATTTGAACTTTAAAATAGTTTTAAATAAAAAGAAACTAGATATCGTGGCACATAGATTCCTCGCATTCTTTTAAAAAGTTGATGGATAACTAACTTTCCTGCTAAACTCACAATAAACTGAAAACTGTAATAATAAATGAAATAATAATATTGAATATACAACGATATAACGTATAGAATATAAAATGATAAGATATTAATTTATAGTAAATATAAATATATTTTAATCCTTTAATTTTAAAAGAAATTAAAGTTTTAAATGATTATTTTAGTTGTGTAAACACATACTCGATTCTATAACATTAGTTCTATTGTAAAAATGTAGATAGGAAGTAAGAGAAAAAAGAAAATTATTATTTGTAACCAAAGTTTTCGAAATATTAGAGCTATAGGACACAGGGACGAAA
The DNA here is from genome assembly GCA_963513935.1 of Aphrophora alni. Taxonomy (NCBI): domain Eukaryota; kingdom Metazoa; phylum Arthropoda; class Insecta; order Hemiptera; family Aphrophoridae; genus Aphrophora; species Aphrophora alni. Next base: position 34,474,986 of record OY740771.1, on the reverse strand, counting down.
GGAGTTTAAACAGCATTGGAGATATTTTGGACAGATAGAATGACGCTAGGAGCTGTTTAAATTATGTAAAACACATCTATTAATAAAATAATTATGAAAATTTTTGTACACCTTTATTAATTTACTGACATTTCCATTATGTACAAACCTGAAATTTCGAAAATGCAAGCGTTATTATCAAAATAAGTTGCATAAATTTAAATGAACTAAAATGTTAAAATGCAGTGATTTTCTGACATTCAGAACATTATATTTAAATTTATGCTGACCTTAGTAATTTTTGATATTATCAAATCAATAAATCCATACAATTAAACAGTCATCAATTTTAAAATGTCACACTGTAATATACAAAGTAATTTTGAATGTAATTTGTTCCAACAGATGTGCATTTTCTATATATATACTGTATATAACATAAATGAATGACAATGTTTGTATCTACTTAGTAAATAAAATTTGAGTAAGAGAAATATAATATCTATTCGATTCATTGACTCTTCTCATAACAACGACTAATTTTTAGGTGATTACCTGAATTTTAGAGGCTGCAACTTATTTTCTTTCTGATCATGCCATCTTATATATATTTATTTTTATTTATTTTACATCTTGTTTATAATATATGCTTTAAAATAATCAACATAAAATTTATAAAGTAAAATGATTTGGTTTCATATTTTGTAAATTATTCCAATTATGCGTTTCTCTCACTCTGCTAGTCGCATCACATACATTACAGATTTTAATCAATCGGAGTAAGTTATTTAATTTTAATTAATTTATTAGCTATCTCAACAATGTAATCTGTTCTTCGCATAAGACTCTAGTTTAATTTGTTCTCTGTAATTATCAAGTAATGGCGTAGTTTGTCTACAACTTAAATAAGTTCTTAAATTGTGTTTTTTTTATTCCTAGTAAGAAGCTAAATTAATTAGTTCATTATTTCCTAAATACTACAAGAAAATAACATTTTTTATAAAATTTACAATTAATGTTGTCTGTAGACATCAAATTTTAACAAATATCTCATTTTTCATTCAAAAAACAAAACAAAAATATTGGCACAATTATATAACGAACAAATTGTCAAAAACTTTGTCCATTAAAATCATTTTGCATTATGTTTTAACTGCAGTGCTGTATCCCTCCAAAGGGATATTAAAACACTTTAAAACATTTCATTAAATATTTATATATATATCCAAAATTTTCGTGAACTTACAAGTTACATAAAAACTGAATTCAAATTTGTACCAAGCGAATTAGAAATATATATATATATATATATATATATATATATATATATATATATATATATAAAGTATTTATTTTGTAAATTGAATTTTATTTTTTTAGATTATGTTACAGATTTAAAAAATGCATACCATGTCAGATGACATCTTAAATGATTCAGTTTATCAACATTTACAAATATATATGACCCCAATCGCTTCAGTTGATTTTAATGGAGAATATACAAATGGTCACACATTATTCCACATCGCCAGATTTGACATTACAATATGTTAAATGTTTTTTCATTTAAAGACTTATCAACCAAAAATGTGTATCAACCATATGTCAAATTTAACTTATCTTCCTTACCCAAAATTGTTATTAATTCCATTTAAACTAACTTAGACATTAAAAATATATGTTCAGACTTTATTTTTGCTAAGCAATTTGTTTAGTAATTAATTCGGTAAGTGATCCGTCGTCTATACTTGTAAGTCTTAACTTTTTACATGGTAAATCTTCTTTCATTTCATTTCATAAATATTTCGCTCGGTAATAAAATTATTTGCAAAATAAATAAATCTAAATCATAGTATAAAATCTTCGGTCTCTTGCCTTCCAATCTTATTGGTTTCCCTTTTTTAATCCAATCACAGCCCAAAATGCAAATTTCTTTTTAAATATTTTATTATATTCATTTGGAAAGTAAAGAGAAGATCAAAATTGTAAATTTTAGAACGATTACAGAAACATTACACATTTAAGCCCTACTTCAATTTAAAACGATTTGACAAATAAAAATAATAATTTTTTTTGAAACTAGCTTTAATAATAACATTTTGAATATTAATGATGAAACAAAGTTTAGTTTTGAGTGGATAGAAATAAGAATCTTGAAGTAAACTAAATTAGTAGTAATTCAAACATTTAAGTGATTATATTTTATAATCTAACTTTGTACCCCTCTTAATGTTATAATCACTACCTCTTGTCTAACTAGGAAAATATAGATCTAATGCATGATAAAATTATGTAATGTTTATATTGATCTATCTTATAGATAACTATGAGAGGCAAAGGACAATATATTAGCTAGTGAATGTTATAGTAATTTTATGACACTAATGTTGATAAATTAAGTGTAATTTATTTATTTGTATAAAATTATTTAATACCACTTAACTAAGTATAACACAGATAACTAGTTAGGATAAACCAATTTTCCATCAAATGTTACGATTGTATATTAACTCTATCATTTATAATCGGTAAAATATTTCTACCAATAGGCAGAGTACAGCTTTTATGAAGAATTCTTCAGTATTGAAAACGTAGTCAAGACAGTCAAGTGTGTACATCACCAAACTTCCTTCAAGACGTCACTGCTTAATCCAGTATTCAAACCTGACTTAATATACATCTGCATGGTCAATTCAAAAAGCCCCCAAAATTGATCAATATTACGGAATAATAATAAATGATTGTTTATTGTATTTGTATTGGAGTTGGTCATAAATATTTCGAATAGTTTCTTCAAGCTTGAATAGAAAAAGTTAATCAATTTCAAACAAATAATTTTTAAATAGTAATTTCTTAATAACAGGGAGTAATATACAAATCTAAAGGAATATACGAGTATAACATCCTTTTGCTTCCCATTCGGCTATGTCCCCTCTGCAATTAGCCAATAACGGCCTTATTTAAAGTACAACTAATCTAATTCTAAAACTGTCGTTTCATTGCAACAGCGTTCAAACATTTATATGTGATTTTTGTAACATAACATAAATTATTTAATTTCTTGTTGAACATGTGTGCTCACTAAACTAATTTATAATAACTATTGTGTCATTATTGTAAATTATTGTTATACAAGTTTATTCAAAAAGAAATAGACACTTTTATATTAATATGGCTTTAATCAACACAGAAAAATAAATAGTAGCATTAGAAAGAGGACATTCAAAGTTTTTATGCACAGTGTTATGAATGTTCTATATATCCCCATGGGTTACACGGCAGACTTCAATTCGATAGTAATGTTCTGACCATAAACTGTTAATGGTGTCGACGACAACACTCTCTATAGCTCTTATTATGCGCTGACCTAATTCCAAGAGGCCCAATGGTAATTTGGAAATAAAAACTTGATCGTTAACGTCACCCCACATAAAGAAGTCGCATAGGGTCAAGTCTGACTGCAGGGTGGCCAAATTATGATTGTCTTATTGTCGTCATTTGCACGACCAATCTATTGATCCGGTAATTGCACATCGAGGATCATGACAGTTATTTTGTCATTGCGGCAAAGCTCCATCTTGAATAAATATAAATTCCTCTATTTGAGGGATAACTCATTCAGTCAGCACGTCGAAGGAAGATGAGCCTGTGATCCTACTCTTTTGAAAGAAGAGTGGCCCGTATATCTTTTCCTTTGATGCAGCACAAAAGACATTTAGCTTAGGAGAATACCTCTCGTGTTCAACAATTCCTCTAGGATTTTCTGTTCCCCAGATACTCACATTGTTTTTGTTAACATTTCCAATAATATGAAACGTCTATTCGTGACAAAATACTAGTCGATCAATGAATCCATTGGTGTCTGGATCTTCAAAACGTGTCTGGATGTCAATACAGACGCCAAACGTTTCTCCTTATCATCAACACGTAATGTTTGGAACAGCTGTGTTTTGTAATGTTTCAACTTTAGACGTTTTATCAAAATCCTCCAAACCGTTGACTGTGAATGTTAAGTTCTATATTTCCCCTGGACGTTGAATGTTTTGGTTTGCGAGGGATAGAAGTTCGAACCTGTTGCACACGATCTTATTCCAGCGATTGCCTCCCAGTACTTTTTACTTTGCACAAACTTCCGTATATTTTTGATTTTCTTGTGCCATTCATAAATAGACTGGCTAAGTGGTGGGGGTTTTTTTAAAGCGTGTCCTCAACTGAGTTGCGCTAAAGTAACTTATTGAGTTTTCCTTGTTCAAGACCACAAAAGCCTTCTTAACGCTACTTTTACACTATTTTAAATTTAAAAAATCAAGAGTTGTCTGCAACAATGTTCCAATAATCAGCTGATAAAATAAAACTTTAGTTTATTAGGTAGTAATGCAAACAAGACGGGTATAAATTACGTAGTTCCAATTTTATTGATGTAAAAACTTTCTATTTCATTTTGAATAAACATGCATATATTGTTTTTCCTATGAATAGTGTGAGTAAAAGAATTATTTCGCAAAGCTACACTATACCACATTATAAACAATTACAGCAAGTTGTTAGAAATAAATTTGTGAATTACGTTCTCAAACATTGTCTCACCAATTGATAATTTTCTTGAAAATAAATGTTAAATTAACTTGACTAATGGATGGTGACTTAGTTTATAACTTTAGTTGGCGAGGAAACTTGGTTAAGTGTTTCGTGGACTACATAAACTTAAAGTACTTGTTTCCATTATACATTAATAGTTTTCAATCAGTTACGAAGTACTCACGGTAAAGTTACCTGACACATTTGACTTTTCCACAAGACGTTAAACCTTCACTCTATGTTTATAATGTCAGGCAATTTGTCAAAACTGCGTTAAACTATTTCATTGAATTATCGGTAATGACAGAGTAAAAGTAATATTAACGGATTGAGTTCATTCTTTATAATTATTAGAATATACAAAATAGAAACAAGTCTGTTAGTGTAACGAATATTTATTATAACTTTCCTAATATTCCGGATTAATTAGTTATTGAATCTTATAAATCATTCATTACTTTAGGTCTTTTAGTTATCATTGTGATAAATAAATTAAAATTCATAAATACTTGTAGTAAAAACATTCTTAATTTTTATGTTTAAGATAAAAAATAACAACAAAATAGATCATTAAAAAGGGTACAAAGAAATGGTGAGTTGAAAAAACATTTTGAATATGACTCTATATTGGCCAAATTGGTGATAATTCAAAGTCGAATGAGTACGATTTTCCGACATTCATATATTAGTTTGATTTCGTCCCGCGACCACAACTCAGATTGTTTTTTATGTCACCAGAACGCAAGCGTTAAATGAATTATAAATATTTGTGTTCATTTGTGTTTATGCTAGTATTTGGAGAGGGAGGGTTGATATGATTTTTAAATAGTGTACAAATGAATACTACTACAATCACTTTTAATTTTTCTTAATCAATATTTAAATTTTTAAAGAATCTACACTGTGTACATATTCGATTTACGTGTATTTAATCATATGGAATACAATAGAAAAATGTAATCTCCGGTTGACCATTAACTTATATTTTCTACATATTAATGTTTAATATATTTAACATTTCTAAGGTAAAATGTGTTATTTGAACCTTTATACTTTGTGTGCGTGTCATATCTTTATATTTATATGGCATTGTTTTGTTAGATCAAACTGCACCATAAGATCATTTGGTGTGACCTATATTTGTTTTCTTAAAATCTAGCATGTTCATTTAAATGTGAAAATATTACCAATTTTTCGTTAAACTCCTATTAAAAACATTGGCAGTTAAATAATAACTTTTTAATGACAACACATACTTCCAAATCATGATTTGTGTTTTGAAGTAGAATTCTTGTAAGTTTTATGTATTATTATCTAGTCCTAGTACTCGTACCTTTCTATACCAGATGACAATTATTACGTTGTATGTCAAAAGCTACACATTTATTCTCTAGTGTTAAAAATATTTCATTACACGTCTTTCAAATTAAAAAAAAAAACCCCTTTTTAGTTCTTTGGCTAAACAACTTTGTTCATTAAAATGATGGACTTTACCAAACATATGAAATTAATGTTTAACTTAACTCCTTTTCACAGAAATATTAAGACAATATGTGGGATTGTTGTTTATTTATTCTTATTTTTAACTTATTTTCTGGATAATGGTGAGTTGTTCATATCATTGATGTTATATATTCATCCATTTTTAATTATTTTTTGCACATACAAATTAATGCACGAATTTTCGACAATATGAATCACATCATTTTATGAAGAGAAGCCTTATTATAATAAACAAAACATTTTTTTTTCTAAGGATTCTAGTTTTATCTTTAGTTTCCAACCTATTCCAATGATACTGCGCTATATATTCGCTATTTTCATGTTTATTACGTTCCATACTGCTCTTGATAACATGAGTCGATAATTATCCTTGAATCGTCTTTAATTAGACTTTACATATCCAAATGTTTATATGCACTAAAAGATATATTAGGACTACAAGGCTGTAGAGCACTGTACATAGAGCAGACTGTATGTTTTAAATTTATTTTCAAAACCACTTTTTACTTTAAAACAGACAATTCTTGAAATATGGGTTACCAGTTTTTTACCATCACATAACATTCTCTGCAATACATAAACAGGAAAAAAAGAACATTTAAAAGGATAATTTTTTAATACAACGTTTCTTTTCGTATATAAAGCTAAGACAAAATGTTTCTTGGACATATTTTTAAAAAGAAATGTGTATATACTCGTCCATTCAAAAACTATAAGATTGTAAGATTTATAGATTGATTAACATTATGAATCGGAAAAAAATAATTAGAATTACAAAAATAATAATTAAACAATCTTTAGAGATACAAAATCTAATTGAAGTGGTAGTGATAGAAACAACGACTTAAAACGCATCCGCAACCATTTAACACAATTCTGTATATATCTAATTTTGGTAACGTGTATATTTACATTCCTGAAATTAGATACAAAAAAAAGTACATTGTAGTACTAAAGTTACATAATTGTGTTAGAAAACCTCAGTACTTCGAAACTGATTGAACCCTATTAATTTACAATGAAAACATGTAAACTAAGTTCATGTAAACTATGTACCATGCAATCAAGTTTCCATACAAACTAAAGTAATTAAACAACTTGTCATCAGACATTAGTTAAGTTAATTGACAAGGCAACTCCTAATAAGTAAAGGCAGGTTCTGGAGAAGCTAATTAAAAAAGAGATTACTTCTAAAAATTAGTTTTGGGTGTTTTAGAAGTTTAATTGAATTTGATTTTTTATTTATGACGTTGATTACATAAGTACTTTTTACATCAATTTATTATTGTTATAATAAATAATAATGTGTTTTTATACAATAGAGTATCATTAAAAATACAAATACAAATTATGCATGTTCTTTTTTATATCGTAAACAATCATATTATGTTTAAACAAAATGTTCGTAATGTAAGTATATCAATTTATATTTATATTTTGATAATAAATAAGAACTATACTGTATAATGAAAATTTTGAAATCATTTACGCTTCTATTAAAGCAGCTCCATATATGGTAACATTTTCTAGCGTAATATTATTTTGAAATTATAGAGTTTCAATTATATTGTGGGGACTGTCATAAAATGATTTGAAATCAAATCGAACGAGAAAAAGTCAATACTTAAATCTTTTAGTGTCGTAAGTACAGCAATCTTTACGCCTCATAACATATTTATATATTTCTAAGATATGAATTTTTTCAATATTATCTATAGAATTTCTCTTAAAAACACATTTAATAAAAAAAATTAAATGTATTTAAATGTCAATTTGTCATGATTATAAAAATGCCTACAAATCTCAATACTTTAAGTCCTTTTCACTCTTATTATACTTAAATTATATAAATTGTTACTATTAATTATTATTATTGTATAAACTAGCATAAAATATATACTGTGTAACCCTTACTTTAGAATTATATTAGGGAACATTTGTATCAGTTTCAAATAATAACATTAAGAAACTAAATACCGGTACATACTTTACGTTATTGATAACGTTCACTAAAACATTTACGTATTTAAACCCCAATACTTAACATTTGTTGGTATGAGTCACTTATTTTTTTGAAGTGAAATGGAGGCTACGATCAATATGAAAATTAACTCATTATCCTAGGCCTGTGTTGTAAATTAAAGGTAAATAATAGGTTAATAAATAATTTTAATCTTGTTTTTTATGTTATAAATTTCAATACTTTCGAAAATACTGTTTTAGTTTATTTTTGTATCCAAAAATGACTGTGTCCGAATGAACGATATTTATAATATGATGATTTCATCATTATTCATCAATCCAATAACCTTAATTAATCAATAATAATCCCACTTACATCCATATGATTCATCAGTTGCACAAACAAATTATGTACAATTACGGTTTGATAATACATTAGGCGTTTCATACATTCAATCATTTTTCATCAATTTGGTCGTTCCAAAGGAACAACCAAAACTTGTGTAATTAAAAAAAAAATCAAATTCATAACATTTTTATTTATTAAATATTCAAGAATAAATGTAAAATAAATAATTAAAGTAAATGTAATATTTATGATATAAAATATTTTAATATATGAATTATTATGATACTATAGACGACCTTTAACATGTACCATAAAGTGTTCTTCAGTTTCAAAACTGGAAGTGGGGGAAGTCAGCTGTCAGAGCGTATCACTTCAAATTTCAAATTAGTGAACTGTCAACGGTTAGCCCGATTTATGACGATACGTCCCCCCCCCGTCTTCATTAGTTTAAAACAAAGCAAAGACGTTACAATATATATATATATATATATATATATATATATATATATATATATTTATACCCGTACTACTTGCAAGAGTTCTTATAACCTCAAAATGGCAAATTGTCCATTTTATTATCAAATATATGAGTGTTTACCTGTTATTATAAACATTTTAACTAATTCACAATGTACACATTTTACTATAAAATAAACAGTTAGCACGTACAAATTTATTACCTATCACAGAAAAAGGGTCATAAATAAATACATTGAATGTAAAATAAAAAAGACTGTCAATAAAGTTAATTATAAAAAGGGAGTTATAAAAAGAAGAAGAGATTAATACATGAGTATTTATCTTTTTATAAAATGTTTTCTCAAGTGTTATTATTTTTCCATTACTGTAATAATTTTTCTCCTGATTTATCCTTTTTAGTTAAGAAGAAGATAACATTCAAGCGAAATGTGCAAGTGTGCAGTTTTAATGTTCCAATATTTTAATAAGCAATAAATGTTTTGTTATTAAATTCCCCTACAGAAAATTACAAGTTTTTTAATAACTCTTCTTTATCTACCATACGTTATGGAGCTTAAGCACATTTTAGATTTTAAAATAAAATAATTGTTCACTATCTTCTTTGTAATTTGTTGTTTAAATTATCTGTTTGTTTTTTAAAGTAAAAATTGTACGGTATGAATAAACAGTATATTTAAAAGTGATATTTCAACTTTTATTAAAGTTTGAAATATAATAATCTTAGTTAAATTTATTACATAGTCTATATATAAAAAAATGGTTCGTTTTAAATTACAGTAATATTACTGAATTGATGTGAACAAAAGAGTTTGATTTCCAAATGATCTTTATATTAAAATACTGATCCAAATTTCTGTTTTACTCAATTGTTTTATAAATGCAAACATTATCTCAAATCTGTGTTTTTATTATTTTTTCCCATGTAAAAATTATTGAATGAAATTTAAATAAGGAAAATATAATAAGTACTGTTACATTTATAGAATGACATTTTTATGTATAGGAACGATTGTACATCTCGGTTTCTATTCGATATAAAAATATTAATATCTTAAAGTGATCTATCTAAGCATTCTAAAGGATGTTTAAATAGTATTTTCTAAATTACAGGGTGTTTAAAAAACATATAACATAATGTTTATCTGCAAATGTTCAAATGTTTTATATTTTGATATGGTATGTTTGTGCAATTTTTTATATTGCATTAAAAATAATAGACACTTCAAATTAAGGAAAAGAGAATAACAATAAACATACAATTGATGCTTGATTTTGTTTAATTTATAATTCCAAAACCAGTAACACTTTACATGACACTATGATATTACTTTAAATCAGGATAACACTCATGTCTTAGATGCACCATAAGTACAAACAAAAGTATGTGTTGTTAAATATTGGTTTGGAAATGCACGCGTTGTTCCTTTAGTATGTAATGTAATATAAAATTTATTCATAAGTAGAAGAAGCTCCTAAATATATGCAACCCTCAATGAAATCTTTGCCCTTTCTTCATTGACGTACGTTTAACTTCTGTTAATATCATGGCAGATCCCTTTCATTAACGTTAATAAAATTAAAACATGTTATTTATATTAACTGATTTAATGTGTTTGGAAGGCCAGTTACATAACATTTATATTCAATTATTTAGTTGCTAAGACAATTTATATAATTAAATTTTAGATGAGATATAATTACAAATTATATATTTCAATATAAAGTTCTTCATAGAGCAATACGACAATCTCGAGGGACTATAGTTGAAGATATATAATTTTTCATAGAGTCTACTCTTAGATACCTCTCTTTCATTTTTCATATCTCTTCTCTCTTAAGCAACTCTTGTACTCCCAACACTGACAATATCTATGTATTCGACGGGTCTTTATTTGATGTTCGTTTTATCCCTCTTTGTATAAGATTATGATTCTAGTCTTTAAATATTAAGAAACAAAATACTCACTTTTGAGCGGTTGTTTGAGCACTAATTTGATTGAATTCAAAATAGTTATCCATATAATTTATACTTTTCTTGAAACAATCCATAGATAAATTTACGTGTGTCTAGATGTGAGAATGACCAAAGTTAATTACAATTTTACAATATCGCTAAAGCTTAATCTTTGAAAATAATATTTCACTATTCAAATCCAAGATATACTCTAATTGTGCAATGCCAGTCATTTCTCATATAAATATTTAATGGTATATAAAACTTTATTTACTGATGAATTTTTCCAATATCATATTACAAATAATAAACAGATTTGGAAACAAAATTTCTAAGTAAAAAAAAGTACAATAAATTTCACAACATGCATATAACGTAAACATAAAAACTTTTAAAAAAATCTTCCTTTGTAAAATTCAACATTAAAACAAAAACAAAAAAAACACCCCGAGGTTATGAATCCTGTTTGCGTTGAATTAATTTTATACAGTATGTATATGTTTTATATATTCAAAGCAAAAATAAAATCACTGAACCTACCGGACTGGACTTTGCACAACTTGCATAGTTCTATGTAATTATGAAATTTTTTAACCGGACACACACACACACATAATTATAATACTCTCTTAAGCTTGAAGTGCAATATAAAAATCATTGTTAATAGGAGACACATACTAATATCTGTTCGTCATACGTAGGTACTGAGTATCTGTTCGAGTTTTACTATACATGATTCCAATTTAAATTACTAAAAATACAATATGTCTTCTACCCTCACATTATAGGCTATGTGCCCTATTAAACTTTAACCTAATTTAATATTTAGATTGATAAATGTTTCTGAGCTATTTGTAACAACTGGTGGTTGGTACAGTAACGTTTTCGGGTGTATTAGTTCTCCCTATAAAATTAGCTTCCCGACAAATATGCAATGAAAATACTTATGTTTGTTTTCTAGGATTGTAAAAAGAATTTCATAAGCTCATATTTACTAGCCATATTATAAAACTAAATCAATGGATTATATAATCTTTGTTCTTTGTTATGTCTTGTTAATTAAATCAATTTTATTATTAATTTGTATTAATAATTTAAAGGATATGAAGAAACATAATTATTTACTAAGCTTTTTAGGAACTTTTGATTTTATTATTTTATTAGTAACAAGTATTGATATTATAATCGGTTTTTTCAATGATTAGTGACTGTTTTATTCTTAACCCTAAGAGCTAAGCTAAAATACGAGCTACCACACATTAAAAATTTTATATATATATATATATATATATATATATATATATATATATATATATATATATATATATATATATATATATTCACAATGTTTTGTTTCATTTGGGATTCTTAGCGTAAAGCAATAAAAAACATGTACAACAGATTTAATTTTAAAATGTATAGCAACTGCCATAAGAACAAAACAAGAATCTAGAACCGTGTTATATTATAACTTAAAATGTATAGTACTTGCCATAAGAACAAAACAAGAATCTAGAACCGTGTTATATTATAACTTAAAATGTATAGTACTTGCCATAAGAACAAAACAATGAATATACAACAGTGTTATATTATAACTTAAAATGTATAGTAACTGCCATAAGAACAAAACAAGAATCTAGAACCGTGTTATATTATAACTTAAAATGTATAGTACTTGCCATAAGAACAAAACAATGAATATACAACAGTGTTATATTATAACTTAAAATGTATAGTACTTGCCATAAGAACAAAACAATGAATATACAACAGTGTTATATTATAACTTAAAATGTATAGTACTTGCCACAAGAACAAAACAAGAATCTAGAACCGTGTTATATTATAACTTAAAATGTATAGTACTTGCCATAAGAACAAAACAATGAATATACAACAGTGTTATATTATAACTTAAAATGTATAGCAACTGCCATAAGAACAAAACAAGAATCTAGAACCGTGTTATATTATAACTTAAAATGTATAGTACTTGCCATAAGAACAAAACAATGAATATACAACAGTGTTATATTATAACTTAAAATTTATAGTACTTGCCATAAGAACAAAACAAGAATCTAAATCAGTGTAATAGATTATACCCAAAGTTATTATAATGTGTTATATATTTATATGAGTCATAGTTCCTCCGTTGTCTAACAGGGTGTGATGGTCTAGACCATCTAGACCACAGACAAATCTATGCTCAGCCTAATTGTGTTTATGTATGTGTTATATATGCGTTACACCTAAAACCTATGACCAAAGATAGTTAACCTAACCTATCTCTTACTTATGTCTACTATAATGTAAGAAAAGTTTATGTTCCTACTTTTGGCTAAACCTATGCTTACCACGGACCACATGAGTTTATGTTTCATATACGTGTTACACCTAAGACCTATGACAAACATCCAGAGCTAAAAATTAACTTAAAATGTATAACAACTGATATAAGAAAAAAAAAGATAACAGGCAAATTTGAAGTTCAAGCACAGTTAACAGTATTTCTATCATCATGTGACACAAGTGATTATGTTTATAGTTAGGTTGTTAGAGAGAAACGTATGATTTATTTGTATTATGTTTATTAAAAGTGTTCTTTTTTTTTTAAATAGGATATTATGAACCAATATTTATATAATAATAAATACAACACTTGTAAAGATGATAAACTTACGAAATGTTTTATTACACTGAACATGGAAAATAATTTGTTGTCTATTAAAAAAAAATAATAATAAAAATGGTAATTTTAAACCTACCTCTGCATCAACAAAAGAACTATTATGTTTAATCATATCATATTGTAAACATACTGGTTATAAATAATGTACAAAATATCTATTTGTAAACATTATATAAGAATATAACAGACCTTTATATTAGAGTTTATATTATGAACTACGAGCATTGTAATACTCATGTAAACAAATAATTTCACCTCAGTTTAAGTGCTGTTAAACTACACAAGAGTGCTTCAAATAATATTAACCTGTTACTCATGACGCTGTCTGTGACGTAGGAATCGGATCACAAATAAACCATAACAGCAACACTCTTCTAGTTTCAAATATAGAAAAACCGTGATCTATAAAATTTATATTGAAATATTAAAATACCAAGTATTTTAAAATGTATTTACTATTTGTCGTACTAGCTTTTTGTTTCTTTCTTAATTGTCTATTTTCATGTATAAATACACATTTGTTTGACCATTCCATGCAAGGAATGCAATGTTAAAATCAAAAACCGTATCCACTTTATATTGTCTAATCGAAAATTATAATTTCAAAAAATACGTAGAGATGCTTCTTCGTAACTGATTTCCTAATATTGTAGTTATTTTCTTGTCTGATTTCATAATTCCTGATTAGGTAGGTATTTTTGAACGTGTGAAGGTCTACATTATGGTCTTACATCTTCTGTGTCTGAAAAGAAAAACAATGTTATGTAACTTTCAAATCTTGGTGCATGTAGGTCTCATATTGTTTAGTTTGTAATCTAAAAGTTGCACTGGAATCTAACTTAATAAGTTTTTAAAGAATTACATCTATGGGTGTACACGTAGCAGTTATTTCACAAGAAATAAATGTGTGTACATAATTTTCGGTGATACTATCCATAACACTTAATGCAGTGAATTCAACTACTGATCGAAACTAATTTATTATTATTTGTAGATGTTGTAGAAATCATATAGATTGTGCAATAATTACAAAATAATTAACTTAAATTCTCTCTATTGAATATCTCAATTTAAAATATTTGACTAATATCATATTGTGAATTACTCATAACTTCTTTTGGTTTTAATATGGTGTGTGAACTTCCCAATTTGACTTTTACTCCATGTTGTGTATGTTTCGTCAAAATCTAACAATAATAACAAAATGAATCTCAACATCGAAAAATAATGACAAATTAAAGGGAATCTCAATATTCTTCCGACCTAATACACATTACTGTGCTCTTTAACTAATTAAGCATATTGCTAATTAAACTAACGTTAACCACAATATTGTTCTATACAATGTCGTTTCAACTTCAACTGTAACTTCATATAAACACACTGTAAATATAATTAATGAGGAAAGAAATTTAAAAAAAAGGGAAGCTCATAAAATGACTTTCGGAAATTGGTGGAATTCTGCAACTCATAAATAAAGAATTAACCTAGATAGTTGAGATTCCTTGTGAAATAAGAGAGAAGGATAGAAAAAAGAAGGAGAAAAACTTAATTCTCTTGATAAAGAAAAATATCTGGATATACGATTAAAAGTCGAGAATTATTTTCACCCCGACTTGTAGGAAGGAAATTTATTTTGAGAAGACAAAAATAAGTGAGTGTTGTATGCGGTGGAAATCATTATGTTATCAGTATTTAAATTAAAATAATTGATAATGTATCGGGTGTTACGACATATTGTAGCCTGCGCCTCACTCAAAAAACGTTTTCTGGGTAGTGAATATATAAAGTTATTTTTAAATTCAACCGACAATTTCTTGAGGAGATACTTTTGCATGGGCGGATAATAAAATGCAGGTTATAGTGATTAGTTAGACGAGCTTATATAAACTACAAAGTGTATGTCCATTTAGGCATCATTTATTCAATCTCATAAGATTATTAAGAATGTAAATGGTTTTCATTCAGATAGGTGCGATTAAATTGTGGTAATTTTACATTCAGAACGATAGACAGGTAGAAGATCTACAAGAAATGAAACCTGGGCGAAAAAACCGTAACACTTGGTATTCTTTAACTTATATTTTTTTCGTTTTTACTATTTTAGAATTCCATTTGTTATCCCAATAACTTTTGAAAAAAAAAAAAAAGTACATACTTTGTCAAGTTTTCCTAAATTCAAATACTTTTAATTCCATAGATATGCAACACTTAGTGTTATATAACATCTACACATCCTGTACAAAGTTTAATACTTAGTTATATATGTGTAGTGCTTTGTACACCTCAGGGGATATATTGTGTAATATTTTGATACCTAGGTAGACGGCACTATTAAGACACCCAAACCTTTCCACTCACGAAAACTACATCCAGTCTGCTGTGTGTAATCATTGATGTACCACTAATTACTTGTGGTGCTTCTTAAACACGTGGATGCTTCTGATACCGCGTATATACGTTTATGTGTCTCGTCAAAAAATATCTGTTTAACAAATAATGGGTTAGACGTTTGCATCTATTATGCAAGGATTTTTAGATAGAATTAGAGAAAAGGGTTTTTCTATAGTTTCCTCGCATTATTGTAATACGACTGGCGATGGAAATTAAGCCGTCTATTAAATAGAATTATCGTTTAATGCTTACTGTACATTCTAGCTATCGTCTTAAGACAAAATCGATTAAATCTAAATCAGATTTTCAGAATCAGTTATTTTAGTTGCATTACTACAATAAAAATAAACTTGTTAAAATATGTTTTGTTCAAATCAAAATCTTTAAATGATTTAGTTTATAGGACCTCCAACTATAGACTAACTGGACGATATGTATCAGTGTAAAACCAAAGCAGTAAATACTTGACACAAGCAAACAGTTTACAAATGGTGGAAAACAATTTGCAAAAAGACAAAACTTGTGTGTATTTAATGCGCTGCTAATTCACCAATAGACACCTCCAGTTAGGCTACAGGTGGAGGTCTGCAGTCATAGACAGACGGACAAACACTAGGACGATGTTGGCTCCGTAGAGGATTATTCACAACTAAAAATATAATTCTTGTACCACAGGTTACTATAGAAATTATTTAATTATTGAAACTTCATTGTTGTAATTTTTGTATTTTCAGATATAAAGCATGTCCCGGAAAAGGAAAACTGGCTATTACTCATTTAGGATTATACGTTGAAAGGAACAAAAATGTCAAATAACGTATAGTCGAATTCCGCTTTATGATTCGTCCATTTTTTCTTTTACAAAAAACATTATAACTTGAGAAATAGATAAGATTTTGAGTTAAGATTTGAGTTGATATTAGCTTTTAGTATGTTACGTTTTAAAAGTTTAGTATTAGTTCTGGAGATAGTGGAATCTAAAAATATTTGGTTGAATTTTCATATTTGAATGTCAATGATGGGACGATTAACACACATATTTTTGTTTTACATGTAATGATTAATTTGTGATAGTTAATGTTTGAGTGAATGTTAAGGTATAGTTCGATTTGAGGGTAAGTAGGGTAGTAAGGAGGTTGTAATATTCACTAAGGATTCTGTGTATTATACTAAAAATATTACAGATTATAGGCCTAAATGTTTATGCCAATAGAAGTATATAGGAGTGATAGAAGTATACTGGTTATAGTTAATGTAAATGAGTTACATTTATAGGAATTTGAACGTTGCTATTCCTTTTCTTAAATGTGATTATAGTAATGAGCCATAAATGACAAGAGAAAAGGTTATTATTATTTATGAGTATTGGTAAATCGTTAGAGGGTAAAGAGAATAATATTTTTTTGGAGTATGAAGTCCATATAAGTTAATAATAAGGAATTGAGGCGAAATTGTAGCTGGAATGGAACTTGATAAGTCGATGAACATAAAATATCACGGAAAGTTCCAATAATATAGTGTATGACGGTCCTTACAAAACGGCCAAGTAGTTAGTTTTCCAACGAAAACTAATGATTTAGGGTTTTAGATCCCATAAAATCTTTTAAAAAAATAAAAAATAAGAGTTAAGGGTGGCGAGGGCTTTTGACAACTTAGGGGGTTAATTGCAAGATTTAATTATATATATAAATCAGTGTCTGATTCTGCAATAACATAATATGTTCATTGAGTAAACAACATGTGTTGGAATAAATAATTTAATGTTTATCTAAAATGTAACAATAAATAAATGTTGTTTTTGAGGTATAGCTTATGTTAGCATAGGATACAGATAATATAATTTCTTTCAAAATAGATAGGCTCGGATATAAGAAACAGATATCATATTTCACTCATGCTTAGAAGCATTAAACACAAAGATTACCACGTGCATGAATGCTAGAATTTCCTCATGCTGAGAACTTAGTTTCAGTTTGAGAACGCATAACTGCTGATAAGTAACTTGAGATTAGCTAGAAGCAACATATCGGGGAAATAGGAGGTAACACTGTTATAGATAAAACGTTAATAGAATATAGACTCGTTTTATTGTGCGTGTGTGTGTGTATGCTTGTGTTTTATTTCATTACTCTTTTTTAGAATAGAGATTATTATAACATCTACATTGTGAAATGTGTTCAATAGAACAATTTTCGTTAATTAACTTTGCCAACACTCTCTTGAATATATCTTGTACATGTATAACTTATGTTATAACTTCATAACGTAAACCGCATTAACAACAATATACACTAATTATTAGTTTATAATCAACCATTTGTGTTTCACGTCTGAACACTTTATTAACTTTAGCTTCCATAAACAAACTAAATGAAACATCGTTGGAAATCAAACAAACAAGTTATTATTTTTTTGATAAACACCCAAATATAAATATATTCCATTATCCAGACATTAACCAACGAAATTTTTATTTTATACAAAAGTAAATTAGTATTTGCATATTATTAATTTATTATCATAGGTATATATACATTTTGTTTATTGTAATCAATTTTGCACCAAAAGTTAGACCAAACAAAAATACAATTTGGAAATTATCAATATATTATGATAAATGAGAATAATTGAACTCCATTGATATGGACAGTAACACAATATTTTGAAAAATTGTTAGCAAAATGATTATGTCAAAATTTTATAAAAATACCTAATTTTGTTAGAAGCACATGTCACGTTTAAGCTGAATAAAAATTAAATGTAAAAGAAGTATTTCATATTTATATAAAATATATATGTAGAATTATTTACTATACATGTAATATATTTGTTATAAATTTTAAATATAAACTGTAGAAAGGAGTATGGAAACAAACGGAGAAAGTAACAACTGTACAGATAAATTACAAAGAAAAGAAATGTCAAAGTCTTGAGAAACAAAGTATGAGTTCAGACTTGTTTTATTTTCTTTGTTCTCAAGAAAGAAACTACAAACATTAAGGGTAATTGTCGTTGTATGAAACACAGAAAGCATAATAAAAACCCAACTTTAGAGACTTGCTCATCCGAGTGTAATTTCTTGTACGAACATAGAGTAGTGAGATATTTATATAATCAGTAAACACAGAAACTTGAAATTCGTAAACAAAAGTGTATGCCTAAAATGTACCATTTCCTACACTGATTGTGTACTCGTTGAATTTTTTTTTCAATACTTTTATGAAATATAATGTTAAACGCAGTAATTAGGCTTAAATTTTGCAATTATATCTTTCTTACGTATATAATTTTTATTCTACATAAATGTTTGTTTTATATAAAATTATTATTAATTTTGTCACAGACTACCATAATAAGTACAAAATAATATTACTTAAAAAAAAAAAAAAAAAAAAAACTCAATGTTCATTGTTCTCCACATTGCTAAATTTTTAGATTTTCGTTTTCTAATGAAGAAAGTTTATTAACCTTTATAATTAGTTTGTCTGTTCATACGGAATAACATTATGTAAATATTCAGGTTTCTATAAAAGTATTGATTTAAACACAAGTTATTCGTTTTTTACTGTTTGAAATGGTTAATGGGCGAGGTACAAAGGTACAACTCCTCCCTCTGTAATTTATCGGTGCATTTGGTAATTATGTTTGCTCCCACGCTCCTTTCTACAGTTTTTATTTAAAATTGATAAAATATATAAAGCAAAATTCTCTATCTTTATTTTATATAAAATTTGAAATACCTTGCATTAAAGTTTTAATCCTCTTAGTAGATCTTGTGGCTATAAGGAAATTCTATTTTTTATACAAGTTTCGATTTCAACAGTTTTTAATTAATTAGGCTCAGGTAAACGATTTTTCAAAATATTGTGGTATTATCTTGAACAAAGTAGTACAGTTATTATCTGTTAATATAATATATTGAATATTTCGAAATTGTATTTTTGTTTGGTCGAAATGACTAACCCTTGGCACGAAATCGGTTACAATAAAACAAAATGTATATATATTTTTGATAATAAATAACATGCAAATATAAATTTACTTTTGTATAAAATAAAAATTTCGTTGTTTAACTTCTGGATAATTGAGTACATTTATATAAAAGTGATTTAAGTGATACATGTACAAGATGTTCCATGGGTAAGATTATTTTAGGGATATCGTTCAACTGATCTAAATTCAATTTGTAGATATTACAGTAATCTCTGTAATGAGAAAAAAAAGAATTAATGAGAATACACACATATTACAAGCACACGCTCGCATATAAATAATATTTTCTTGACTATATTTTTCTTTTGATTTTTTTACACCACTTCTTTCCTTTTGAGATTATCTATCAACGTTAAATGTAATAAAAAAACATACACTTTTTAATTAGTATTTTTCCCGTTAATATTTACAAAACAATAGAAATCCTTCATATATATTTTTTAACAACCACTTTTGCTTATTATTAAATTATTTAAAAAGAACTAAACATATTTACTTTTCTTTATTATAAACTTTTTCTATTTATACCTTTTACACCTCTGTTGATATATTGAGATTAAAAATATAAAAAGTATTAAAAACATCTAATTACACGTAGGCCTAACCTTGAACTTTATTTATAACCAGAATCACCAATACAATCTAATGGTAATCAATTTCACCTAAAGTTTTACACTATTTATTTTATTCAATGCTTTCTTTATTAAATAATTTTCTTGTAATTTTAATTAATTTATGGCGTTTTACTTAGAAAAGAATATCCCATTTGTAAAATCTTATTTTTTATTTTTTTATCGGAAAATGAAAAGTTAAACTGTTTGCTCTCTATCTTACCGTAGACGTGAAAGTCCTGATCCCACCATGATTTAATTTTCGACACTCGTTAATACTCCTCATATGGCATTACTATGTTATGTAATGTAAATTGATTATGGGAGATGGTAAAAAGTTTATACAGTTCCGGGTTCTTATTTTTTTTTTATTTATTTATTTTTTTTATTATTATTTTTTTTTGTTAAACAATTTTTTCTTCTTCTTTATCGATCATAAAATGAAGTTTTAATGTTAAATTTAAAATATTTCGTAGATATTTACATAGATTTGTCTTTGTGCGTTACCGATGTAACTTCATAAATAATAGTCTTAATCCTTCTTTATTTTGAAGTGTCCTTTTACATATTAGCACGAGTACCGCATATACAAATTCGTGGTTATACATTTTTTATGATGGAATATTTGAATAAAGCTGTAAAAGTTTGGTCGTTAAACTCCTTATTACGTACCAAACATCCAACGCTTGTTAACATGGATAAAATCCTATAAAAGTTACAGTCACTTGCTAGAAATTGTCCTCTTTTAATTTAAAATTGATTATTTTATTTTAATTTTATTGATTTATTTTCTTTAGTTGCCTGTCACGTATTAAAACTCTGAACCGAACGAAAAAATTGACATGTTCTAAAAAATATTTTAACCGCGTTCTTCCACCTATTACTACATTATTATATTTATAAATCAACGAAGTTAAACAGATATGTAAAGTGACTTAAGCTGTTATATTTCTGAACAGATAGTTGTGAAAAAACGTCCGATAGAGTCATGGCATTAAAAATATTACTCAATGTAACTGAACTGTTAGCAATTGTCTAAAAATAATTACGTTAACAAAATGAAGAGAGAATGTGATATTTCTATATAAATAACACATCCTGAATTTAAAGTAAAGAAGAAATAAACAAACAAAATATGTGAACATACGATTATAAAGCTTCAAAAATAAATTAAACCAAAACCACTAACATACTATAGTTTATAGTGAAGGGTGTGACCACTGTCTTACTAATAGAGGAGCAGTTAAAGCAAGTTTGAAATCGCTTGCTTTCAATAAACTTAAACGAATCGAATTATCTGACATCAGGAGATGTTGTCTTGAATTATGTAACTTTATGTTAAACAGTTGTTGTATTTTTACTTTGTTTATATCTTTTAAAATTGATAGGTGATATCATGAAATGACTATATTATGAAAAATAAAATACAAAACAGTTAGGTTAATTTGTGTTGTAAAACATAAATAAATATATGGCCTAAAGTTTATAATGTTCTTTTGTACCATTTGCTGTCTATTATTAGCAATCTTATAAATGCAAATGTAACATATATTTGAATTTCAGAAATGTTTAAAATTCCCAAATACACATTTTGAATAGTTTTTAAAGAGAAGAAAATTTCTGATAAACGAGTAATTTTTGTTCAATATGGGACAATAGAACAATTTTCGCAGAAAATTTACATATATTTCTCAAAATAAGTAACGTTTCATAAGATTGTTCAATATAAATGTTGCATTTATTGCATATTGATGTTGCAATTAAGTCGTTATATTCTATTCACAACTTTAAACATTGTACAATAGTGAATTTAATGAAAATTTAAAGTTATATTTATGATATGTCTAACAACAGTAATCACCATATACGTAACCGGTCATCGAGTAATATTAAATTAATAATGTGAGTAAAAACAGCTCATTCACTATATTATTTAATTTAAAGAATATATCATAATAGCTAAATATTTATTACTGTTGTAACCATTAATTTTGTACAATGTATTATTCAAGAATTTATAAACAAACACTTCAGTAGTATACATAATGTACGTATATTTTTCTTAAAGAATTCTTTTGTAACCTGATATGTTTTTCTAATTAAACAGGTTTAATTAGAATAGGTAAATATATGCTTAAATTATGGTTGTTTAAATAACGTCCAAGCACTAAATACCAGTATAAAAAGATCGGACATTGAAAAGTGATGTTTGGTGATTATTTCAACGGGTTTGCCATATATTATTCGAAGCAAAAGTAGTTGGGAGAGGACATTTTATGGTTTTGGGTTAGGAGGATCGCCCATTTGTTGGAACTGCAACTTATTAATATGAACATTGATTTGAATTATTTAGATATTAATTAGATAGATTAATAATTGAAAAAATTAGAGATTAGAGATTCCTGTATGCGTCTAACCGCAATAGTTACTGTGCTAGTATAATATTCCTTTCAATCATTAGGCCAATATAATTTGTTGTTTTTTTTTAATAATGGACCTAGGTTCTCGATATTAAAAATAAACCTAATGTTATTGTGTTTAGTGGTTTTAAATAAATTAATATATTCGGTTATGTTATGTTTTAACGAGTTTTATTTTAAACTTCTAATTTTAATTTAGTTTTTGTTTTATGTATTAGGTGTGATTAAAATAACATTACAAATTACGTAAGTTAACACAAATTATATTACTACTTTTACCTAATTGCTCTAATCAATAAATTGTAATGAAACATTATATTTGTGTATGATTTATACATTTAAAAACAAACCTTAAAACAATTAATATATCTCAAGGCATAGACGTCCCAACTATTTCTGTCGTTGCTAATGTTCAATATGCGACATCCTATATTTAAGTTTTTCGTGACGTTTTTCTACACTAGATTTTGTATTTAAGAAATATTAAACATTTTACATATTGAAATTATTTATTTATTTTCAGCTAAAGTTAGCTCCTATCATAAATGCAATTAGAAATTTTGTAACAAAATAACACATAATCTTTAACAAATAGTATTTTTAATTTAGTGTCATTTTTATTATCTAATCTTCATTTTCATTAAATCAATAAACATTTGTCTTGGTGTGAACATATTACTAAGCACAATCTTGTCATGTAGTTACTATAAAATAACTATGTATTATTTTAACAACAATTAATTATCCTGTTTAAATTTAACCTATCGTACGTCATTCCATAAAGATTTTAGAAATTCTATGTCGATAAATTACAAAATAAAAGTTAAACGGTATTACCTAATACGCTCTACAGAACCGTCAAATGAAATAAGTATTTCTCAATATCTCAAAGTTTTAGAAAACCACTTCGAGGCTAAATAACTAGTAATGGAAAGGCGCCGTTATTGATTATGTTGATAACTGCAATAATCATTACATCCCAATTCTCATGAGAGAAACATACGACTTTCAACTCCCTTCTCCTTTACCCAACTCTCTCATCTTACTCTTGGTATTTATTTTCTAAAGGCTCTATAGGTTCATTCTATCTGCTTTAAAAATAATAACATTTGATGATCGCGTTGAGTGTTGTGGTTGAAGATATTTTAAAGTAATGATAACTTCAATTGGAAAGAAAGTTAGCAAAACAAAAAATAAAATTAAATTGTAATGAAGTTGAAATTTTGATTAAAATTAAATATAATATTGTGACGGCCTGCATTTTTACCTACAAAATTACAACATATATAAATTATATAAAACACGCACATGTAAAGACACATTGAGTACACAACCTAACACATTTAACCCACAAGTAAAATAACATAATAATGCATGTACCATTTTAGTATAACAATAAATGTTATGGTTGTAACGTGTGTAAAGTGAAATGTGTGTGTTATATGTTGTGTGTAAACTATGCCAGAAGATGGCTCATGTTGAGGTGAAACAGTTGTAGTAACAAAAAACTACAGAACTACTTTATACGAAGAAAAAACAAGGATTGTTTAAAAATTAAAAATAATTAAACATAACTTAGTAATTCAATAAAGGTATAACGGAAACAATTAAAAACACTGTACTATGCATACGTAAATAGGAACATGTATGTAGAAATAAAATATGTATGAGGAACATACTATGCATATCAAACTTTAAAGATTATATATAATCACATTATGAATACGTATTATAAATCATGAGCATGTAAAGAAACCTTGAATATACAACCTAACGTATGCAGAATAAACATACTATACCATCCATAAGTAAACAAAAACATGTATAGAGATACAAGATTGTAACGTAGCCTAAAATGTACAAGCGAAATGTACTACGCTAACTAATTTAAAAAATTAACTAACTTAAAAATGTATAAGTAAACACATTAAACATACGTATCCTAAATCATGCATACATTATTTTCATGAATAGATAACCAAAACTATACATAGAGAAATATATATGTTTACTAAAAAATGTATACATATACCAGAAATATTCAGATGCAACACATATTCCATACACAAACTAAATGCAAGAACATGTTATAATCTAAAGCAGAGGTTCTCAAAGTCCAGGCCACCACGGACCCCCACCTGAAAACTTGCCAACTTTGCGGACCCCCCCAATTTATATGATACATTTCAATCTTATTTCCTAATATGTACTTACCAAGAATTCTATATATTTATTCAGTTTTCTATATATGTTTTAGAACTACTGTCTATTTCATTACTTAACACTATTATTTTGGGCTGTGTTAGTCAAAATTAATTTAAAAATCAATACCTAGGAATAAATGTTATCAAATTCCAAATGTTCTTACAAATGTTATTAAAGGTTTACTAGTAAGAACGAACTTATTGGTGTTTGTGAATAAAACATTGTTAGCCTCGTTTAAGTGCTGATATCATTCTTCATATGAGTTGTGCAACAAAGACGTATTAGGATTTTAAATGACAAAACGGAAATGCTCAAACGTGTTTAATTACACAAAAAGTAAGAAAGTAAAACATAGGCTAGTAACTTATGAAGATAGTTATCTATAATATTTTTAAATAATATTTATCAAGTCTCCTTTCACAAATCATTGTGTCATCGTCTCTTGAGTTTTCACAGATAAATCAATGGGACGAATGAAGTTGTTTATTCGATTTGATAATATCCAAGGTGTTGGGGAGAATTGTTGAAATCTTCAACCTCAATGCTGGTTCAATATTCTTAAGTCGATTTCTTTTAACACTTTTTATGTTACAAAGTGTAGAAAATGTTTGCTCACACAAATAAGTTGTACAAAAAGGGACAAGATGTTTGAGTGCTTCGTTAGCTAAATCTTTGAATTCAGACTGGACAAGAAACCAAAAATGACATAAATCATTTTCTTCTTTGTAGATAACTTCCCAAGTCCCACTGCAAGATAACTCTACTAATTCATCTTGCTTACCTTCAGAGAGGCTTGAAAGACTAGCAATATCTCTTTTTTTAAATGGGTATCTCATCCAGTCATTATTGGTATCTGGTTCAGGGAAGTACTTTCTCAATGCATTTGACAAATCTATCATGTGTTCAACAATTATGTCTTGGACTTCAGAGGGAAGACTTTCTCACTGCCAACTAACTAATTGTAGTTATATATCTATGCTATTTATCTACTCCAGCTACATGTTGTGGTTGAATTTAACTTATTTTCTACTTTTTAGCAGGCTAGCACCGCGGACCCCCTGATACAAGCTCGCGGACCCCCAGGGGTCCGCGGACCCCACTTTGAGAAACTCTGATCTAAAGTATACTTACGTAAATTAAGACATTAATACATAAATAAACACGATAACCCCTTTATGTCTTGCATTCCTAAATCCTATTTGAATAAAAATATTAGCAATTACTTTTTTTTATATTCTTTTATTTAATGTATGACTAATAGGAATTGAAATTATATAAGTAATACTTATTTCAAATTAAAATATGTTAAAAAGTTTTTGTTATAGTGTGAGATAAGGGGTAAAAAGTAGGCAACAACATAAATAATTTTAGTTGGTTAATAGAATAAAATATTAGTAGGTTTTATATTGGACTTATTTCTATAATAAATAATAAATACTAGAAATAGAACTGAACAATAAAAAAAAATACAGAGTTATTAAAAATTTTGTAAACAGATTAATTTCTCTGGTTTTACGCCCTTTATAAAAATGTGTGATTTAAATTTTATAAAATATTTATAAATTATAATAAATAAACTATATAAATTTTATAATTATAAAGTAAGTATTATAAATGAAACATAAGTATTAATATCATTAATATTTACAGTCATCTCTTTACTATTAATTATTAAATGAATTTATTTCTGTCACTAAAAATGGCAAAAATTGTGTAAATGTCTGACCATGTGTATTTGTATGTGATGGTATTAATTTGCTCACGTAAGCTCATTCAAGTTTATTTTTACTTTTATTGTTTAATCAACCAACACAACTGTGAAACTGTTTCTTAATATTGCGTTTTATTAATTATTAATTCAAGTAATAAATATTAATTATAAACCAAAATGTTTATCCTTACAATAAACTGAAGTACAGATAACATTTTTAGTTCTTAATCAGTAACTATAAATAATTATGATAAGGAATAAAAAGTTATTGTTTTCCTTACTTACTAATAATTGAACATAGATGAAATATATTACACTTTGTTGATGATTATTAATTGGCACGTCCCATTTCGAATAGTTTTAAAAATATAATAAAATATAATCCAAGTGAATTAAATCACAGTACTGTATCTCATTTCGTTACTTTTATTATGAGGCAATTCAAACTTGCATGCAATTCCAAATAATGTTACTTTATTATGATGATTACATGTTCCAAGTTCTATGTCTTATCACACACAACTCAATGTTGTGTGGAACTGAGCAGGTATGTTGTCACCACATACCAGAAAGACCCAAGGGACGTTTTGTTATCCAACACTTGTTTAAAAGCATACGTTTATCTATGAAATGTATCTCTCGATATCACAATTGATAAACGTTCACAAGTTTTATTGAAAGGAACAAAACTATTGTAAAGTAGATATGACGCAGTTACCTACAAAGCGTTGTCTGAATTTAAATAAAAATATTTGAGAAGAATGTACCAAACCAATTTAAAGGGTGGCTTTTTTAACACGGAAACAAATTTTGCAACTGTAAAATTATAGAAAATTATATTAGAATGGTGATATGTGTCCACTATATGAAAGTATGGATACCTGACGAAAATAAACCATATCTTTAGTTTTCTACACCATCACTAATTAATTTCTTGTTATGAGTAATTATTTGAGGCTAATAATCGGGTTATTATCAATAGAGTATAAACGAATGAAGTTATGGTTTTCATAACTGTTAACTACACTCAGTGTCAAATTTTTGGGGTTCACGGAAATTGATTTTAACTACGGAAAAATATGTGAAATTTTGGAACCAAACATTTCTTTAAATGATTACATTTATCTATTTCCGACTATTATACACTCGTTAACCTTTTTAAAAGATTTCTTTTAAAACATACGCATTAAAGCATTAAAATTACACAAACTTTAGTTTGGATAATCCAAAAAGAAAATTCAGACACTTTTTATACATTATTTATAGTGCAATTATCATAACCTAATAGAAATATAATCCAATTGAAAAAACCCAAAACAATTAGTAATATCGTGAAATGTAAAAAATGTGAAGCTGATTATTAAACATATTTTGATATTTGTATCACTATTCTTTAAAATTGATGACGTTAAAGTAACTATATAAGTTCAGTAAGGGGCACAAGGACAAGGTCAAACAGAGGGTTCCACTTTGTCACGTGACCTATGCCAGCCGCTTTGCCCCTATCACTCCCCGTTTGGCCCCGCCACATTGGCCTCGATGGATAGTGCTGGGGTTATTGACATCGAAGGGATGATCTGGGTTTCAACGCAAAAAATATTACCCAACGCAAAAGTATTTTTAACCAATGAAGTACTTACCCGACCACAAAAAATTGTTTTCACGATTCAAGTTGAATGATCTATACCTTTCATGGCCCGCTTTTGACTGATATTCATGTTTCATGACGAGTTTTTAATTTAATATGTTCACATTTATTGGATCTTTTTTTACTAATATTCACGTTAATTAATATAAACGATTCACTTTTTTTTAATGATTTTCATTAGAGGATCGTTTTTTATAATTATTCTTCTCCCATCGTGGCCTTATTATGACTGATATTCATGTTTTATTCCCCGTTTTGTACGATATTGACGTTTCATTGCTAATATCAAATTGATGTTCACAACAAATGGCCAGTTCTTAACGGATATTCACATTTCATTGCCCATTTTTAACTGATATTTACGGTTCGTGGAATTTTTTTTACAGATATTCACATTTCGTGGCCAATTTTTGACTAATATTTACATTTCCTTGCCTCTTTTGACTGATTTTTAAGTTTCAAAGCTAATTTGCTTCTGATTTTACTTTTCGTGGCTCGTTTTTGACTGATCTTCACCTTTCGAGACCCGTTGTTGACTGATAATCAAGATTGATGGCCCGTTTATTAATGACATCACGAATCCTGCCGCGTATTTGACCGATCGTTACTTTTCATGGCTAGTTTTAAACAAATATTCACGAATCATGACCCGATTTTGACGGACTTTAACATTTGACTAGAATATTTTACTGATATTCACGTTTCATTGCCCGTTTTTTGACTGAGTTTGCCTTTTCATGGCCCTTTTTGATCGATCATCCATTTCAAGGATCCTTTTTTGACTGATCTTAGATGGCTAGTTTATTACTGATATTCACGTATCATGCATGACCTGTTTTTGACAGATTTTCATGTTTGATGTCCAGTGTTTTTTTCTGATATTTAGGTTTCGTGTCCTGTTTTTGATTGATCTTTACCTTTCATGGTCTATTTTTGACTGATATTCACGTTTAATTAGCCTTTTTTACTGCCATTCACGTTTTATGGAACGTTTTAAGCGATCTTCACGTTTCGTGACTATTTTTTGATTGATATTCACGAATCACGGCCCGTATTGACGGATATTTACGATTCATGGGTAGTTTTGACTGATATTCACGTTTCAAGGACAGTGTTTGATTTATCTTCACCTTTCATTTCACATTTATAACTGATAATTACGTTTTATGACCCGTTTCTGACCTATCATCACGTTTTATGACTATTTTTTACAGATATTAACGAATAATAGTCATTTTTGGAAGGATATTCACGTTTCATAGCCCGTTTTTGATGATTATTTAAGTTTCATGACTACTTTTCGACTTATATTTACGAATTGATGATGGTTTTGATGGATATTCACGTTTCATAACCCTTTTTTATAGATTTTTACGTTTCAAGGCTGATCTCATATTTCATGGCTCATTTTAGACTGATATTAACGTTACATTGCCTCTTTAAACCAAAAAGTGATGTTTATCAGGTCCACCATCGTCGTCTGTACGAGTATCAAGTTGCAATTCCCGTCTCATATGACGTTTCCACATTGGCATCCCGTCATTTGTTTGGTTAGCACAATGTAGTTAGCATATATATTATATTCAGTCGCTGATGTGAACACTGAAGAATTGGAAGTTATTAAGTTACAACTATTTTGTTCAAGAACTTAAGGTAAATATTAGGTTTTAATTTTTTTTTGGGCAATAGTTAGTAAATTTAATGTTCAATCAAAAGTACATATAACATAGAAGTCAATCTTATAACGTTTAATTTTTATGTATTATTTTTTTCCCTAACTCGTTCGTACCATTGACAAACGATATTTATTTCACACTTATTCACTCAAAATTTTAGAATATCAAAAAGGCTGTTTTATTAGAAGATGGAATGCATGATTGGTTTAGTGTGAAATAGATTAACTTTAATCAACAGTTCAAGATTCTGTAGACGTATTTCTATAGAGTAAACGTTTTAAAAATGTACACTGAATTTCCTCTTTTAGATTATAAGGATTACATTAAATTGCAACCATAAATCTTGCTCACCTTTTACGGTTTGAGTAGATGAAGGATACAATAAATTTCCCGGCGAGAATAAAGGATGATTTTGACTATAAACAAAACATTAAATGCATGCGACGATAAAATCGCAATAAATAATAGACCTTAATAGTCGTTATGTTCCATCCATATTCCATCCACCGAACTTAGCCTCTATATCAACGTAATATTACGGTCTGAAATACTTTCAAAATATCCTAACTTTAAACGGGAATAGAAACCTAGATATTTGGAAATCAATAAAGCGTCGCTTCATCAGCTAATTGGCATTAAAAAAGTTCTTACACTCCCCATCATGACCTATCCTGTTACTAATTGACCACTTCTTAGATTATAAAATTTCTTTGTACAAACTATGTTTAGGCATGAGAATAGTGTTGTTAGTTTTGTATATTTTACGAGAATTTTTTAATAGTTTGCAATTCAAATTGTAAGTTAAAACTATTTATGAATTCAGAACATATCATACATTTTTATACAGTACTAGCAGAGTACCGGGGGTTGACGTATATTTGTATTGAGTATTAAGGGAGTTTTCAAAGCCAGTGGGCGGTGCCCTAATGGAATTTCTAAATACAAATAAGCCTACGTGTTAACCAGGGACGCTAAGAATGTCCATGTACAATTTAAGCTTAATGGGTCTAGTAGTTTTTACGTGATTGTATAACACACACACACCACACACACACACACACACACACACACACACACACACACACACACACACACACACACACACACACACACAAAGAGAGAGAGAGAGAGAGAGAGAGAGAGAGAGAGAGAGAGAGAGAGAGAGAGAGAGAGAGAGAGAGAGAGAGAGAGAGAGAGAGAGAGAGAGAGAGAGAGAGAGAGAGAGAGAGAGAATTAGACTTTTATATAATAGTATAGATTTTTGTCTTTCTGTCACTCTGAATTCCACCAATACTTCATTCAAAATTCAGCATTACCTACATCACGAGAGACAGAGTGTGTGTTTTTGTGTAGTATCATTAATAATGCATATATTATAATGTTTCAATTTGCCATTTATCCTCTTCCCATATTATTAGGAAAGTACAATCAATTTATATATGTGTAAATATGGATTATGCAAATTAGAGTTTATAGATTGCGAAGGTTTTCTAAAATGTTCACCGTATACGAATTTATTACAATAATTTTAATTATTTATTATGTTAACTTACTTTGCTCAGAAAAAAAATCACAACATTTAAATCAAGTTTTGATTTTTGTGTGTCAAATTATGTATCGTAAATAACCTTGACTGTAATGAGACTGGAAGGTTTTATTTCCGCACGAACAAATCCATTTTTTAAGATTGTAAAGGGATAAAACTATATTTCAAACAATAAATTGGTTTCTGTCTTTACATTTGGAGTGATTGAGAAGGTGTAATGTATTTTGTCCATTTGAAATGTGACAGTGAAAGTAACAATGAACCATCGCTGTTTTAAACTATCTAAATGGAGTAAAAACAGAGTATTAATACATAATATTATTCCAATTGAGTGGAAATTTTTGCTTTCATCAGACAATACTAAAGATTTTGTATCCAAAATAAAATTCCAGATATTTAGACAAGCACACATTTGGAGAATGGTATGTCTGTAATCCATAAGCTACAGGACCATAAAGGATTATTAATACAAGTTATTATTTTTAATTACCAATCTTCTACTATAATTAATCATTCATTGTCTAAATATTGCTGATAAATAACAAAAGTAATAATTAAAATATAGGTAACAAATAACAAGAAGCATCGATTGTATATATCTTCCAATGAAATTTATTTACATATTTGCTTTTTAGATCCAGTGTTCCAAATTAAAGAATTTTGTATAATATTAAAACATTTCAAGTTATATCTATGCTTATGTATTCATTGCGTCACTTTTAATATTGATTTCATTCTTTTATCTTTAGAGACGCTGAACATTTCAGAAATATTTTTACGATTTAGAAAGTTAGATTTGTCCGTAAATATTTCTGTAAAAAATGTTCCAAGTCCAATGTCATAATTGTCTTGAAGTATCACATAAAAATTACATATACAATATAAGTTTTTAACCATTTATAGGAGACGAGAGATCTTTTCTTTATATTACTGTGTCAAAGATTGTGTTAAATAAAGGTTCTACTAAGGATAACGATCATGAATATAATAAGCTGTCTATTATTACCAATTTACATAATTGAGGTGTAAAACTCGTATTTAATTCCTCCTAAATTAAGCGCATTAGGCCAGTTTAAAAAAAAATATTATCAATATCTGGGATGTTGTTAATTATGTATTTAACTTTAGGTGAGAGTTGTCATAAAACATAATAACCAACACATAAATATTATTGTTTCCGGAATCGATACTAAAAAACGACTGATGTTTCTATAAAATAATCAGAACAAGAATGTGATTTAGGAAAAGCAAATTAAGGAAAATGTTCTTAGTCATTTTGCGTCTACATTGTTTTATTTATTCATTTATTTTTTTAAATGTAAATGTTTGATTTTGAATTGACCATTGTTAAATTGTTTCAAATAATTAACAACTACTACTGCATCATTGGGCTTTGTCTTCGTAGAAGCAAAAATGATCAATATAATCTAAAGCATAAATCGTTTTCATTTTTGAAGGTACAACAAGATATCTAATTCCGATGAATTAAGGGTATAATCCCAAACCGATCATAGCAAATTTTAACTAAAGCGGATCATCAATTTGTTACTCAAAGTTGGTATTTTAAAAAACTAACTTTTTTTACATGTTTTAGAACATAACAAATACTTTTATCTTGTGGGTAAAAATATTTGTAACAACATTGATCAATGATAAGTTGTTTAACGTTAATCGTAAGAAAACAAATAAATTTAATTTTAAGTCCTAATGTAATCAATAGAAATAAAATGTAAAAAATTCAATTTAGAAAAGTAATATCTCCAAGAATTGCTGTCTTGGCATAACAACTGACATGAATAAAAATATACAGTAGCCTACCAGGTAAACATGTTACACAAACAAGTACTGTTCTAATATAGTACTATAAGTCTCAACACTAATTGTTTTGAGAATTGCGGTTGAAGGGGTGAATAATTTGTAATTTATTATAATCTTAAAATTCATAAAAAGAATTTTTTTTATTGCCAAATTTAGTATAAGTACATCTACTGATATAGCATGTGCAACGTTGTACACAATTCAAAGTGAACATTTGCAGCTTTAATAACATATTGTTATTTTTATTATTTCATCATTATTATAATAATTGTTTTAACATCATTACCTGAAATACACATCATAGGTTTGATAATGTAATTATGTCAGTAAAACTCAAAAATTTAAACTTAATATAATATATCTACAGGGATAAATAGGTTTGTTTTTAGAAAAAGATATTTCATTACTTCAACATGTGTCTTTGAGGAAATGCATTATATTGCATGATGCAATATTTATGAATAGAAATTTTCCCTACTTTAAATGTAAAATTTATTGTGGAATAATCATCATTATATTAAATTATATTTTGATTATCATTGCAATTTAAAAATAAATTTTCTTGTCACAAATTGACAGTATGCTATCAAGTGAGAAATATGATTTTGTGACTTATTATAGACACTATTGTATACAGCATGTAAAACAACAGTATGGATTTTCTTTGTAAAATTAGTAATAGGCTTAGTTAAGTTAGAGAAAAGGGTTTTTCTATAGTTCCCTCGCATTATTGTGATACGACTGGCGATGGAAAGGATGACGTCTATTAATTAGAATTAACGTTTATTGCTTACTGTACATTTTAGCTGTCGTCTTAAGACAAAATCCATTAAATCTAAATGAGGTTTTCAGAATCAGTTATTTTAGTTGCATTACTACAATAAAAATAAACTTGTTAAAATATGTTTTGTTCAAATTAAAATCATTAAATGATTTAGTTTATAGGACCTCCAACTATAGACTAACTGGACGATACGTATCAGTGTAGAACCAAAGCAGTAAATACTTGACACAAGCAATCAGTTAACAAATGGTCAAAAACAATTTGCAAAAAGACAAAACTTGTGTGTATTTAAAACGCTGCTAATTCACCAATAGACACCTCCAGTTAGGCTACAGGTGGAGGTCTACAGTCATAGACAGACGGACAGACACTAGGACGTTGTTGGCTCCGTAGAGGATTATTCACAACTAAA
Source organism: Aphrophora alni (assembly GCA_963513935.1). Lineage (NCBI taxonomy): Eukaryota > Metazoa > Arthropoda > Insecta > Hemiptera > Aphrophoridae > Aphrophora > Aphrophora alni. Next base: position 34,440,268 of record OY740771.1, on the reverse strand, counting down.
AATATAATTCTTGTACTACACGTTACTATAGAAATTATTTAATTATTGAAACTTCATTGTTGTAATTTTTGTATTTTCAGATATGTTAATTTTTGTTAATGTTAATTTTTTTATGGTTCTAGGTTAGGAGGATCACCCATTTGTTAGAACTGCAACTTAATTATATGAACATTGATTTGAATTGTAAACAATTAGAGATTAGAGATTCCCGTATGCGTCTAACCGCAATAGTTACTGTGCTAGTATAATATTCCTTTCGATCATTAGGCCAAAATAATTTGTTGTTTTTTTTTAAATAATGGACCTAGGTTCTCGATATTAAAAATAAACCTAATGTTATTGTATTTATGGGTTTTAAATAAATTAATATATTCGGTTATGTTATGTTTTAAAGAGTTTTATTTTAAACATTTATATTTGATTTAGTTTTGTTTTATGTATTAGGTGTGATTAAACAACATTACAAGTTACGTAAGTTAACACAAATTATATTACTACTTTTACCTAATTGCTCTAATCAATAAATTGTAACGAAACATTATATTTGTATATGATTCATACATTTAAAAACAAACCTTAAATCAATTAATATATCTCAAGGCATAGACGTCCCAACTTTTTCTGTCGTTGCTAATATTCAATATGCGACATCCTATATTTCAAGTTTTTGTATTTAAGAAATATTAAACATTTTACATATTGAAATCATTTATTTATATTCAGCTAAAGTTAGCTCCTATCATAAATGCAATTAGAAATTTTGTAACAAAATAACACATAATCCCTAACAAATAGTATTTGTAATTTAGAGTCATTTTTATTATCTAATCTTCATTTTCATTAAATCAATACTGTTAAATCAATAAACATTTGTCTTGGTGTGAACATATTACTAAGCACAATCTTGTCATGTAGTTACTATAAAATAACTATGTATTATTTTTAACAACGATAAATTATCCTGTTTAAATTTAACCTATCGTACGTCATTCCATAAAGATTTTAGAAATTCTATGTCGATAAATTACAAAATAAAAGTTAAACGGTATTACCTAATACGCTCTACAGAACCATCAAATGAAATAACTATTTCTCAAAATCTCAAAGTTTTAGAAAACCACTTCAAGGCTAAATGTAATATATATGAGATTAAAACTATTATCAAATAATGAATGGAAGCACTATTAGATTCAATATGAATCGTTTAACTCAAACACGTTCTGAACAAGACCTGTTCTATTTAGAATATCTATCATATAAAGAACATTAAATTACGGATATTTAATTATTATTATATATTGGTGTATTGAGTAAACTCTTTAGGTTACGTGCATAACTAGTAATGGTAAGGCGCCGTTATTAATTATATTTTTAACTAAAATAATCTTTACATTACAATTCTCATGAGAGAGACATACGACTTTCAACTTCTTTCTCCTTTACCCAACTCTCTCATCTTACTCTTGGTATTTGTTTTCTAAAGGCTCTATAGGTTCATTCTATCTGCATTTGATGATCGCGTTAAGTATTGTGGTTGAAGATATTTTAAAGTGATGATAACTTCAATTGGAAACAAAGTTAGCAAAACAAACAATAAAAAATAAATTGTAATGAAGTTGAAATTGTGATTAAAATTAAATATGTTATTGTGACGGCCTGCATTCGGGATATCAACAAATTCAATAGGTTTAATAACTGATGTTAAATAAATCTATGTCTCAAATTCAACTAAATTGAACTCATTTGTCAAATAGCTATAATCATTCCTGTCTATTTATAACTGAAGTTATTATATTAAAATGAAACAATGTCTTATAATATTGGGAATGCGGTATCTTTATCTTTATTCACAGGACTGTTTATATATATATATATATATATATATATATATATATATAATTTCTTTATATACATAATATTGGATGAATTAAACGACAGTTCAAAACGAAAATTATATAATTAATATTATTTAATATTAATATATTTGGTAATATTATTTAACCAAATTTAGCCATATTACAAAATAACACGTAAAGTAATCACAAACCCTATGTAAGTCAGAAACACTATGAGACATTCTAGAATTCAGCTGAGTAATAAAAAACTTATTAACTTAAAAATATAAAACATGAAATACACCCCTGTTACACAGTTCATAAATACATATTTTCATTATATTATACTTTTTTTTAAATTTGTTACCCATTTGGGAATTTTCAATAAATATTCTAAAAAGCAATAATAATTACAAGCATCAACAATAAACCTCTTATTATATAGACTATTCATAAATAAGTAAGATATTTAAATTTGAAAAAAAAAAAATGTTTTCATAAGGGTGTAATTTATAAATATTTCCCTTATCTTTCTTTATTCTGAATACATAATAGATTGTTCAGAAGATTATTCTTTAAAATAGCTAGAATATCTATTATTAATATTTGTAGGTGTAATATTTTACGATGGTATATTTTAATAAAACTCTGAAAGCTTTGTCGTTAAACTCTTTATTGCATTCAATACATAAATAGCTTGTTAAGAATGATGGAACGCTATAAAAAAACATTGTATATTCTAATTAAACTTTTAACTTTCCAATTGGGTTTTTGAATTGCCAAATTTAAAAAAAAATATGTATGAATATAAAGAAAATCAATGCTTTTTTAATAGTAATTTTACAATGATTTTCACTTTGAGGGTACTATGTATTATTTACGTTGTATTTATTACTTCCTATTGCTAATCACATATATTGCATTTTACATTTATTTTATTGCGAAATATAGCTCAATGAAATAATGTCCTTTAAATTTAATTCATTGACTTTTGTTTCTAACAATGGCTAAGGAAATATAGACAATTCTACAATATACGTGCTACATAATTAAATATTTTATGGGAATAACTTTTACTAAATTTAAGGAAGATAAATTTACAAATAAATATTTCTGAATACAATGACTGGTTCCGCAAAACATAAACAAACACACACACACACACACACACACACACACGCGCGCGCGCGCGGGCGTACATAAAAAATAATATTATGACACTTTTTTGATTTAAAATTGGACGTAAGGTTATTAAAGAGAAGACACAAAACAGCAATTTTGAAACCGACTACTTAGCTTATTTTATATGAATATAATTATGTGACAACACTAGATATGTCGAGTGAGAAAATAGTTTGAAAATTGTTCATTGAATTGTTAAAGAAGAAAAAAACCTATCATCTAAATATAAGATAAAAGCATTGTTTTATAAATTTTATCTCATAAATTTATTAACCAATTAATTTGCAAATTATTTTTTTAATCCTGATGCTTCGCAATTTAAAATTATAATATTTATAAATAATACGTTTCAAGTATTTGAGTATTTATAAAATTATACAAAAATCAATTTGTATATTATACAGTGAAACTATTAATTCCAGTTTCTCCAAGGAACCAGTTTTCACAGAACATATTACAATATGTTTTCATTTTTTAAATATTAAAATGAATATACACATAGTGTATCGAATACAAGAAGGAAATTTAAACATTTGTAATTATTTAGCTACAGGATTTATGAGTATATGTTTATGTCTCTAAAATATAGGGTCTATACCATTTTAGATGTAAAAAATAAAAAAAGTAGAAACTATTTCTACTTTTAATCGTATTATTTAACTCCTAAAACATTCAATAATAAATTATGTTTTATTAGTCGATTATTAAATTAATAATTATATTCGGTAAAAACCTTTTACGATATCAAAATTTAGTATTAAAACAAATTATTTAAAACAAAATAACATTTTAGTCAAAAACTGGGATTTTATATAATATTTTCTTTAGGAATAAATATCCTTTTGAAAGTATTAAGTGGAGCATATATATATATATATATATATATATATATATATATATATATATATATATATAGGCCTATATAATGTGTATGGTTAAACTTCCCTTGCAACTTTACAGTCAGTTTCTCTAAGAGAAGAAGTAAATGTTGGAGTTAAAGACATGGTAAATATTTCTACATCAATAATTATGATTGTAAAGCGTTATGATCTATGTAATGGTGTTGGACTTTGGATGAAACATGACATAATAACACGACTCTGATGTCCCTTGTGTCTCTCACGTCGTGTTAACTGCATGGATACTTAAGATAGGTCACGTTATGGTTTTATGTTAAGAGGATCACACGTCATTGTTTAATTGCACGTTTGTAAGTTGGTAATTTCAACTTTACCTAATTAATAACTAAAGGAGATTACTGTTCACGTGTAAACTCGATGTGAATTTAATAGTTTGGATAAACAATATCACTAATTTCAGTGTAACAATAATACTGTAATCGTGTAATAGTTCTGTTTTAAAAATACAGTAATTACCGAAACGGAAATGTGTTTTACCATTCGTAAACAACTTATCTTACTATTGTCAACTTACTAATTTTCTAACGTATAAACTCACTTGTATGTCATTAACCACAGTATATATCTCCTAAAAAATATATTTATTTTCAAAACTGTTTAAAAGTTCTAAGTTCCTAATCATTTGCAACTGAATTCATTTTAAAGTTTAAAGGAACACATCTGTTTTCATTGTAACAAGACCCAAGAGACATATCAGTTTCCAAATGTTGTTGGGCATCAGTGGTTTAAAACTTTCGAACTTATTGGGGAAATTCAAAAGACCACAATACACATATTAGTGAAATATTACAGTTAATATGGACACTACGTACCCATCTACCATGGTCTCAACTAATATGACCTTTTGCAGAATGAAGGTGGGATTATTCTATAAATCTCGCATTACGCTTACGAACATACGCAAGTACTATCAATGCCGATCTACATGGTTCCGGACGTTATCTGATAGATAGCGTCTGTTCCCACTTCTGGCAAATAGTAAAGTTTCAGGGATTGCGAAAGTATCACACTCCTCACGGACAAGTTTTTTTTAAACAATCCCACTACAGGGATGAGATGACAATAATACCTCTTATAACCAGTCAATCTATTATATCAGAAGTAAAAGCTTAATATAAACTGTGAAATTAACAATCTTCTGGAATGCCGTCAGCTTTGTACAATACAATAAACTCTATTATAAATTAACACATCAAATTATCCTACTTAAACATTGATGTGAAGTTCAACTCGTTAACTAAGTTTATCAAAATAGTCAAACTGGTTTTCTTCCCTATATTGTTTTCTATATTATAAAGTCTTTCAAGTTTAGACAACTTAAAATGTTCGGATAAAATACACATAAAAAAATACAAATAAAAACACACACAAATTATGTTGATAAATTCTCCAAGTTATTGGTCTAGCCGGCCATGGTTTCGCAAGTTACGGCATTGACGAGGCTTATACAAAGAAAAAATAACCTAAAATGAATTGTACAAACCTTTTGAGACCAAGCCCACAAGTCCCGTTACATGATAATGGAACCTGTGTTGTAAAATGTTAACTGTTAAATAACTTATTTAAAAATATGTCTTTCAAATTATACTTAATTGTGCGTAATAAGTGCGTTGCCTTTGGTATGATTTTATTCTCTTTTTTACATTTTGTAATTATTTTGTTTAAAGATTTTTTAAATACCCTTATTCTAAAACAAAAAAAAAACTATTCGAGTTGAGGGAATGATTTTCTAAATTTTATGTTTCGCTCGATATCTTCAAAAATCTGTTTACAAAAATAAAGAAGAACTAGCAAACCAACAACAAAAAAATGAGAAAGGGATAAAATAAATTAAAAAAATTTTAATGCAAAATTATTATATTTCATGTTTTATATTTTTCAGAAACTTTAATTGCAAAATTGTAATTAATTGATCTTAAATAATGTATTCAAGATTAAAATATAAGATTACTAAATTTTTCACTAATGGTAATAAAAAGGTATCTGCATCGGAAAACTGTGTTTAGAGTTTTTATTTGACGTCAAATCACAAAAAAACGGCGATCCTTAGTTGTTTTATAATTTCAGTATAAAATATGAGCTTACGTCTGCGTGATGGGCCTAGTACTTGAACCAAATGAGCACGTAATTAAATGTAATTTAAATTCTGTTCTTTTATTTCGTAAATTTATTACCATGCGTGACATCACCTCTTAACGAGAAGCAAAATATAAATTTTAATCAATGAACATATCTTCTTATTAAATAAAACTAACAGAATTACTTTATTTAATGTTATACAATTTATCTTCATCGAACTCAGTACTTCGGAGAGGCCATTACTACTAAAGCGTAATACATAAACAAAATCTGACACTACAATGCAAGATGAAATATTGGCAATTGTAAAAAAATAATCACAATACTCAACATTGGAATTCGTATTTGAATGTTTAAATAAGTTAACTAATATTGAATGGGTCCTTTACATTTATTTTGAAATTCATTTTTAATGTCATCACATTTTTAGAAAATATTTTCTGCCTCTTTCTACTAAATTTGAAGTTTATACTGTGAGGATTAAATTGTATTTCATGTTACTCAATATCTGTTGATAGGCTAAAAAGAAAATCTTTTATACACTGAACATGGCGATGAAGCAGGTTGACCATGCGGGCTAACGTGCCCACTACCCATTTTTAATTGATATTAAATAGTTTATATATATTTGTGATGGTATATTGTTATTGTTTTAGATGAAAATGTACGCAAGTCAGAACGAGAAAAATTGGTCAATAGAAACAATAATACTGGCAGTTACGCTAGTTAATCTATATAACATGTCTACAATAATAGAAGTTATTAGAGATTAACATAGACTCTAGGATGTTATTGTTCCTTCTGTATCTAAATCTTCTGTTCAAACAGGGTCAGTACAAGAGAAAAAATGATGCTTCTAAATAAGAACAAATTTGAGCTTGACAATAATGCTGAGACGTCTGATCCTGATGAAGTTAATGTATTAGCTGCTACGATAAAAGATCCCTTAGCTTTTAAATTTCCAAAATCAAATAATATATATGTACGTTGCAATATATCCGAATAACAAAAATTATCAGTTTTATTCTTGAAAAAATATAAAATTTTAAAATATCACTTAAAATAAAATATTGTTTTTCTGATTTACCATTAAATGTAGCAATTCTAAAAAAGACTACAATTAATGTATCACTGAAAAGTAAATGTCACATATTCAAATTTAATGTAGATTGAAAATAATTTTACTTTTTAATTTACTTTATAAAATATTCAAAACTAAATGTCCAACCTAAATGAACAAATATATCTTAACACATTACCCCTTTTGAACCCTATTGCATAACCTTTGTCTTCTAAGGTAAACCCACCACATCTCCATCCCACAATTTAGATCATTCCGCTTTCCGTAATAAATAGTATTATTTTTCAACCCGTACTACTTTACAATTTCCTTTCTCTTCCAATTTTGGTTATTTAGTTTTGTTTTCAATTTAATAGCTTTGAACGTTCCTAACGTCGAAACATATGTCACTCAATAAAGCTCTGTTGTGGAATTAAATTATTCTTTCATTTATTCCACTAAATAGAATTCCATCTAGCACCGACCGTTGTCAGATTAAATTTAAGTATATTTTAATTCATTAAAATATAGCACATTTGTCGATATTTTGAAATGTTTTCAAATAAATCGAAATATATCGAAGTGACAAAAATATTGAGATATAACAAATATTGTGAAATATATAAAAGTAAGAACGAAATATTATAATGTGACCTAACTTACATCAGTGAGAAAAATTTAATTTTTTAATGAAAACGGTTCTTGAATTAAATTTAGTATGTAAATTTTGATAATAAACGAAACGGTAGGAAGTTAAAGAAAAGCCTGTAATAAATAATTATATAATACTTATTCTATGGCCTACAGTAAATTGTAAAATTTCATTGTAAGATTAGCATAAAAAAATATATATATATATAAAAATTTTAAATGATATAAATGAAATTTCTACTTCAAGATTACGAGAATAACAATAGACTTTAAAAATAAATCATTTTTCTCTTTCGTTATCAGTTTTTGTATATGAAAAATGAAAAACATTTTGTCGATTAGAAGAAAACCTGTTATTCACTGGAAAATGTAACAGTAAAAGCATTGATATCTTTTAGTGACTTTGAATTAAATGACAATGTATAAGGAGAAATTTAAGGGCCCAGGTTTATAACAATATACCACGTAGAAAAACAAAAGTTAATATAACTACCAGTGTCGTAAATCGAAGCTCGACTTTAAGATATATGCATCTACATGGTTTTATTATTGTCTGAATTACTTTTACAATATGTTATTATAAAACTGAATTGAATTACACGAAGTTTAGATTGCTAGAATACTTCGATTTATTCTGATATTTGTATTAAGAAAATATTCTTTATTGCATAACATTTTGATTGTCAACTTGTTCAGTGCAATCTTGTCTAGGTATAGGGAATTATGTCATAAGTTGTGAAACATTTAGTGATAATATTTCAATAGTTTACAATTTATAATATAATTATGACAGATTTATGAATAAAAATGACTCTTATTAGCATTAATTTTGAAAGGACATCCTACATTCTATTCATATATTTCATGGTCAGGGTTCAGCGCTGCAGAGAACAAGAGAGGAGGTAGAGATATAATGCTAATGCACTGCATAATATATAATTGCGCTTGCCGATTACAATGCAATGTTTTTGGAATACAACTGTTTTGTAAAAGTATTCCATGTGTCCTAATTTATCACATCATTTTTAATCATTTTTGATTTTTACCCACTATACTCAGAAAAGATGGAACATTTAAATCCTGATTTTAACTTCTATGTTTAGTTTTGCTCCCTAAACAGTCTTGACTGTAAGAACGAATTGTTTTATTGCTGCAAAAGAAATCCTCTTTTGAAGATTATGAAATGATTAAACTAAATATCATTCATATATCTTGCTTTCTTTTTATTAACTTTTTTTTTTTTACATTTGTACAGTTGTACTAAATTCAGCGCATTACAAAAATGGGTTTATATGCTTGAGGATTTCTTTAAATGCCGGAAAATCACAGTTTTCTCAAACTATATTATAAAGTATAACATTATTGTTGCGATACCATGAAGAATTTATCAAAGGTCCATTAGTGAGTTAAATTCAAAAAATGAAATTCATGGAAAACTTTTAACATATATTTTAGATAGGGATTTTATTAAAAATAATTGCGAGGGACACTCATTAGTCAAATTAATAGATAAGTTTTAATTAAGTGAGGTACCTCTTTTGCAATGATACATTATTATCATTTCTATCTACACTTGTTCTGGATATCTGTAAACGTGTTTTATGTGTTTGAACATTATTGTAATTTAACAGCTATTAAGGTCTACGCTGCAGGTTTGTTTTGGACATTAAATCCCTCGAACCGCCAACGGTAACTTTGACTCATTTTGCACTTTATTAATATATATATTTATTTTTTTTACTAAAATGTTTAGAAGTGAAGGTTTTGGAGTCCGTACATTAGGAATCAAAATATGTGCAAAATAGAAGTTAACACGCCACAGAAAAGCCTATAAACACTTTATAATATATTTTTATACTTTTGTTCAAGACAGTTTTGTAAAGTAGTTGTGAATAAATTGTATCAATTTATAAATGTTCATTTTTAAAAAATCAATTTTTATGACGAAAAAAGACTTGCTGAATAGTTAGGCTTATATTGAAAAATTCACAAAAAATTGTTATTCTTTACAAAACTCATTTTGTAATATATCATTTGTAAGAGAAGTGTGTATATTAAAATGTTAATAAAAAAATACACTTATAAATTTTGGAGTTTTTTTATAAGGAATTAAATAATCTTACAATAATTGAAGCCTAAACGCCACAAAAGAGAATATGTAGGCCTATAACATACAAAATAATTTTCAATTATTTTTCAAGAGATACAAAAGTTTTTTAGTGTAATTTAAAATAAAAGTGTGTAAAAATATATATAAGTTTAGAAAAAAGTCATTAGAAAATTAAAATTTTTATACACTATTGTTTAAAAAAAAAAGTACGAAAAATTTAACTATAAATTTTCTAGATTGATACATTTTACAGTGAAGTAATCAAGAATGGGGAAAATTGTCTTACCGTCACAATAGTTTAACGTAAATATCACAAAAACATATTTATTTCATAAAAAAATAGTTTTGTGAAGATAAATCTCAACACATTATAAATAATTAGACAAGTTTGATAGGACATTGGTTTGTATAGTCGAGTGCAATCATTATTAGAATACGAGAATAGAATAAAACATTTGACAGATCTGATATTCTTCTTTGTAATGATAAAAAGATCCTCAAAAATCTAAATATTACTAACGTATAGAGAAGAAAATGGGAGTTGGTAATTTCAGTTATTACTTTATAGAATGTATATATCTCAAAAAATATAACATCTACGATAATTGGGAATACGTAGTTTGAAAAAAGAAGAAAAATACTATAAAATGTGGTAAAGTTGTGGTATTTGGATTAGTATTAACATTTATAAAACTATATGAACAATGAGGTCTTATTTTCTTGTAATGTGGTTTACTCACGTGCTATAAACTCCCTATTCAGTATTCTTCCTGCTATAAACTATTCTAGTCTCTAGCCTAAAAATACACCAACATCATCAAATTATTAGATTTTTACGTTTCGTCATATGACATTCAGGTTATATAACTTAAAACCTGAGCTTAAAAATGATATATAAATTATTCCGATATGATCTTTTTTACTAGTAAATAAGTTGAATTAAAAAAAAAAGTGATTCTTAGGGTGAAAAACTTGTCATGATTTCTTGATTTTGTATTTTTTTTTATAGATTCTAAGCTATAACAGTTAAAACAATATAGAAAGCGCAGATTGAAAGATGAAAAAATCTCATCCTACAATAGTTTTACTATACATTATTTGAACAGAAATATGGATTTGTTTAAATTAGATGAAGAATGATGTAAAGTTACGTTTTACTATCACGGATGTTGTCTCGTTAGGAAGCAGAAAATATTACAAATTAATTACATATTTTACATGACTACCTTGACAATGCTGTAACTAGCAAAACCATGGTCGGTAAATTTTAAATAAAATTATGGTTTATACTAAGTACTGTGTTTTAATTATTAATACTTAGGTTGTTAATACTTATTAAAAAATTGTAAATTGTTGCACATGCATGTTGAAGCATTAATTAATTATTTACGTAAGTAATCTCCTTATTTGAAGGTAAACATATTATTTTGTGTTCTTTACTAATGGCAACACTATTGTCTTAATTTTATATTTCACGTTTTGCTGAACTTGTTTCAGTCGTTTTACGTGTGTCAAGAATTAATTAAATTTTGATATAATGCATTCAAAATTCATATTTTTTTACGAAAAAGCATTAAAATACATATATTCCATATTTTTATAGTGAATTTGAAATTGGTACGTACAGCCATAATGTTTTATCTAGTGTTCTATGTCTTTGTTTTTTAAAACTTATTTTACTGAACTAGATCAGGTTAATATTTGTACAATTGTTTTTCCAATTAGGTACAAACATAAATGTTTTTATATGTAGCTTTTGAACAGTTTTGTATCTGTGGGGTAATAAATACACATTAATATATCTAGTAACTAATATTTAAGGTTATATCTTATTTAAATATTTACATTATATAATAGTTAATTAAGTATTATAAATAAAATGTTCGTTATTGTCATCTATGTTTACAATTTATTAGGATGGATTTATTAAAATATTCAGATCAGTTAGAAGGAGTGTAAAAATATATCCTAATGTAAATAACGTATAACTGTGTATATGTATTTGGTCGTACATGTGTATGTCTTGTTTTATTTTATCAACCAACTGGAATATTGATTATAAATATTATATTTTATTAGTTGTTCATTAGACTAATTAAATCGTAATGACAATCCTAGTTATTTAGTTTTGTAATAATATTGAGTATACACAGCGATTCTGTTGTTAATATATATATATATATATATATATATATATATATATATATATATATATATATATATATAGTTTTCCTTATTTATCCTTAATAGCGTAGTTGTGCAACATATTCAAATATATGAATTTTATATCATCGCTTTATTATTGACCAACGAACAAATTCTGTAAAACGTTAAGACCTTTACATGAAATGATGTGATTGTTCTACTGATATCATTTGCAAGTGACCACACACACGGAGCCTTAAAACTATTATTTTATTAGATATACCTAAAATTTACTAAAAATTTTATTTTAATTCATATTCTAAACTTTAGCAATATTTATATGTTAAAATAAACAAATATGGAATAGAAGTAAATATTAAAACGTGATATAATAAAAATATATGTATATACTTATACTCCTTATAGAGAAAATATACTCTTGATCCTTCCAAGAGAATCGATTATTTTATTGATGAAGTATATAACTCAATTTAACTAAAAATTCGTATTACTAACCATAGAACAATAAGAATGTACTTATTGTTTTGTTAAGTGCACAGAATGACAACTAATAACAAAAGAAGGGGAAGGAAAACGACTTAGCTGTATTATTTAGACATATTAGGTACCAATTCACGATTAATAATTGATATAAAACTTGAAACTCATGAACATTCCAAAGTATTTTATAGCAGAACATCAATTGTTGAATTCTCCCTAAATTTACAACCTTTAAAAATATAATGTTATCCTGTTTTTAACGTGAAACATATTAATTTCATTCAACACTTTTAGATTTTGTAGACAGGTAGTCTGGTATATCTAGAATCTAGAGTAACCGTTATTGCTGGACAAAAATCTTTTCTTGGATATTATGTAGATTTTTTTCACAGTATATTTTATTTATTATTACATAATACAATTACAAATAACAAACAAAACAAAATCAACATCTTGACCAATCCCAATAGGATCGACTGAAGACTAATATCTATATTACATCACTTTTGTAGGGCTACCACTAGTATTTGGTCCCTTCACCATTAATCACCAGATCACTAATTATGTAGATTGCAACACTAAATTGCAACAATAAACCTTTTTTCTACTTTCATAGTTTGAGTAGATGAACGTTAAAATTAATTTTGATTGTTTAGACGATGTTTTATGACTGAAACAATTTGACAAGACACACTTTACCATCGCTCAATGCCTTATCTGAAGGTGTAAGAACACTATAATCATTCTGTTGTAACCATGAGGTAAATTAAATATTACTAAGTTATAAATAAAATTGTGACCCACAAGATGTACCTATATTCCATGTTTAATTGAAACTAGGCTCTATGATATACATCCCTAAATCAATTCTGTTTAGCTTCTAAAATATTAAAAAAATATATTTTTGTAAATCAAGGATGAAACAACGATAATTAGAAAGTGAGAGATCTTAGTTTTATTCTGCTCATTGCCTTAAGGAAAAGTAACCACACTCTCAATCATTAATTATATAGTTCCTTATTGCTTGAACGTTATGGTATAGGTTGTTACAGTACAAGCTGTGTTTAAGTATAAGGTATTATGTTGTGAAAAAATTTCTTCATATTATTTAAAATTGAAATTGGAGAATTGAAGTATTCAATAATATAGATAACATTATGTATTATCACACAGGATTCGTTTCTGTAGGACATTGCTGAAAGCCACCAATGCCAAGAACACGAGAAATTTATTATTATAACGTGATATATAAAAAGATTTTCAATTTTTGTTGGAGTTTCGAAACACTCCACAAAATGTTGAGTCAACAACTACGAAAACATAATATAATGTGTATATGCTGAAGAGGAATCAAGGAATGATACTCTTTTGAAAATGATATATTTATTGTGTTCTAATTTATAATGTTATTTTAAATCATGTTTGTTTCGACTTATTCTGTACAGAACAAAACGCAACATTCAAATCATGCTTTGGACTTTCTTAAGTAAGTTTTACACCGTAAAATAATCTTCCTTATAGTATGGAGGGAATGTTTTACTTCTGCACAAGAAATCCCCTCTTGAAGATTATGAAGGGATTAGACTAAATTCCACCCATTAATCTTTCTTTCTTTTACATTTAGAGTCTCTGAACAGCTGTATTAAATTTTGTTCAATTAGATTGTGGGTTTATGTCCGTAAAGATTTCTTTAAATGATAAAATATCACAGTTTTCTTTAAAGATACTCTAAATTACTATACTATTATTACATTGTCACAATGAATGAAACAAATCCATTGGTAATTGTAACTTAAACATTTTATGCCAAGGTTTTATATAAAAAATATATTATTTACACTTGAGAGGAAACTAATACCTATACCGGATACATATAAAGATATTTATGTAAGTACAATTATTCCGTGCATGATACCATTTTTGTATTATCACACACGATTAAATGATCCAGAGGAACACACACCGGTCAAATTAATACAATATAAAGTATTAATTAGGGTACCTCTTTGTTATGATGTGGTATTGTTACATCAAAATTCATTCTCTGCGATAAAATATAAGTCAAGTGTGTCTTAAATGTTTAAAAAGTAACTTAACTTAACCTCAATTAATTAATTATTAATCACAGGTTTTAGTATAGGGGATAGTGTCTACTTTGTACTCAGAATGTTACATGTCAAAGGAATTGCAAAAACTTGACCTATGGTACTGTGGATCTGCCTTCAGAGACCAACATATTTATTCATTTCATATGATCGTCACACGGCAGGGGCACAGCAAGGACACTGTAAGTAGTATATTAACCTTATAGACGACCATACGTGGTTTGCTATTTTATCTTGTTTTGGTGAGATTTAAAGGATTTGTTTTTGTTATTTAAAGCCGATAAATCACTAGGTATTCAACGTTGTATACAAAAGAGAAGAAAGGAAGTTAAAATAAACATTTCTAATCATCAAACACTATAATAGCGCCAACGTTGTAAAGAACAAAGAGTTGTCGAAGAGACTCTTGGTAGGAAAGGAGAATCCTCTGAAACTAATTCAAAGACTACGTGAAAATAGAGTCACTACCCTCTGCCCTCTCTACATTTGCTCTTAAGATCATTTAATACTCAGTTAATGCAAATATAGTATGCAATTGCAAAGCTTTGAAGAATCTGCAGGATTTATGTGTATCCTACTTAGACGAAATTACCCTTTTGTAAATTTCCTAAGAAGTAAAGATAAAAAAAAAATACATTCGATCTAATAGGTGTAACATATTGAACCTGTTTAAAATAAATTTATTATACAATATCTTATTGTATTTTATTAAATTTAATTAAATTATAATATGTTACATTCCAATATATTACATAACATTAAATTACATTACATTACTTAAAATTGCATTACATAGCATTATATTACATTACATTATTATATACATATGATGAAATAAATTTCAAAAGTTGTAAATGGACTAACGAGCTATCGATTTGTAAGAACTACTTCATTTCATTCGTGTTTGGGACATTTGGCGATTTTAAAGTATAATGGCATCTGAATGCCATATTTCAAGCAACTAAAGCTTATAAGAAACACTAGTATATCAGAAGTTCTAGTGAAATACTTTGTTTATGAATTTATTACAGTATAACAAACACACAGAACACAATTCTCATAAAAAAAATACGCCTAAATATCAGACGCGTTTCAACGACAAGGTCGTCCTCTTCAGTGATACACCAGCTACACTAGTTGTGGTTTGGTTGGTGTAGCTGGTGTATCACTGAAGAGGACGACCTTGTCGTTGAAACGCGTCTGATACTTAGGAGTATTTTTTTATGAGAATTGTGTTCTGTGTGTTTGTTATACTGTATGGTTTTTTTCTCATAAGTCAAGCTCAACATTTAATATGAATTTATTGATAAATACAAAATAGGTTTATTTTAAAAATTAACGAAAAGCCTACAGTGACCATGTACGTCCTCATTAAATGTATTCGCTATATGGGGGGGTTATGGAGGACAAGTGTAAATATGTAGGAATTTGTGTTACATACTATATTATACGAGACATCTTAAGGGTATATTTAAACGCTTTTTATAGAAGCGCATATTAGACTTATAACTTCAATATTTTTATTTGCCATATTGTAAGGTTCCATTACGGTATAGTTTTTTGTATCAAAATTGGTTTATCGATTTGTTCTCCACTGATGATTACAATTAGACAGAGTTATAGAGGAACAACTTCATACAAGGAGTTGGTTTGAGTTTTTAGAGAAAAATCTATTTCCTTTATTTAATGATGTATAATATATTGATTATAAAATGTTTAACTTTAATTTGAAGTATATAATTATATTGTTCGCTTTAAAAACGAATTGCAGATGTAAAGGGAGTAGCTGCAAAAAATAGAAATGTACAACTTAAAAATAAACAATAATATTAAGAGTCGATATTGGCATTCACATGAGTAACCATTAAATTCAAAGCTTTTCAAAGAAAAGTAACAAATGGGCAGTAGAATAATTTAAAAGGGGATTACTGCTGCATTTGAACTGTTCAGTATTTGTTTTGGAAAGTACATGGGGGGCTTATTTTTAATAATGATACTCTTCATGCAGTAATTGATATTTAATTACAAAGTTTAGAAGCACAAGGAACTTTGAAGTACTTTACCCTTAATGGTCCAAGGATAAGTTCATAGGTACCTACATAATGTTTTGTACATCGGTAAAAGTGAACGTTTTCATAAGTACAATATATCCTTTTGTTTACAGAAATTATTTTATTTGTATAATATAACTTTATTAAGTGGAACATAAGCTTTATTTAAGTCGCATATAAATAATTTTTTCATGGGCTAATATCAATAATATTTCTTAAAATACATTCGATTTTTGAGATAATAATACGTTGTATTTAGAATAGGTATTTTATTACTAAAACATTTGTAAGGGTCTGAAAGCAAGAAAGACACTGCGAGATTAAATTAATGAAATTGGAAAAATGAAATTAGGTTGCGTTTTATTCGTCGTCAAATATTAAAATAACAGTATGAACTCAATTGACATGGTTGTATATTTTAGTGATAATTGTTAAAAATATCTTATAATTCGTTTTCACGAAAAACCCCTAATGTGCTATAACCTGGATACATTCATGTACAGATTACATTTTACCCTAAGTATAGGATAACAGTGTGGTTTATATTAGTCCAATCAGTAATCAATTAGTTAAATCACACAGTAAAGCACGGCAGGCGTGACAATCGGTGTATTGACACCACCTCCCAGCAAACACAGTTGTTTATTATTCCCAATTGTTATATTGCCTACGTGAATAATACAATAAGAGGAGGACTTTCGAGTATCTTAGCCTGTCAAAATTAAACCGACATTGGCTGTTATAACTTTTGAAATATTCCTCCTCAATAGGCCATTCTCTGGGGACATGTAAAAAACATTGTGTATTCCGAGAAGATCCGTGACATTGCTCATCTCAGGGAGAGGATTGTGGAAGCTGTAGCATCCGTCACGCCTGATATGCAGCTGAATACCTGGAAAGAAACCGAATATAGTTTAGACGTGGCCACGGCAACAAATGGTGCTCCTTATAGAACTTTTTTAGGTATGAAAAAAAACTTGAGAACATTCTCTTAGTTAATATATAGGTTTAATAACTATTAATTTAGCTTTACTGTGTACTAATAAAACTTTAAATCAAGGAGTTCTTTTAGAAACACCCTGTACAATTAATTTATTGATACGTTATTGCAAATAAAATATCTATATGCCACATTTTAAACTAATTATTTTTTTTCAAAATTATTGTCTTCCAATATTGGACTGGATCTATACGGGTGAGGCAGACCACCCGTGCAGTATTTATAGCTGTCTTACTAACTTAATTTAACACTTTTTCTTTCTCATTTCCCCTTAATTTGTCCTCACAGAATCCAATAAAATTATTTTAATTTTGAAAAATGTACCAAAAGGGCAACCGAAAATCTTAATTACGTATGTCAGTTCACAAGATGTAACAAATTGTTTTTAAATGATAATAAATCAAATATTTTCCCACTATGTTTAATTAGCTTTATAGCTCTGAATGTCCTCTGAACTAGCCATAATCTTGTCTTTCACTTAAGGTTCACTAAAGTGAACTAGAAAGTCTACTTCACTTTATGGCTAGTTCAGAGGACATTCAGAGCTATGAAGCTAATTAAACATTGTAGGAAAATGTTTGATTTAAAATCATTTAAAAATAATTTGTTACATCTTGTGAATTGACATACGTAATTAAGTCTCTCGGCTGCCATTTTAAAATAGTAAGAGATAGAAAAAATATCAAATACAAAATATGTTCGTTTTGATTGGGCCTTTTATTTGATATAAAATTTTTTACAAGTTGCTATTTTGGAATTTTGAGTTTTAGGCTTTTTGTATTCTTCAAGTTTGAGCATTTATAAAATTTACAAAATTCAGTGATAAATGCCCCTACCAAACGTTTCCTTATTGAATAGCTCAATAATAAGCTTGGAAGAAAATCTGGTGCTCTTCCGTATTGCAGGTATTGTAACACGGTACTTTATTTTAAAGTCCTATTTCAAAACGTTTTGGTACACCCAGTACATACGGTTAAAGATAATTAACTTTTATTTGCACCAAAATGTTCAGGGAAGTTAGACCTTTAAATTGATGTGTCACACAACCCACGAATGAAAATTCCTCAAAAAGCACCCCTACCTCCCAAATTGGGCCATTTTGAGGCATTTTTCAAAATTGAAAATAATTTTATTGGATTATTTGAGGCCAAATTAGGGGGAAATGAGAAAGAAAAAGTGTAAGACAGCTATAAATACTGCACGAGTGGTCTGCCTCATTCTGTATTTGCATTGGAATTTTAATATTTAAAAATACGATGAACTAGTCGTAATTTATTATTAAGGTGATATATTTTAATTGTTTAAATGTTGTAATATCTGATATGTTACAAATACTATATGTAGTATTTAAATGATCATTGTGTAGCACTCTGATTTATAATACTTAAGTCACACTGTATTGCAGTAGCGTAACAATACTTGGACCGAGCTGAGATTATGTTTGGTACCGTGAGTGTCCATTAATCCACTTTGAATATAAATAACAAGATAACATCATATAATTTCCAAATACTTTCAGTATCTTTGAGTAAATATATTATTTACTTTTCATTTTATTTTAGAATTTGTTGCGTAAGCATTTTAAAGTTACATAATAGTTGTTGCAAAGGTAATATTTATATAATAAAAGATATAAACTTTAATGTAATAGCAGATATTTCTTGTTGAAACTCCATATTCAAGGATAAAATAAAGCAAAAGCTTAAAGTTTCAAATATTTAATAGTATAAATGAGCTACAATTGTTTCGCCTTGCGGCATCGACGGGCTACTGATAATTTACAGGTATAGACAACTATTCAAACATAAGTACAGGAAACTGAAATACAATAGAGAAATCGGGAAAAAAGGTAGGGGGATGACCTGGCAGGTAGAAAAAGGTTAATGAACTATGGTACGGATGGGTTTTAGAAGAAGTGACGAATTTAATACAATTTGGTCATTTAAGTTGAGAATAGGCCTAAGTGAAATAGATCTATTTATTTCTAAACATTCTAAATTATTTAATCTATTGCTTTTATTTTCTATATGTAAGAGTTTAACATTCAATTTCGAATCAAAACTATGACCCGAGTTTGTTTAGTGGTACTAATAGACAGTTAGACTCTCTCCTTAAAACCATAAATTCTGTAAATAACAACATTCAGTTCACTATGGAAGTGGGTAACAATAACAGCATTAATTTCTTGGTCCTTAACATTAATATCAGTGATAGTTATCATAAATTTAAAATTTTCAGAAAACCTACTTATACAGATACAGTTATACCTGCTGATTCTAACCATCCTATCAGCCATAAACATGCTGCTTTTCACAGCATGGTACATAGACTTATTAGTATACCTCTTTCACCTAATGACTTTTATGATGAACTGAATGTCGTTAAACAAATTGCTGTTAATAATAAGTATGAGGTTAGTTTAATAGATAATATTTTAAGAAAAAAGTTAAAGCGTAGAGCTGAAAATTTAGTCCACTCTTCCCATAACGAGAACATTGAAATATTTAGATATTGTAAATTATCTTATATCAACAGAACTAGTTATAAAATCATTAACCTTATTTCTACTAAATGTAATCGTAAAGTTGCCTTTTATTGTACAACAAATCTAGGGAAAATGTTGGTTAATAATAAAGATAAAAAAGAAATGTTAGAAAATAGTGGAGTTTATAAAATATCTTGTCAAGATTGTGACTCTGAGTACATAGGTCAAACAGGTAGATCTATAAAAATTAGAATTAAAGAACTTGTAAATAGCTGGGAACATGGCTATAGAAACTCTAACTTTGCTAACCACCTTTTGGACTCGGGTCATAGTTTTGATCCGAAATTGAATGTTAAACTCTTACATATAGAAAATAAAAGCAATAGATTAAATAATTTAGAATGTTTAGAAATAAATAGATCTATTTCACTTAGGCCTATTCTCAACTTAAATGACCAAATTGTATTAAATTCGTCACCTCTTCTAAAACCCATCCGTACCATAGTTCATTAACCTTTTTCTACCTGCCAGGTCATCCCCCTACCTTTTTTCCCGATTTCTCTATTGTATTTCAGTTTCCTGTACTTATGTTTGAATAGTTGTCTATACCTGTAAATTATCAGTAGCCCGTCGATGCCGCAAGGCGAAACAATTGTAGCTCATTTATACTATTAAATATTTGAAACTTTAAGCTTTTGCTTTATTTTATCCTTGAATAAAAGATATACTATAGTGAGGCAACATTGTGAGGCATCGAGTTGAAAGAAAAATTTCTGTATTCTAATTTTGTATTACTCTCAATTATACAAATAGTAAATTAAATTATAACCCATTCATTAAGTATTCACATGTATTTCCCTTCTTCATATGCTACATTCAGTCAGTGATAGAGCATAATTTTTAGCGTTCACAAAGATCTTAAACTATGAACGTATTTATGCATTAGTCACTGTTTAACCTTTGTAATCGATCACATAGTGATAAAAAAACATCCATATATGATATTGAAATAGTTATATTACTAACTTTTTCATTTTGGTAAAACAACGCTACTACACCTTATTTTGTATTTAAGTTGATCGATTAAAAGGGAGTAAACATGATAATATCACATTTAATTATCAAAATCAGTTAGAATAAAGTGTCAATATAGACTGGTTTCAATGAAATAAATTTAAAATAAGCTTGTATGTACAAACACACTTCGTGGAAAAATAAATGAAAACTTGTATTATAATGGAAAACCTCAGAAGCACGAATGTAAGAGGGACCATAGATAAAGGGAAAAGACACGTCACGGTTTGGGTTTCTAAGCTTTTGAGATAGCTGCCAAGAGGGGAAATTATTAATTTATAAGATCCCAATACTTCTAACACCGTCTTTTCTATCAGAAATGATAATTTAGAATACACCTTAGTAGTTTTGTATTGTGTTAATTTGTTTAAAAGACCAAGAAAAAATAAAGCTTTAGCATCTCAACAAAGAATCAAGTACAGCACGTTTGACCGTTTTGTTTAAAAGACTAAGAAAAAAGAAAGTGTTAATTTGTCTAAAACCAGTTGAAAATACACATAACAAGTACTGTTTCAATTCAAATATATACGTGAATTCTCTCTCTCTCTCTCTCTCTCTCTCTCTCTCTCTCTCTCTCTCTCTCTCTCTCTCTCTCTCTCTCTCTCTCTCTCTCTCTCTCTCTCTCTCTCTCTCTCTCTCTCTCTCTCTCTCTCTCTCTCTCTCTCTCTCTCTCTCTCTCTCTCTCTCTCTCTCTCTCTCTCTCTCTCTCTCTCTCTCTCTCTCTCTCTCTCTCTCTCTCTCTCTCTCTCTCTCTCTCTCTCTCTCTCTCTCTCTCTCTCTCTCTCTCTCTCTCTCTCTCTCTCTCTCTCTCTCTCTCTCTCTCTCTATATATATATATATATATATATAACGTGTTGCCATTCTCTATATTCCGTAAGTGTGCTGTTCATCTCACTTTTATGTTAAATTAAATATGGTGAATATCTTAATTTTAATATATAAAACATGCTTAGTCAGGTTATTATAACAAGTTAAATTGAAATAGGACCAAACATCAATAGTTTTGATACCTAATCCATTATGGATTGCATTTCAGTTGTATTTAATATTCAAATTTTGCACTTTGTATACGCTACTGTTCATTTTTATATAAACAAGAAAGAAATTGTTTTGTAATTTTCCCCCATAACCAGCATAACTATATTCACAAAATGCAATGGCAGAAATAAGTACAGCCAAAGCTGTAACATGATAATAAGGATTTGTGACAAGGGCAGCTAAAGGATTAAATTACAAATTTTGTAATCTGCAGTGGTGTAGTTGCGATGACTAGAGACATTTAGTGGTCTAGAAGATGAGTGAAAATTAGTGATTAAATCACACTTGCATGACTGAGCGCATGTGCAAACACACATGAAAAACAGATACAATCATATGTATTATATATTTGCATTTCGATATATGTATATGATAATACAATACATAAAGCATTACAATATCAACTCCCTCATGACTGATCTAGATTCTTGATACAATCCTATATACTCAATTATATACAGACTGAGTCAGATATAATAAAAAAAAACATGTAGCCTACTATAGTGAAATATTTTATTATACGTTTATTCTGATTTTATTGTATTATAATTTAAAATAAAAACTCTCTAATAAATTAAATATTTGAATTTTATTGTCTTGTTTTAACTTACCTACTACAAAATGACACTTATATGAAATTGGTGGACTAAATTTTTAACCTTTCAACTACCTCAAAATCCCAATACTCATTAATTCTCTAGTTAAATTATATAATAGGTAGCTTAACATATTTTATGTTGCACAAATATGGTAAACAAGACTGAGTAAAATGTAGAATTTGATACGGATCTCACTAAATAATAATTAGTGTTTTTTTTTTAGTTCAAATACATATATTTATTTTTTGGCATGATTATTGTTTTAAATACTGAATTTCATAGCTTTATTTTATTTTCAAAGTGTTTATAATTTTTATTTATGTAGAAATTGAAGATTTTTTAATTTTAAATAATTGTGAATTGCTAAAATCCGTCGAAATCAGGCTACATTTATAGAGTGTAATACATTTGATGGTTTCGTAATCCGAGTATAAAGTATGTATATTACGTCGCCAAATTATTCGACAGACGTTATTTTATTCTATTACCGTCTTCCTGTATGGATAACACAGTTTAACTTCATAACTAAATAAGTTCTTTTATTTGTTTTTGCATACAATCTTTTGGGCACCCCTTACGATTCTGTACAAGTTAAACAATACTTGTTTTCTCTAATTAATTCCTCGGAAACTATAAGAGGTAATTTCAATTTGAAAAAAAAAAACTTTCTTCCTTATTTATGCAACTCTTGACACCACTCGGAGTTGAATTTCCTTTCGCATTCATTATATCAATACAAAACATGGAGTCAAATTTGAGATTGCAAATGGCCATAAAATAAATTTATATTTCAATTAGACAATTTGATAACAATTGTCAAGAAGGGGGTATGGGGGAAGGAGAAGACGCCTTGATATTATCACGTTTAACTGTTGAGAGTTGAGGGTGTAATGCTTATTGAGCTTATCAACGTGACTAATACGGCAACATTACAAATTATGCACGTGACGTGAATAGTACACTCAATAGCACCATAACGAAGATACGTGCCTTATTATATTATGTAACATGGAAACTTATTGGTGGAGCAAGTCTTGTTCTGAATGTGTTTGATCATAAACATTAATCCTGAACATTTATTGCAACTATTTATTCCGAGATAATAGATATGGTTGAGATGAAAATTACCTCAACCATAATTACCGTATTAAATATATTTGGGTTTACATATTCAATCTCAATACATTTATATTTCAAACGACCATTTATTCATCAAGCAAATCTTAAATTTTACTGTTTAATGTAACAGTTTAGAAACTTTTTATTTCTCTATCATTGTTATAATGGTATATGGTATATAGACGGCGTCGCTTATATATATTCGTCTGTCGCCAAGTCAAATCAAACTTTTTTTTCTTTTTCAATATACAAAAATATATATTTTAGATTTACTATAAAGTAATATTTCCAAAAAGTCTTAATTTTATTTGACAGTCTTAAGAGCCCTGCAATTTATTCCAGTTTTATTTATATATCAATTATAAATATAAAAAAATATATGTATTCTTTTGTATTGAGCGACTGCATTTGGCAAACTTTAAATAATGAAATTAGGAATAATTGAAAAGTCATTTCACTTCAAAATGAATATATCTGGGTCCTGAAATATGACAAAAATATTTGGATTCAATGTATTAATTAAAATTGGAACTTAAAAAACTTATTTTGAAACCAAATAAGTTACGTCATTTTTACGTAAATTTATTTGAACAAAGTCTACTGTTAAATTTACTTTATTTTGTTTTTCTTTGGTTTTTGAAACTATGTTTCTGTTTGGGGATTTCTGCTTCGGTTTCTTATTTTCTGCAAGTGCTTAGCTAATTTACATCCACGGTAATTGGCCGGATGTTGTCCGCCACAATGTACACACTTTGGGGGCATATGCTTCCTCACTTGACATTTGCTCGTGTCATGTTTACCTATGCATATCACACACCTGGGTTCTTTATGACAGTATTTTTGGGTGTGGTTAAAACATTGGCATTTCTTGCATTGAGGTGTGGTGTCCGTTGTTTTGTGCAGTGGTTCTATTTTGACTTTCATACTAAGAATCGTTTTATATTATAAATATTATCAACCTTTGTTTTATTGTCAAAAGTTAACATGGAGAGTGGCAGGCCTTTCTTCACAATCCTTTCATTTCCATTTCCCATCCACTTGTCCTTCTTTTTCTGGATATTAACTGCGGCTGTTACTCTTAGGCCTTTTGCCCTTAGATCTTCTATTATCTCTTCAATCTCACAAGTCTTATGAAGCCCTCGAACCGTGACTTCAATATGTATATCTTGTTTATTTTCATATGTAAACCACTCTTTTTTTTCCACAGTGGCATGGTCCTTAATTCCGCTAATTTTAATCGGGGTTGGCGGTCTTTGGTTTGAATTTTAGTGTCTCCATTCTGTTTTGTATCATTTCTAAATTTTGATCGATCAAGATCAGGAGAGAATTCTTCTCGCCTTTTTTTACTTGTTCTTTTCTTTTGGAACAGCCATTCAGTTCCTTTGCTTAGTTCTTCTTCATCTGTCACATATTCTTCAGTTTCAATTCTTACATTACTATCAGATGCTTCCGGCACAGGGTTTATACAGCCCGCTTCTTTAATACCTGATTCTCCTTTTTCAGCTCTGTAAGTTCATTACTTAATTTCATCACAATCTGCTCTATTTCGTTAAGTTTCTTCCTCCATTCCGCATTTTCCACTTCATAATTAATAGTGAATCCAATCTTGGGAGGGGTCCTTGGCGTTGTAGAACTTCTTAGGAATTAGTATTGATCAAGCTTTGATAAATCATCGTGTGTCTGGTCGCCCCCAGAATCCATGCGACCGGCGCCGGCCACCGGGTCTTTCGCCCGATCGGAAAAGACGGTGAGATTCACCCTTGCTGGCTTACCCACCTGGGGTATTTCTATTTTTTTATCACAAATTATGAGAAATCTTCAAATGGAACAAGAGATAAGAGAAAAAGATGTTGAAGACACCCTAGCTCACGAATACTTTTATAGCTTCGGGGTCGAAAATAACAAGAGGTGGTCAAGAGAGACCTGATAGGAAAGGTGAAAAGAGGAATCCAATCCAAGAGAAGTTGAAACAAGATTAGATTCAGCTCGGGCACCCGGGGTTGACAACTCCGTACTCACCAGACGTGAGCCCCTGTGGTAAGTATGTTAAATGAAACACAATACTTTATCAAATTATACAATTTATTGTAAATTCTTATCCATTGATTCTTCAGTTACGGCATTTACTAAGTAGCTTAACACAGTTTATGTTGCAAAAATATGGTATACAATACTGAGTAAATTGTGGAATATCATTAAATATTGTATTTTTGTTCCATTTATAAAGTATAACTTCATTAAGTGCACTTACTATAGAAAAATCTCTCATTGAACATAAAAATATAAATTGTAAATTCATAAATTACCATATAAGTAGTCTACTTAATTAAAATCTCGATATCTGTGTTTTGAAGAAATAATAACTCACGTAGAGTAATAGTTTTGGTAAATAAATGTTTAAGGAGGATTACCATCGGTCTTATCAAGAAATATAATAATTTATTTAGCTTACGATAAAAATAATTAAACTAACAGTAAATGGAATCAGACAGTTGAATTTGGGGTATTTAAATGTGCACAACATTGTTAATTTTTACTCATGAAAAGTGAATGAATTACACACTCAACACATTTGAAGTTACTTCACACCTAATATATCAAACCTGCCCTTCATAAAGTCATGTCGGACATTTCACCGTTATTTAAGGCGTACAGTGATTCATGTTTAGATGGTTATTTGTAAATTGGTCTAGTTGGAGGATTTCATCATTTTGTAATGAAACTAGTACAGCTTCTCTCGTGACAGTAATTCCACTCTGTTAAACGTTTTACTTCTCGAATTAAAAATATCTTACTTTTGCATCAGCTTAACTTACATTCGACCTAAGCACACTTATTGCAAACGATTGAACTTCATACATTTACTTTCAATATTGTCGCAAACAATGTTCAGTTTTCTTTTCTTATATTACCAATTCTATAACTTAGTACTATCTTGTAACTGGTAAACTGATTTTGAGAAATGAAAACAATTAATATTGTAGCTAAGGGAAAGTGAAAAAATAATGTAACCTGTTAAAATATAGTATCTGTCGAAGCGATAATATCTGCGTGCCTCTTTAATCTTCTTGTACAAGACAAATGTACAAAGACGTAGTATATATAATGTTTACATATTGGTACTACGAATAAAACTAAAACAATACTAAAACCCCCAAAACATGGAATACTATTGCAATGAAATATCAACGCAATGGAAAAACAGTATGTGTAAGAGAAAGACGATACTTTGTAATAAAAGGGTAGAATTTTATCTCATGAATATGTAAAACTCACAATTAATGTGGAGGGCAATTTAGAAAGCGTCGTTTATTGGACTGTTTAAAGGGTGGACATTAACTCTAACCTTTTACTCATTTACTCGGAAATAAGCACCTTTGATGAAGAATGGAAGATGGATTGCATTTGGGTTTCAAATGAAATATACGAGCGTGTTAAATATAGAAAAAATATATCAGGATATAAAATATAAGATTAGATTTGTTTAATAATATAACTTGAGCATTATAACTTCTCTTTATTTGTGTTAAACTTAGTTATAAGATAACATAATATGTCATAATAACCATCACTTTAGTTCGTTTAACGAGGATAAAACTACCCAGAGCCAAATAACTACCTCGACTTTTGTTCTTATTGTGACTCTCATCTTTCCTAATATCCAGCATTAAATGTTTGATGATAAATTATGCATGCAACTCTACTGTATAAGAAAAATCCTCATTCTGTCAAACTACTTTTGGCATAACTCTCAAGGGAGACATAGTTTATCAACATTTCAAAAAACATTTGCAAGTGAACGTAGCTCCATTTTATTACTTGAATAGTATCTCTACTTTTGCATACACTACCCAAATTTTTCACCCGTTACAAACAAGTAAAACTTTCTGCGTAGTGAAGCATAATAAAAGTTAACTACAATTCCGTTCTTTGTTTCTTGAATTTTTATGAAACTAAAATAAGCTTCCGCCGTGAATAAAATATTACCCTAATTTTTCAGTGTTTATTTTATGACAAACATCTTCAAAATTACATCAAAATACAAATTTAATATACGAACATATATTTAATAGGTACATTTTAATGAATAAGCAGATTTATTCCACCACAAATGTTTGCTTTAGTTAAACCATTATATTCCAATTTTTAAAATAGTTTTGGATCTTTCCAAGTTTTATGTGGTTTATTATGATGATGTTTTATTTACTGAAATGGCCATGACTGACTCATTCAACTTTACCAAATTTATTTTTAACGAAGAAAATATATTTACAAATTAGTTGTTCATTACAATTCTAGACTGTAGTCTAAATAGCCACATTACTGTAAGGATTGTATAGAAATTCAATGTTGTATTCGATATTTGTTAATAACAAATTTCACTTTGAGAGACTAAAATTTTTTGATTTCATGTAATGATATTAGAAAGTAATTAAAGTTATCGCATGCATGCATTAAAGTTACAATATACATGCATCAATATTATTATTTTTTTAAATGTTTTCATACTTGTTATAAACTAAAAATATCAACTTCAAATAAAAATATATTAATTCTAATGCCAGTTAATCCTTTTTACAACCTACACAATTTTTTGAAGTTATATCAAATTTCGTTAGTTTTTTTTATTTTCAAGTAATCTTACGAGAGTTCCACATTCTCCACTTATTTGTATTATTTGCTTGAAAATAATACAATAAATCTGGCTTTAAATATTTCGATGTATATTTGGTAATAAAACCAATTAAAACTCATACAGAGGTCATAAACAAAATTATTGAAAGCTGTGTATTCTGGGAAAAAATACAGGTTGTAAATATTTTTATATAAACGATTATACTTATTTTCGTATTAATGCAATAACTTGCACAAAAAGTCTTTGCTTAAATATTGGTAAAATATTAGCATGTATATAATTGTCCCCTTACCCTGTTTACGGCTATAGCCCTTCGGGGTGTTTAATACAGATTATCTTTTATTTATTTTGTAAATGATTTTTTTATTATTTATTATGATTTATGAATATTAGTAATAATCATAAGTTGTATTATAAAATTCTCCTTCCAATAATAAACAATTTAATAAGTTAATGGGTAATAACATAGCTTTCCATCTGAAGGCAGTAACTCAGTAACCAAAAATATACTCAAATCTATTCATTAAATCATGTTTTAAAATATATTTATTGAAAAATTTTAATTATTGACTTCAGCTTTAAAGTTCTTTAAATTAGCAAATATCGAAGATATAAATAATTGGAATCAAAGTCGAAATTTGGGTTTTAAGACCACCAATACACTTAAGGTACTAAGTGAATTAAATGACAAAATAGTATTTCAGAAATTTTTAGTAGATTTTATTGCACCGCAGTTTGTAACATTCACATTTTCTAAGTGCCAAAGGTATGTAGATAACCTGTGCCTGGTCGCGTCCACATTACTTCCTCTTAGTTGTAGACGAGTTAAGTTACTGAAAGTGAAAAAAAACAACATAAGATTGTGAATAAATTTACATCACAAGTAATTATACAGCAGCAGATAGTTAATGTTAATTGACCTTAATTTTATAATGAAAATGACTTTGATTTAATTATATTTCTCTAGTTCACGACATTAATTTTGATAAAACTAATTATAACATTCTCTCGGTTATTATTATTGAATTACAGTTTTCAATTTATTTATCGACTAAGAACAAAGTTTTAAATTCCATTTCATGAAACATTATTGATTTATTGTTATAACTCAATACAATTTTAACTATAGGTTCAAAAAATACTGCTACAATAACTATTTCTGATTAAGAAAGAGTCATTCGTATATTACCTGTGATGTAATTAAGGTATACAAAGTATTATGTTCTTATACATATGGATCCTTTAATGACAAATACATTTTCTATACTTTAATATGTATAAAGGTGGATTTTACAGTGCTTTAAAAAAATATTCAAACTGTATTTAATGTTAAATATACATATTATTTCAAAAGTTCTACTTTTGAATATTTTGTTCAACGTGTATATATAATTACGTGTACCATTATTACTTATATTACAAATAATAAATTTAAAATACACAACAAAACAAATTCATATTTTCTAAATGTATTAATATATATAGTTTAAGGTTAAAATATATTTCCTTATTATATTCCTCTTATAATTTATCTATCTATGTCTACTAAAATATATAATACGTCAATTCTCATTATAGTAAAAGAAACAACCTACAATGAGCACATCTATAAACATTGGTTTTTATTATGCTTTCTAGTTCCATACGATGACATTTACTCTGAATGTTTGTAGTTCCTTCCGTGACAACAATGAACAGAAAACAAGGTCAGAAGTTAAACTTTGTTTCTCGAGACACTAGCTAAACTTACTTCTGAAATTTATATTGTAACATCGTTGTTGTTTTTTTAAAATAACCGTAACATTTTTATATGACCATTATATATATATATATATATATATATATATATATATATGTGTGTGTATGTATATATATATATATATATATATATAATAAATTTTAGGTAAATATAACTTAGAACTATCAATAAAATTACTAGTTTTTCATACCCGAAAATTGTAAGAAATTTGTAATGTCTACAGTTGCATAGATTATAAAAACCAATTTTAATCAGAACAAATTCTAGAGTACGGTTGTATCATTTTTAATTTTTCAAAGTAAAAGAATATTTTACTAAATTACCCTAATTCCACAGCTCATAATCCTGTCTTTTGTTTTCCTAAATCGTTTCGCCTCTTCTTACAGGTTTTATCAAACATTATTATTCCTGATAGTTGTTATTTATAACATGCAGAAAACAACACTAAAACGCATAACAAGAACACATTACATTCACAAATTATAAAATAAATCGTGAATTCAGTTATGGTAGAGTTGTAAATGAAGATAAAATAAAGCTTATGATAATGGACATGACGGCGAGCTATAGAATTAACGTAATTTATTTAATTAAACGATTTCTGTTATGCAACAAGAACTATATTATATTTGTTTATTTAATCTCATATTATTATCATAGGTAATATATGACGGACTGACTGTTGGTTGAAATTTTCGTTTATAGTAGCAAATTTTGGGAAGATAGTTAAAATTCTACTTGATTTATTCTTACATTTTCGGAAGTAATACATTGCTATACCTCCATTTACATAAAATATTATCAAGATTATACAATTTAAAACTCTTGTCTCAGATGACAAATAAATTTAAACTTATAATTTAGTACGAAGTATACTTAATTGAGAGCATTCTGTAATTTAATTCTATTTAAACGAATGTCTGGCAACTACGGAAATATAATTCAATAAAAACTGCTTTAACTATCAAATTCAGGCCAATAAATGTTATATTGATGATGTATAAGTCTCTAAAATATGTAAACTAAATTTAAACATTATAGTCTTTTCAATTACTGTAATTGTTAAAAGAATTGTTAAAGTCTCTGTAGAGACTATGAGAAAAGGATTTTGATATTATATGTACAGGTTGTTCAAATATAAAAAACCTTTGTTAATTAGATAAAATAAAACTTAGAAATTTCTTAAAATTGAAATAACCCCCTGCTCCTTGAAAAAAAAGAAAGACAAATTCATTCAAATTCAAAAAATATAATTTCAATTAATTATTTGAAGGACATTACAGTAAAGTATTGTATTGTGTAAAGTAAAATAATGTGGTGGTGTTAGTATGATTTATATTAAAGATTGAAACTATAAGACGGATTTTTTTACTTTTTAGGTAAAAGGTTTTTATTTTATTTTTTTATCCTTACAAGACACCTCCATACAGCAATTGATGAAATACATTTAACATTAAAATTGTGAAACAACACAAGATAGATTTAACATTTGCCTTCTGTTGAAAACTATTTTTTAAAGATGAATGAAGTAGTTTTCTACAAGATTTTTTTCCAAATAAATGTTCTTTAAAGTTATTGACATAAAAATATTGTATAATTTAAATCTCATTACTACAGCAATATTTAGGACACAAGAAGAACGCTTGGAAGAATGACATTATTAACTTCATTTTTATTTCATTATTGGAAGTCAGAAAACTATATTCTGCCAATAAAGTCGTATTAGGCCTATATTTAGTTATATAAAAACATCCAAAGACAACGTGAATTATTAAAACAGCTACTTTACAGTAATATTACTATTAATTCAAAATTTTGTAATTTAAAATTTTTTTAAAGAAGAAGAAAAATCTATAATAATTATAGATTTTTCTTCTTCTTTAAAAAAATTATTGTATTCCTTATTTTAATATAATTTTGTAGAAGTGCATGTGTCAGATTTAACCATATTTGTCTTATCTGAAATAAAATATGTGAGTCTTATGTTTGACATATAATTGTTGGCACCTTTTTCTTAAATTTAATCTATAAATGGAAAAGAAAGAAAGAAAGAAAATCTATAAAGTGGTATTGTGAAATGTGGCAAGTTATTATTTTTTAATCACATACATTGATGAAGTTGAAGTCTTCAGATATAGAACATCATATTTTTGTGTTTCTATAGAAAAGTAATTATCTAGGAAACAGGTTTTAGATATAAATGAGTGTAACAGATAAGGTAGCACTATTAATGCCTAGTATAAAAAAAAACATGTAGCAAACTCGCCATTTTATTACCTTATATATTTTAAGGACGTTAGAATTATTATTTTTATATACATTATGGATAAAAATAATAATGAAGTTAATTGATTAGAAATTTAAAATAATTATACCAATATAGATAAGTGTAAAAGTTACATATTATCTCTGAACTAAATACAATACTCTATATATAAGTTTCTATTCTTTATTAGACTTTTTTTTTAAATTTAGAATTTTATGGTTCTAATTTTATATATATATATATATATATATATATATATATATATATATATAAATTGTAGAAAGCAATGCTTTCTAATTTTAACAATGTTAAAAAATGTATATACTCTCTAACTTCTATGCAGAAAATATTTATGGAATTAGAGTAAGTGATGTTAATTACTTATAAGACTCGACAACTTGTAATATATTGACTTGTTTTTAAATATAATTTTAAAATTTATAATAAATTAACGTTCCATTGTTTACCGAGAAACAATATCAACCTTTACAATTATAATATACCCATGTATTGACTTTTGAAGTAGAAAAATAATGTTTTCTCTTCTCATTATTTGTAGAACAACTTGATTTTCATTAACGAAATCATTTAATTAGATCTAAGTAGTTATTTCCCTTCAGTCTTCTATCTTACCAATATAAATACTTAATCTAACAATAACAATTAGTTACTGTGACTAACTTGAGCACATAATTTAACAAAACGTTTTTTAGGAATCTAAAAAAATATATATTTAATAATTGAGGTACAAGATTTGGAAATTTTATTTTTGTTACACTTTGCATTAAATTCCAAATTTTATAAATTTAAAAGACACCGTAAGCGTTATATATTTCATACATACATTTATATATATATATATTGGAAGATATGTACAATATTCAAAATATGTACATAAATATAGGCCTACATATAGTCATAGAGGATTCAATAAGATTGATATTGTTACAGTAGTTACAAGCTGATTACTTAGATCATACCTCCAACTTCGTCTACAAGTAATTTGAAAGAGAAACTTTAGCTTAGACGGAGTACATCTCATCTATTGTAAACTAATTAGTTTCCTGAAGTCTTGCTCTTCGATCTGTCTCTAATTATTAAAGGAAAATACACGACCATAATTAGGACTTGTACAGTAGTGAAGAGACTTCGTACATGTTACAGGTTCAACATGCAGTTTTATATTTCAAAATGAACTATTTGTTGTACGCGTTTGTTACTGTTTGCTTATAGTCTTATTTAACTGTCATAACGAAGAGGATTTCAAATTTTTATCTAGTTTGGTCCAACACAAGCATCAGACACGAGAGAGAAAGTGAGAGGCAGTTTTAAACATTGAGAAGTACGATGTTTAATAGGTTTGCTTTACAGGCAAGGTAAAAGTAATTATTGGTTTTATTATAATAATGAGAGGTTGTTACGCT
The DNA here is from genome assembly GCA_963513935.1 of Aphrophora alni. NCBI lineage: Eukaryota > Metazoa > Arthropoda > Insecta > Hemiptera > Aphrophoridae > Aphrophora > Aphrophora alni. The sequence continues at coordinate 34,406,229 of OY740771.1, read as the reverse complement.
ATTATTATAAATATATCTAGTTTAATATTATATGTGTGTTTCTTTTCATAAGGAGATGTTTGGGCACCTTTAATTTTAAAAAGTAAAGCTAAGAGGCAAACATGTGAGATTGAGTTTATTATAGTTTTGTAAATATTATGAGATATTAATAATGAAAATTGGAAAAAACAAGTTTTTTTGGTTTTTTCAAAATTTCAACGATCGGTGATCATTCAGCCAGGAGGAGCAGTAAATCAGTGTTAAACCTGCTGACCTGGACATGCTCCGCCAGCAAATGTGTGGCTAAGTTTCTGACTGGAGAGGTTCTGACACCTCAGAACAGTAGTAGCACTGCCGTTTCTAAACTAACGGAAACCATACAGGATGTGTCGAACGACCATGTCCCGATGAAATGGCAGCTCTGTTAGCACACGTTCATCTTTCGTCACATACTTGAGCTCATCAAGCGTATCACGTACACAACTAAACAATTTCAAGACACGTATTAAGATATAATTAACCCAATTTTGAACAGAAGGTTTCCACGTTGAACTGGCCAGTCTAGATTTTTGGGAGAAACCCGTAAGGTAACTTTTAAAATATTTTACTCGTGTACCTATTTGCTATCCCTCATTTAATAGTTTGCTTACTGGGGACCAGGCTGTTACGGTCAATCTACACGTTATCAGCACCTGTTTCGTCTCCTTGCTAATAGGATTACCGTCAACCGCCATTTTGACAGGATAGTGATTTGAATTCAGATCCCTATCTACTTGCAGGTACGGTGATACCCTTTGTTAAATAAAGTATTAGATATGTGTTTTGGGGGCTTATATGACTCTGCTCGAACCTTCATGAAGAGTATCCCCTTCAGTTCTAGGACAGATCTGGCGACCTTATTGGAAGGTTGCCATAAAAGAAATATTAAATGGGCTTCTTGTTGAAGTGACCCTCCGTTTGAGATATCTTAAATTCCTAGAACCGGTACATGTTGAAGGTTTTGTAAAAGTTTCGTTTTCTTTTTAAAAAAATCATAAAAAATATTATTTTTATACAAAACCAAACTTATATGACATCATTTTTCTCAGAAAGATGCATAAAAGTCATCTATGTAATAATAATAATAATAATAATAATAATAATAATAATAATAATAATAATAATAATAATAATAATAATAATAATAATAATAATAATATATATATATATATATATATATATATATATATATATATATATATATATATATATATGACCTACGTAGGCATTTCTGCATTACACAACACAAGGGGAATCGCTAAACTGATTCGCACTGGCACTGGTACATAATCGGCAAACAAAAGTCGGACTACTCCGCACAAAATACTTCCTCAACACCCTTTGGCGTACAAAAACTTCACTGGACTGAACATTTGTAGTTGTTTAGTGCAAAGTGTCTAAGGGTCGACTCGTTGGTTGTCAGACGCTATTTTCAGGTCATGCTGGGTTTATATACCTTTCCTGGTTACTGAACCAGGTATAATGTCTAGAGTGAGCTATTGTAGCACTTAAAAAAAAATATATTTCGCAATAATAGGCTGAATTCTGTGTATTATCTTGCGGATTATCACAGAATACAAATTATATTAGATAGTTTTTATAATTTTACATAACACCTATTCTTTGTACCTATCTATTCCTAACAAATATTCCTAACAGAATACAGTCTAGTTTTTAAAATGAAAATCATCCACGTCCACGTGACCTTTAAAAATATCCTTAAATTATAATTCTGTAATGAAAATAATATCATTACAACTTTTCAAAAAACTTTTGAAAGCAATTATTCTTATGGAGACAAATCCAACATGGCGGAGTTGGAGCAGAGCTCTAAGTCTTATACGAAGTAAAAAAAGGTGATGGTGTAATTATTAGTATGGAATGGATTATACACTTAGTGGAAGATAAGGTTTCCTGGATAAAGTGACGTATTAGGGTAGCTTTTCGTCATTTCACGGGGTTTAGAAGCGGAATCACGTCAAAGTTTAAAGTTGGATTTCAATAGACCCAGAGCATATTAATACAAAACCTTTGTAACGGGGACTTTCAGAGCAGAGTAAAGCAGCAGTGAAAATTGTTGGTAACACGTTCTGTTTAAGGCATTTCTAATAACAAGACTCTTGGAGTTTGTTTATAAACTTATTTGAAGAACTACTAATCATCCGCCTTAAACTTGCATTACACGAGTTATTGGTGTGAATATTAATTACAAATTTCGTGTTTTAAAAGTTATAATTTGGATGACAGTTTATAATTCATACTTTTAATTATAACGATTTGGTGTTTATAATAACAAATAATAATTTATCACTTCTAAAGCATATTAGAAAAGTTATTTTGATAGAAACATGATAATTTTGAATCTTCTATCGAGTTTAATGAGTTTAACCTCTTGAACCATGTTCAGACATTTGTTATAATGGTGGAAGGATGTTTTATTTTTGGTGAAGTACGAAAAGTAATTGCCACAATATATTAATATATTTGATAAGGACGGTAAAATATAATCAACATGTTGACGATTATTGTAATTTTGTTATTGCAATATTATTATATATTTAATTTAATTGTAAGACCATTACAATAAATAAAAATTAAGTAGATTTGATAAAAGTAATACATGTAGTGTTTTTTTAAAGTTCTTATAAATGAGTATTACGTAGTTATTTTCCTGTTTCATTTTAATTTATGATTTCTTGTATGTAAATAACCACATTATACTATATACGGATTATTGAATATTTTCAATAAGATTAAAAGTATCCTATATTTTTATAAATTATTACAATTATTTATCCTAACTACGTATTAAATTTATAATGTAAATAGTAAATAACAAAATATAGTTTTAAAAAAAAATTAACACCAACAATTTTAGTATCCTAGCTGAAGGTTTATCATGTGTTTGAATTTTTTGGACACGTAATTATAAATAAAGTGAAATGTGGTTTCAGGAAATCTCTAAAATAAATACCACAATGTGTTATAATATATTATCTTTGAAATCCACGAAGGGACAAAACGCCAGACAATTTGTTAATCCTATAGATTATTAAAGTTATATAAAACATTTTTGTAAATATAAATGTTTATGGACCACTTGAATTTAAAATTTCATAAATAACCTATCTGCTAACAATTTTCCTTAAGTAAATCGTTAGCTCAGTATGTTCACTTGATGTTAGTAAGTGTACATATAATAGGTATAACACTTATATCAGTGTACGATATTCGTACATGATATCACTTTTTTCACTGTTTATATAAACTAGTTCTAAATAGAAATGATAATCACTTGATAGATTATAAATAATAAAAAGTTCAACATATACTTATGTCGAAATATTAAATCGAATCTCGACTTTTTGACACCTGCAGAGTTACTTTATTACATACAGTTTATATTATTATTATTATTATGCAATACTTCAGAGTGCAATCTTGTTAGCGGTTGTTTAATTTGTTTTAATAATTAGGGACGGATCGAAGAACAAGACCAAGGGACAATAATTAATTTACGATAGATGAGATGTGCTTCCTTGAAACTAAGTTTCTCTTTCAAATTACTTGTAGACAGAGTTAGAGACACGGCCTAATTAACCAACTTGAAACAATATCAATGTCATTGGATGCTCTATTCGAAGATGTGTATGTTAATAAGGTTGTAATAATCGTTTTTAAATAAATCAATTAAGGATTTCAATTATTTTAATATTTTACTGCATCTTAAATATCAAATATAACTCGGGGTCTGATTCCTCCCCCTGATATTCCGTTTTTTGCTTCGATTTCTTCTTATTTTTTTGTTAAAACGATAGGTAATGTTATCTATAAGAATAGTGCGTGTACAATTCAATATTAATTCAATATTCTGTTAGCGAGTAATTTATGTAAAGTAGAAATTTATGTTTTTAAAATAATTTTAATTAATAATTTTTCAGACTAATTACTATAATATTATAGACAATATTTTTTACTGTCTATTTGCTAATTAATAAGTAGTTAGTACGACTGATATTAATTATAATAATTACAATATTATCAACTTAATTATTTTAATTTTTATGTTAATTTGTTTTTGTTTTTAACACAATTAATATAATTTTAAAATATAATATCCTAAAAAAGTTAAAATATTTAAAAATAAAATACTCTGGATAGCTGGTATAAATTATATATAAATAATATGACCGATAATAACATATCGTTCAGTTAGATGAGATACAACATTTTCTTAGTACTTTCTGATATATAGAGGTAGTTATCAGAGAATAGTTTTATTACTTTCACTGGCGGGACATTATGTGTGGGGTATATCAGGTCAAACTCGAGTATTCATACTTTTTCAACCAACAGTAACTAATAAGCTTTATCCATGGAGTGTTCAGAAACATTAATTAAATGAACTGTATGGATTAAGTATCACATCAAGCTAGGTTAAAACCCTGACTGGAAAGAGTCCAGTTAGGAAAAATCATGTAAAAGATTATAAAGAAACTCAAGCTGTATGGCTAATCAGCAGAAGTCGAGTTTAGAAACTCAAGTTTTTACTTCTCTTTTCCTTGTTACATGAAGACGAAAACACCTTGATCCCTTTAAAAAATACAAGAAAAGATCATAAAATTAAAAAACTTGAAAACTCTAAAAACTAAAGAGACCTGATAGGAAAGATGAAAGAGAGGGTCTCACTCAAGACTATAGACAAAAACGTGTAGATCCAGCTGTTATTCCCCATGTTCGCAATAGGTGGGCTCTAAGAACCCATTGAAGTCATTGCCACCATTTTTTATCCTGATTTCAAGGTTGCAAGTTACATATTTTGACATGTTGACAAAATATCGTGAATAGTTGTCAAATTTACTAACCAGAAAAACTGTAAATTTCAAAATACAGATAATTTGAAAAATCGTTTTGGAGAATTATTTCTTACATGTAAGTCATACTGTAGATAATTATATACAACTTTAAAATCCAAAAAAGTGTTTACTGCTATAAACAAAATATGACAATTAATATTTTGACAAACACAAGGGATTTATTGTGGCTGTATCTACACCTTTTTTCATGTATTCTAGGGTTAGATCCTTCTCTTTCATCATCCTATCAGGTTGAAACTATCTTGAGCTACTCATGTTCATTTCTGATCCTGGTGCTATTAGAGTATTCGAGTATTAGCGGTCTGTTTTTATTTTATTTTATTATTTTTTTGTAAGCGATAACGACCGAGAGGTTTTTCGCCTTTAAACAAAAAACGAAAAAGTCAAAGCAATAGTATTTTACATTTCCGACTAGTATCTTACATTTAACATTAGACATTTATCAAACTACAAATTTTGAAGAAAATTCTAATAAACTTTAACTCATATGACGATATGTTCAATTACTTCAGTTAAAGCAGTGTCTTCCCTCCCCCCTTCCTATTCATATTTATACATCTTTAGGTGATATTGACCAATTTAAATTTCTGTTTAATACAACGAAATGTTTAAGGTTCATGAATATTTTTATCAATTTATCTTTACATATTGATAAGAATGTGGTAAGATTTCAAAGGTTACGTTGCTATCAGAAATCTCAATGGGAAGAGTTATAGCTCAAAACTAATAATCTATACAGAAATGAAAAGATGTTTTATTATTTTGTTACTATGCTGATTACTATGCTGTAAATTCCATGCAATTCAGTTCAGTGGATCTAAAGAAATATTAAAGGCCGTTGTGAAAAGCCCGTAAAGGATATGTCTCATAAGCCTTTGAGGTTTTGAACTGTGCCCCCGGAATTCTCCTTATTATTTAACATAATTTACATAGATATAGATTCAGTGGATTTTAAGAAGCACGTAACATTCCTATTAGTAACAGAAATTTTATTAACTTTGAATAAAACCGCTTATGAAACCTACAATCACAAATGCATATCGACCTACAATATACGCAATTGTCAACCCCCGTGGTTGTCCGACCTAGCATATCGACCTACAGTATACGCGATTGTCAACCCCAGTGGTTGTCCGACCTGGCATATCGAACTACAGTATACGCGGCTGTCAACCCCCGTGGTTGTCCGACCTAGCATATCGACCTACAATATACGTAATTGTTAACCCCCGTGGTTGTCCGACCTAGCATATCGACCTACAATATACGCGATTGTCAAATCCAGTGGTTGTCCGACCTAGCAGATCGACCTACAGTATACGCGATTGTCAACCCCAGTGGTTGTTAGACCTATCGTATCGACCTACAGTATACGCAATTGTCACCCCCGTGGTTGTCCGACCTAGCATATCGACCTACAATATACGTAATTGTCAACCGCCGTGGTTGTCCGACCTAGCATATCGACCTACAATATACGCTATTGTCAACCCCAGTGGTTGTCCGACCTAGCATATCGACCTACAATATAGGCGGTTGTTAACCCCCGTGGTTGTCCGACCTAGCATATCGAACTACAGTATACGTGGTAGTCAACCCCCGTGGTTGTCCGACCTAGCATATCGACCTACAATATACGTAATTGTCAACCCCCGTGGTTGTACTACCTAGTATATCGACCTACAGTATACGCGATTGTACACCCCAGTGGTTGTCCGACCTAGCATATCGACCTACAATATACGCGGTTGTCAACCTCAGTGGTCGTCCGACCTAGCATTTCCACCTACATTATACGCGGTTGTCAACCCCGTGGTTGTCCGACCTAGCATATCGACCTACAATATACGTAATTGTCATCCTCCGTGGTTGTGCGACCTAGCATATCGACCTACAATATACGTAATTGTCAACCCCCGTGGTTGTCCGACATAGCATATCGACCTACAGTATACGCGGTTGTCTACCCCCCGTCGTTGTCTGACCTAATATATCGACCTACAGTATACGGTTTTATTCCACTTACCCTCACTAACATCAAATGTTCACGACCCATAATGTTACAAATGTAAGTCTTTCAGCCAGCCTCCTGAGGAGCATGTAACGCTTGTGAGTGTTGGATTTAGAATGAGCTCTAACAATAAAAAATTCTGATAAGGTAAATTCTGTAGTTATAGTAATCTTATAGTAACAATATCAGATATTTCAATTGTTGCAATTTTAAATTTTAATTATTACTGTACCTAATATAATTTATGAAATTCAGGGAAAAATTTCTGCAAACTAAATGTTTAGCGACGATGAGTTTTAATTGGTTTGTTTTTAATTTTTGGAGATAGAATAGAATTGAAAAAGCCTTTATTCTTGTCGAAGTTAGGATCATCAGGTCCTCTCTTGCACTTAACCCATTCAATTTCAATTTTTGTCCATAATTAAGTAATTACCACTAACAAACTTATACCTAAAACAAAAGGAAATTGACTTTATCTATTTAATAGGAAACTACGTAGTAAAACAAAGAAAATGTATTCAAAACAAAAAAAAATAAAATAAAAAACGAGGATGGGAGAGGACAAAGTGTATGCTATTTTTTTTTTCTATTTATTATTATCTTAACGTCAACAACAATATTGTCAGGTTATTATTTTACACTCGTTGAAAAATTTAATAATTAGCAGTAAATAATTGCTCTCTCCAAAGCTCAATTTATTTAGATGCATAGCCTTTATTGTTACAAATATGATCGCAATTATTTATAAATGTTAAAAATTTAATAATGCTTCACAATGGCTTGTAATCAAATATATTTCTATGCATAAAATATAGTTAAACGTAGTTCAATTATTCTAGTTGACTACAGTGTCAAAACTTGTTTCGTAAAATGGACTAACGAAATAGTTACTGTAACTTCAGACATTTAAAAATGTATCGGGGAGCTCCAAACCCCGATAATTGTGTGTAAAAAGCAAATGTGAGTTAAGTTCAAAGACATGGAATACAGAGAGAATGAAAAATATAAAACAACCACCAATTCAAAGAAAGAATGGCAAAGTACATATAAGAACGACAATGAGGATTGATTTCACGCATGCGTGTTAGCCTAGCCTAATGTCTACTAAGCTTAGAGTTTCTCCACGTACTTTGAATTGAAACTAGGACTACTTTGTGCAAGGGCCGCGGAGCAATAGAGTTGCTAGTAATTTACAATTATTCTGCAATGCCCTGACGTTAGTGTCAATTGGACAGTTTTATTTCACTCCCGCAGAGCATTAACTTTTCGCGAATGTTAATTCTGGTTAACATTTAAGTTAACCAGAATTAACTTTTTAAATGTTTGATATTTCCAAGTTGTACGTAAACTTTAACACATACATTTAAATAAATATTAAGCTTGACGTGAGATAATATTAAGTAGAACAAAAACTCCAAAATAAGGCCTCTCAAAAACTACGTTTATTGAATCAAACGCGTTTCAACGACAAAGTCGCCATCCTCAGTAATTCATGAGCTACAACAACAATACTATAACTGAACACATACAGTTTATAGACTGAAATTTACAACTTGTCTTTATATGTGTAATATGTTGTTTTCTAAAGCTGAAGATGATCTCTACTCGATCACAACAAACTAATTTTAAAACTTGTTTCAAAATTATTATTTTACTTACCCATTTAACAAAGTAAAGGTAAGTTTGATAGTTGTAAAAAATTTCGACGACCGTATTTTGACTGATCTTCACGTAACATGGCCTCAAGAATCGAAAAAGTTATTTTCGACACACTCTCCGTGGCTGTCGTTGTCGGCTGTACCTAAGTAGGATAATAGCCCACAAATAAACATAGGGACATGAAATTCGTGTAAATGGAAATGAAAAAGTCAATATGACGGTAATATTAAACTTATTTGTAAATATGTCTTGTGTTATTCAACTTCTTTCAATTCTGCATATAAATTATATCCTCAAATATAAAAGATATTGATAAAAACGAAATTTCGAACCATTACCTCCAATGAATATGTAATAATTATATAGATACGACGTTCGTCAGAGCCGAGTCACTGACAAGAGTGTAGCGAAAAAGAAACTCCTTTACATATAGCTTAGAGGCCTGCAAGAGCCGAGACACTGACAAAGTGTAGCGGAATAGAGGCTCCTTTAACATAAATAGCTTAGAGGTCTGCAAGAGTAGAGACACTGACACGAGTGTAGCAAAATAGAGGCTCCTTTACACATGTATAGCTTAGAGGCATGCAAGAGCCGAATCACTGACAAAGTGTAGCGGAATAGAGGCTCATTTAAACATGTATAGCTTAGAGGCTTGCTAGAGCCGAGTCACTGACATGATTGTAGCAAAATAGAGGCACCTTTACACATGTATAGCTTCGAGGTCTGCAAGAGCCGAGACACTGACATGATTGTAGCAAAATAGAGGCACCTTTACACATGCATAGCTTAGAGGCCTGCAAGATCGGAGTCACTGACATGAATGTAGCAAAATAGAGGCACCTTTACATATGTATAGCTTCGAGGTCTGCAAGAGCCGAGACACTGACACGAGTGTAGCAAAATAGAGGCTCCTTTACACATGTATAGCTTAGAGGTCTGCAACAGCCGAGTCACTGACATGATTGTAGCAAAATAGAGGCACCTTTACACATGCATAGCTTAGAGGCCTGCAAGATCGGAGTCACTGACATGAATGTAGCAAAATAGAGGCACCTTTACACATGTATAGCTTCGAGGTCTCCAAAAGCCGAGACACTGACACGAGTGTAGCGAAATAAAGGCTCCTTTACACATGTATAGCTTAGAGGTCTCCAAAAGCCGAGACACTGACACGAGTGTAGCGAAATAAAGGCTCCTTTACACATGTATAGCTTCGAGACCTTCAAGAGCCGAGACACTGACACGAGTGTAGCAAAATAGAGGCACCTTTACACATGTATAGCTTCGAGGCCTTCAAGAGCCGAGACACTGACACGAGTGTAGCAAAATAGAGGCACCTTTACACATGTATAGCTTAGAGGTCTCCATAAGCCGAGACACTGACACGAGTGTAGCAAAATAGAGGCTCCTTTACACATGTATAGCTTAGAGGTCTCCAAAAGCCGAGACACTGACACGAGTGTAGCGAAATAAAGGCTCCTTTACACATGTATAGCTTCGAGGCCTTCAAGAGCCGAGACACTGACACGAGTGTAGCAAAATAGAGGCACCTTTACACATAAATAGCTTAGAGGTCTCCAAAAGCCGAGACACTGACACGAGTGTAGCGAAATAAAGGCTCCTTTACACATGTATAGCTTCGAGGCCTTCAAGAGCCGTGACACTGACACGAGCGAAACGAGATAAGATTTTTTAATACATTCACAGGGGGGTAGCCAATCCCAATAAAATTGTGATATAATTAGTTACGAGATTAAAAAACCTGTGTCACAACTCTACAGGTTAAAAAAGCATTCTTTCTTTATTGGGTTAATTCCCTTGTTCAATTTAAACTTTCATAAGGCTCAACAGACAAACTTTGGACATTAAATTTATAGGATCTGCTTATATTACATTGTATTATGGGGCTGAGTAAGTAAATGATGGCGTTCATCAACTTTTTTAATTTAGTAAGTGGTTTAATCTATCAATTTTTTTTAACTGATTGAGATGCTTTGAGAGGTTGAAATCTTGAAACAAAATATTGTTATTGTTTGTTGAAATTAGAAATTCTCAAGATATATGAAGCCATTATATGTCACAGGTCTATTGAATTTGTCGTTCTGGAAGTAAAATCGAAATTGCGGCTAAATTATAGTCGATTGATAAATTAAGTTTTTCATCTTTATCTCTTTTAATATTTTGCATTAAAAAAATATAATCAAACACATTAGTTCCAATTTTATTTCTCTTTCTTAGATAAAATAATAAATTAATAGACAAATTATGCCCAAAACCAGTTTAGGCCTACTCGTTGGCATTTAGACATAATAACACAATCATTTATAATTTACAAAGTTAATTCACAGAAACATATAATTATTAAAATCTAAGACGTGAACGTTGATTACACAAAACGTTTGCCTTAAAATCTGTTGCTTAAATTTAATTAAGTGGTACACAAACTTTTAAACTACTACATATATAAACGGTTAATGGCCGAGTGACTGAATTGAAAAATGTACGTCACGAGGAAAAAAATGTATGTTGCAAACGATATTTCTACATAGTTCATATCTCCTGATACTATACACTAAAAATATTAGGAAGCCATACGTTACTACAAAGCCATTTTTTGAAATCATACTAATACTTAATACTAAGATACTAATATACTTAATCAACACAACTTTGTAAATTATCTTATTTGTGTGTGTTTTTATAGTATTAAAAAAACTCAACATTTTTTCCTTAACCAATCATATGACTGTCCCATATTCTTCGTTTAAGAAAGCAAAAAATATACGTAGTATCTCTATGCTTGAGTGGTTTTAAGAAATATATAATTTACTGTGACACCATATTTTGAACGAATTATGATAAGAATATAATAACAAGAAAGTCAGGTAGGATTACCAACTAAAGATCAAATAAAACATAGCTTAAAATAAGTTTAATGTTATGATTAAAAATATTCAGTTAATTATATAAAACATTTTATATTTTTATATCTCTGTTTCATTCATTTAGAGTCGTGATTAACCAAACATTAATGAAATAATACCGGTGTGAAAAACTCCATCATTCTTTCTTACTGTTTAAACATAATATGATTGTTTGTGTATATAATCATCGAATATGTTATTATTAATGTTATTTTAGTGAATTACAGTAGTTATGCATTATATTGAAGTACTTACGTGTATTACGTATTAAGTGTATTTACATTAAGTTTCGTACATGAATCAAGTGTTTATAATTTTATTAAGATGCTTTATTTTTGAAAGTTGTGGGAAAAAAATTCTTTGTCTACATAGATTGTATTTCTCAATGCTATATAATATATTCCCATTTTATTATTATATATCCATATTATTATATAGGATTTTATTATATATATCCCATTGTCTATTTTTCTGTATATCTTCATAAATTTATTTATGCAATAATTTGTTGTAACAAAACTTAGTTTAATGCCTCAATATCCTATATTTTGACGTATTTTGCACAGAGTCTAAATAAGTATATAGGGCGAGTACCTCATTTAAAACGATTACATTTAATTACAATATAAAATACAAGATTTTAATTATTTATCTGTAGCATAAATCTAACATATTCAGATCATAAGTAATTCAATCCCATTTATTAACTCAGGTTTGTTTGACTTTGATCGTACAAAGGGTTTAACTAACATGTCATACAAGGAATGAGATAACAGTAGTTTGTAATGTAGTCAGGACACATGGTTTTGCCAAACGTAAGCTATCATTTACAATCAAAGATATTCATATTACTTTAAATATGAAAAATACTTTTATAACTATCTGATTCTTAGAAAAATGTTGAAGACAAAGTTACGTAAATTAAAGATTTAAATTTTATTCATATGTACAAAATTTAGAAATATTAATAGGTCGTTAAAGAAATATTACAGTTTATAAATGTAGTAAGTAATATTTCTTGTAATTATATATTACAAATACATTGAGCCATATTCACGGAATAAATAAACAAAGTAGAAACCTTCTTACATACCACTGCGTTACAACAATACACCAAATTCTGCCTCCAAATTTTACGAAAACTTATTAAAACTGTTTGTTCTAATTTTGAGAGTTAATAATTTGATGTCAGTGGTCCAATTCCTCCATTCACATTTTAACAAATGGTTTATTCCTAGATCATGAAAATGCCAGTAACTATTAAATAGGTATACGTTCATAATTAAGGAAAGGAGTTTTAGTAATCTGACATTATACAGGTTATCTTTTTAAAATCATATTTTCTGATTGTATAGCTTGTTTTTCTGTTTCAATTTCTGTTTCATAACAACAATTTCTATTTAAGAATCGTTAATATCGGATGAAACTGAAACGTCCGAAAAATACCTGCACGAGAAGAGTGTTGCATATATCGTGTTGCAACACCGATTTATTTTAATTGGTCGGTGTTATATTATTTAATTGAACCATAATCAATAGGATATGGATTTTTTTTGAGACGTATTAAGAGATACATAAACAACCATAATTTGCCTTAAAATAGTCTTCTTAACTTTCATGAGAATGGTTTTATATACGGCTCTCAGAATTTATAGTGGGTGAGAATAGCTAAATAAAATAAGATAGCTAATTGGAGAAAAACGGGTTTAACTGTTTACTTTAGTGAAAATACATTCATATTGTGTGGTGTTTCTGATAAATTAACTACTAGTCCAGTAGTAATATATAGTTAGAAAATGGATGGAAGTAAACGCCGTATATCGCAAGAAGGAAAAAAGAAAGTGAAGTTTGTCCTTGAACAAACACCAAATGAAGTTACATTTTTAGTTGAAGAAGCAACTGAAAGCGATTTTTGTTTATCTTCATCTTCAGTACTTCAATTCTTGATACAAGTTTTTTTTAAACTAAGTCTGAACCTTTATTTTGATAAATTAATGAATAAATATTGATAAAGAACTTCATGGCAAAAAAATGTATTTTATAAAAACAGAGATATTGATTTTTGCAAGTTTGAGCCTGAAATCCAGGTTATCATAGTTTAAATTATATTACTTGATAATATATTGGAAATGAAATTACGAAATCTGAAGTAAACGTCAATATTACGAAATTTGTGAAACGGGAATGAAGTCTGTTTTTTTTTTTTTTTCGTCTTCAGCTGGCGCAGAAGTAATAAAATTATTGTAGAATCTTTTTTAAATGGATGAATTAAACAGGTAAAAGTAGCAAAGTTGTTTCTTTCATTAAAGGCCTATATACGGATAGTTTTCGCATAGAAATTTTTATTATTTTTTTATTCGGCATATGTACAGCCATGGTTCATCACAATTATATCTTGTTGAATTCATGACAAAATTGTCGTACACGATGGTCTAATGCTGTATATTCGTCTTTAGAAAAAACAAGGATTTGGTAAAAAAAATTTATCAGCATTATATTAATAATTCCTCAAACATGCACAAATTTACTCTGGTTTTCAAGTTCGAATGAAAGAAGAAAAATATACTCTCTCGTTTTATTTCCCATGTTTAGTTCATTCACTTATCTAGTATGATCTAACTAATCTAGGTTTAAACTGTTATTTAATTACTTATAAAAGAAAGTTCTTCATCTACCCATCACTGGAATATTCTAAACCATTTTTTTATTTAAGTATTTGGTACCGAAATAGCTCAGTTCAATTAGGTGTTTTAGAAGAGAAACTTCTTGCAAAAGTTTTAGTTTCGATTGGTTAGCAATTTTAAAAGGTGTAAAGTCCACTCAAGGAGAATGTAAGATGGTAAGTTGTTTGTAGCCAAATTTTTATTACGGAAATTTAACTTTCGTGAATTAGCTTTCATGACTGTTGTTTAGAATTCCATATTTGAACAAATTTACTCGGTGAGGACACAGCATTAATTTGAATAAATGGACATTTCTACAATTGTTATCCCTATACTTCATTCCTCAGTTATTCTTCTCTTTTTTAAATGAAGGTGTTTTTAATTTTGTTGAGATTAAATTGAAAATAATTTTAAATGAATCATAAGTTGATGAATAAGAGGAAATATCTAGAATATCCAAGAAGCAGCAAAAAGAGTGACAGTTTAAAAAGCATTTTCACAAATATTTATATTTTTATACAAGCTCACTGATATTTAAGAAACTAACATTTACCAGTCCAAATATAAACTTCATCATCTTCACAAAGATTCTGAAAAAGATATATATATATATATATATATATATATATATATATATATATATATATATATATATATATATATATATATATATATAAACTATAAAATATATATAAACTTCACAAAATACATTGAAAAATCATTTTACCAGTGAACGTATTTATCTAAATAATATTCGAAATAATAAAATGTTGATAAGTGTTTATCAACATTTTATCTCTTTCATTCAAAGTGTTGAAAACAAAAAACTTGTAAGCAAATAATTTTGTTTGTTTAGAGAGTTACGTATGTACTCCAAAGTCAAAACTGCTCGTGAAAAGGTCTATTATTGCTCTCCAAATTGTAAAACACTATCTACTAATATTTCAGACTTAAATAGAACTAAACCATTTAGAACGACAAGCTTAACAAAGGACATTACAGCAAATCTGCACAACGAAAACATGATTCAATCATTAACAAAAAAGCCAGAATATAACTCGTGAACTGATAAACTGACTTAGTTATATTTTTAAAAATAAGTGTATTTTTATGTTATTCAACTTAATTTTCTTCTTTATTTGTGTAAAATATTTAATTTTGTGTACATTTAATGAAAACTTTCTATCAGAGTAAATTTTATTTTTTTCAATTGGAATATTTATTTCAAACAATACTATTAATGTTATAACTTTTTGTTTCTGCTAAAAGTAATTAGAAAATGAGTTGGCACAAATTAATTTTGGGCCCATTGGCTTAAAAACAGGACTGTTTATTTGATTTAAATTTTGGTACGTATTATTGTATTGGCAGATATATTGCGAAAAGGAATGTGAGATTATAAGGATAACGATTTCTTTCTTTAGTTTTATTTCATGTTCTCCTTGATTGTTTACTAAACATTATTTAGCTACTCTCTCCTACAATTGCGAGTGTTTTGCAGATTTTTATATCAAACCATACCCTTGAAATTTATCAGACATATTAAAGGCAAATTATATATGTATATTAATTCACAATATGTTTATTTACCTGTTAAAAGTTAACAAAATCGTTCTTTATCCACCTTAATCTGATTCATGTATAATTAGTTAATGAAGTAACTTAGACGCAAATAAATAAAATAATTTTCTATTATTTATTAACAAAAATGTACCCATCTAAACCTTTGACCACATTTCAATATATGGTATACAAAATATCTAAAACAAAACCAGGTAAAAATATGAAATTTCATCAAAAGTACACGTGTAAGCTCCGAATGATCAACTTTATATCAACCCAACAACACATCTGATATAGCAATAAAAACTACTCGGCGTAAAAAATAATACACTTTAACAGTGTTTCTAACTTCAAGCATGTGATAAATTCCAAGTGATCCATAAAGAATGAGAGAAAGTTTGCACCTGAGACAACGACGATTTGGTATTCTCTTTACTCAAAACAGCCTGTAACGAATCTCATAAAAATAGAGAAGTTATGTGAAGTATATTTAATAAAGTACAGTAGTGAACACAATACATCAATAAAATTTACTTACCTTTGTTTAATAAAAGTTTTTATTTGTTTTGTCCGATTGTGACTTATAAATTTAACAATATATATTTCATTTACTTTCTTAAAGTTGCTTTCCGAATATTTTGTTTCTATACCTTTTTCCTACTCCGTATTTTCAATTAATTTCTATTTATATTTAAATGTTTGGATTAAATTGAACTGTAAAAATTATTTAATTATGTGATATTAAGATGTAAAGAAACAATCCAATTTAATTTCTTCTGATCGTTTGTATAAAGCATTATCTGTAGTGCCCACAAGTTTCTAATTATTTAAACATATATGTAAATGGCATACTTGTTATAAGAAACAACATTGCAAATTACCCTCGTTCTTCCCCGTGTATCAAATGTTTTAGATTTCGCTTATATGACAATAAAACTAATAACACTTCTCAAGTTTAAAAATACGATATTCAATTATTTATTTCTCCGTTCTGTAAAAATAAGATAAAGAGCAGACGAACAAATTTTGAATATAATAAAGTGTCAGTTTACCTAAACTATTTAATTCTTCTTGATCTGTTTAATCAGCAGTGAATATAAAATTTACTATTGTTTTAGAAATTAAACGCTTTACATAGCTGGTTTATCGTATGCATAACCATTAACGCTACGAATAAATTCCGCTAGTTTGTGTTAAAGATAGTGTGAGATTATCTAAAATTATAAACTTATTTAATAGAATGGTTCCTATTGTATTCTATAATTGAAGTTGTGAATAAAACGACCACTATAATATTTAAGCCCTTTCATAACGATAATAAGTTGGACGTTATCAGCAAACATTTTCTTATATAAAAGCTTCATTTCATAGTATGTTATTAAAATTTACTTAATACTGATTACGTTTTTCAGATAATAATATACCTATTAGACTGATTTCAAATTACGGAATACAATCCGTCATTAATACAAATTTTATCAATTTATAAATTAATCATGATAATCTAAGAAATTATTTTATTAAGTTTTTCACCTGAATTTTATTTTCTATTGAAATTAATGAAATGTTTTGTAACACAAATAAATAAGTAAATAAATTTAAAATTAAATTACAGTAATCAAATATGACATATCAAACAACTAAATATTTTAAAAAAACCAGAGTGCTATTAATGTTTCAGGAATTAATCAAGTTCCAAAAAAAATCTACTTAATTTTTTTGAATACTTCATACATTAAAAAATCGCTGTAAAATGAGATATTAATAACAAACAACTTTTCAATGGCAATACGTATTTAGTTTTAATTTGTATTTTCTAAATACATTGTTTATTATCAGAATAGTAATGTCTATATATTGAAATATTTCAATACCAATATGTTTTGAAAGTAATTACACTATTAAAATATAGATATATAAGACAAGTAAATTTTAAACTCTAATGACTAATTTCGATTAATTAATCCAAAAAAACATTATATAGTACACGTCAATAAATCCAAATACTCCGTAGTCGATCTTGCGTTACCATTGACGGTTCTAAAGACCTAATTTTAACGTAATTACTGAACTACTAAACCAATAGTTCTATCCGCTCTACTAATAACACATATTAAATTAATGATTCATTGATAGATGTAACAGAACTAGTTTTAGATTGTTTTGTATAATATTGTATATAGTGATATCACTACACTGAGAACTTTATAGTTATTGTACCCCCTTTCACTCCTACTGAGTTGCTTAGTTACATAATTCTTTCCCATTCATAAGCCACCAAAAACTGCTTGGCTTGAGGGTGATTTAATCTACCGCTTGTATATCTTCTATTTCTAATTGTTATTTTCCCAACTTTCTTGCTCTTTTAATAGATACAGCAACGCAATCTCTTACTTAGTGACGAGAGGTTTCCTCACCCTCCTCAAAATACGTACAGGTTAGCCTATGCCTCTCGAGATGTCTTATGAGCGTCTCATCCCCGTAAGGATTTTATTAGTCATAGTCTATTCTTCCACAGAATACATTATGCGGGTATCTCTTATGGTCGTATTTCCAAAGAAAATCCTGTTTGCCTCTATACTTTCTTTCATTTTAGAATTTTGATATACTGTCTTCTACACCATTTATAGTGTCACCTTGAAGTAGTCCACAGAAGGGTTCTGGTTCTACCTATACAATTGTCACTCCTACTTTTCAAAGATTATCTCCATCTTTAATCTTAGATTTTTAAAACTATCTAGCACCACATTCCTTTCTGCCTCAAAACAGCTCTCAGATATAAAGCCGTTTAAATTATTAAATCTCCCTCTCTTTCTATTAGTTATTTCTTGACTTTTTAAAACTTTAACTTTTATAAATATAGATCCCCCAAAAAACTCTAACATTCGATTTGTTTTTTAAAAAAAAATTTCTTATAATATAATAGAAATAATAATACAAGTATAACAATAATATAAAATAGTATAATAGTATTATAGTGTTTTACTATCCTACTTTATTTCAGTAAGTTTCTGCTGAGGGAGTGAAACTTACAATATTAGGAGAAGAAATATTGAACAGGCATTGCATCATAAAATCAGTAGAAATTCACGGATTATATCATTCAACTAACACTCACTGGGATATGGTTAAATTTATAATAATTTTGAAGAGATGTTTCAAAGTAATTCTGGATGAACCAAGGAAGGCTGCGATGACATAATTTACATTTATTGCTTTATTGCAAAAATGACAAAGCATACTGCGTCATGGCCCTAATTAATTATCTAGTTCAGTTTTGTATCTACAATGACGTTTCTGCAAGATACATTTTTCCCAAAAAGACAATAAGTATATAGTATAATATATATTTTAAAATTTTTATATTTATATATTGTTTGTTGTAGGCAGATTAAAAATTATTGCTGTCTAAACTGATTTTTGGTGATAAAATCTGTCACAAGAGTTAATAATTTATTTTTTAGAAGTAGCTTAAGAGTAAATTACATTTTATAAATAGAAATAATTAAGTGATTTATATTCATTATTCAGTATATCATATTTACACATCCAACCTATAAATTGTTATTTTCTTTTGTAGCTTGTTAGATTTTATAAAATTGTTATAGAATTAATTGTATTTATTAGTAAGAATTATATTTAAAATTAACGGATACAAAATCCAATCTTTACTTACTATAATCAAATTATTACTGTTATATCAGTTGAGTGACGTTAGTTTCAATAATATAATATGATAATGCAGCTCGGAGAATAGTGGCATGTCTTTAAGCGTTTAAACAACATTAAAACTGAAACTCTGTTAACGTTTTCTGACGATTTTATAAGATTAAAACTTTCTTTAAATTGAGTTGCTATTTAAGCCTTTCAACCTAATCAAATTAAGTAATTTTACAAATATATTGTAGAGTTCTACGATTTTATAGCTTTATTATAAAGGAAAAATTATAATATTAGCAATATTTCGAAATATTTCCAATTACAATATTTAGTTAACTTTGATTATGACAATAACTTATATTTACACAGGTAATAAGTGTTAAATGTTAGTACTGAAAGAAAATGTGGTAGAAAAGAGAGTAAATAAATAAATTTTCCTCAATATTTATTTCTGATTAGAAAATATCACACTCAATAACTCAGAAAGGAAACATTAATTAATTTAACAAAGCTTTGACTTTGATTCTCAATTTAACTTAATTTCAAAGTATAAAAAATAATCCCAATATTTTTTTTAAATTTAGAACGTGAATCCCAGAAGGACGAACAAAAAGAGGTTATCCATTATAAATAATACAACATTTTGGATTAAGGAAGTTTCAAATTAAAATTAAAAATTTAAAAGGCATTATTTTAAGGTCGAAAATATTTATAATCAGTATATAGGATGAAGTAATCTGACCATTTGTTTCAATTTTAAGTATCGACAAACTTTGTTTAAGACGTTGTGGCTTATTTAAGACATGTACAAATAAAATTGTATATGTAAATTCGATTCATATTTCTCTCATTGTTTTATTAGACAAAAGGAACAACACTGATAGTTGATTTAACAGATAAGATGTTTTACTTTTCACAACCATTTTCTGCTGAACTGTACTTTTATACCAAAATCCAACTTTTATTAAGACGTCTCTATATATTAGACTGAATTTAATAATTATTTGAATACATGGTTGTACTATAAATTTCAATAATATTTTAATATGAAAGTCTTATTACCTTAATAACTCACATAAAAATATTCTAGTAACATCTGATTTGTTACAAACTTAAATCTAGACATGTAAATTGTGACAGTTTGCAAGTTAACTTCCAAAACTTTTGAATAACCAAACCCTTCTTGGGGGTAACGTAAAAGTCTACATCTATATCTATTTTTTTCCCAATTATTTGTTACATAATTAGTGTAATAATTTAATTTTGTGTTGTAATTTTCTCTAACACAAATTCACTAGCCTTGATAATTGAAAACAAAATGCATTCCCGAACAAATCACTGAGTTTATCACTTGGTAGTTGCGTGTTTGAAGCACCATTTGATGTTTGTAGGATATTGTTTAGAAGGCGTTAGTAACGACCAACGTCTTATCAATTCCACTTATCAAGGTACCTTTTCAAGGTACTTGTTTCGACCAAAAGAATAGTAAAATGTCAAATTGAAATTGTATTATCTTCAAATTGCCTATTTATTATATTTACGAGTACCTTTTCATTAATATATAATTTATTTAGTACAACGTCAAAAGTGTATATTCTTAAATTATTCTATATAATAAAAATAACAACAATCAATATTTCAAATCACAGATGTTACAATTTTTAATCAATGACGTTTGTTTGATGAACTGTCAAAACATCATAATATTCCTATGTTGAATACGATTATATATATATATATATATATATATATATATATATATATATATATATATATATACTAAAACTTTAATATCATTTTCTTAACAAAGTGGAATAACAATATTTTACATTCAAATGTATAAAAAGATCTAAACAAATTCAAGTATAAATCAATACAAATTAGGATTTAATTTGAAAATAAAATGTTTAAAAAATATAATTGTCTTAAATATAAATAAAATAAAATAATTATTTGATGGAAACAACAACAAAAGTATATAGAGTAAACTAATTTATAATGTTACGTTATTAAATTTGAAGTGTGATATTGTTTTGAAATGACAGTTTTAACCAACAATTAAATGTAAAGAACTGAGAAACAGCTGTCAGTGAAGCAGCTGATGTACAGCACAGTACACTAAACCACAAAGTACTAAACCATATAAAACTATGTCTATTATATCAGTAAACATAAATAACACATGGAATTACGCTAGCAGTCCTGAAATATCCTAAAAAATGTTCGTTCACTACCTTAAGGGGAGGCGGACCCTCAAGAATTTTTTTTTCGATTTTTCTTTTATATTTTTTTCTGAACACAGTGATATATAATACTTGTAGGTTTGAAGTATATTAAGCTGAGGAAAAAAAATGAAATCAAGTTTCCACCGACGCCAAGCCTCAGCATAATTTGTGCCGACGAGGAGAACATAGTTGGTGTAAATATAATAAGGCCAAATCACTAAAAACAAACTACTCTCATAAAAGAAGCATACTAGAGCCTATAATGCTAGCCAAAAAGCCAACATTTCATGCACTAGCTAATCCAGAACTTTTTCGAAAGTGTTTGCACGGCAAATCTCAAAATGTCAATGAAAGCGTAAACAATATTATATGGACCAGAGTGCCAAAAAAGAGTTTTGTTACCATCACCACCCTTGATTTTGGGGCCTATGATGCCATTGCATCCTTCAATGGTGGTTATATAAATAAATGTAAAATATTGAAAGCAGTAGGCATTGAGCCAAGCAAAAGAACTGTTGAAGCGATGAAAGAATTGGACTATGAGAGAGTGCGACGAGCTATCACCGCCATCAATGACTACCAAAGAAAAGCCAGGAAAGAAGTCAGGAACCTAAAAAGAAGACTAAAAGAAAACTCTGATGATGAAGGAATGCACTAACAGTAAGTGAAATACATATTTTTACTGGGCTATATCTTCGATTTTGTTTCCTCGGAAACTAAAAAAAAACCTAAAAATATACAAAATATAGGATATTGTAAGTCTTGGTATGCTATGTTAGATAAAATAAATAATGTCAAGTAGGTTTAGGGTCATGGAACACTTTTATTTGTCATCTGTCTGTAATGTTGACCGGTAACATGGCAGTGAATTCGTTTACGCGTTTATATAAAATTGATATCAAACTAAAACTACCATACTCTATCAAGTTTGCCTTACCCTCAGGTATAGAAAGTATAAAAAAATAAATCATACCCCTTAATAACTAGTAAGATACATAATAAAACTTTTTTTTTAAGTTTTTTCCGTTTTTCCGAAAGGTTGGCATTTTACAAATTTTTCAAGTTTATGTTCCTTTTTCTCAGGAACTACTAAACTGATTCTTTTGAAATTTTTTGACAGTGTTTACTAGTTTATTGTACACACACTGAGTTTTTTTGTAGACATATACTACAGCAATAAAGTACTTTAAAAATGTTATGAAATTTAAAAAAATGATTTTTCAACAGTAAATTTGTAAAAAAAAAATAAAAAGAAACGTTTTTGGGTAAACATGGCTAAAAAAACTCTGTATATGTCCAAAGGCCTATTTAAAATTGGTTTAAAATTTCAGCATGATTGGTGCAGTAATTTCTGAGAAAAAGGAACATAGGTTAACATGGCTTCTTATGGAGGGTCCGCCTCCCCTTAAACAAATGCTTATAAAACTAGTTTGTCAACCGATTTCAATAAATAAGATATTAAAGTAATCATGAAAATACAGAGAAACAAAAAAAATCAATAAATTGTTCATTTTGAGACATCCGACGCCCTTTATGGCTTCATTAAAAATAAAAATATAAAATTGTTAATATTTCAAGTTAAATTAATATTACGGTTGTTACAACATTATATTGTATTATTACAAGAAAATTATAAACCACATGAAGTTATTATTGTACTGAACACTAGCGTATGACATTACAGTTATTGATGAGTAAATTTTTAGTATTTTACCACCTATACGATTACTGTGAGGTAATGAATACTAAATATTGTAAGCTGTATTTATATACAACGGATTCAAATATATGTTCTTAGAAGAATACTAATAATTAGTTTTAATAGAAATTGTAATTAATCTGGAAAATATTTAATTTGCTTTAAAATTTATTTCCATTAAGATATTTACAAAAAAAACCCACATTCAAATAATTGGGAAGGTGATTCCCCGAAGGACAGACAAAAAGCCTGTTCGTCGTTAATAATAAAAATGCTTGGAATGAGAAAGTTTCAAATTAAAACTGAATCTTTAAAAGCCTGTATTTTAGGGTAGAAAATATTTTTAATTATTAATTAGAGAATGTACTACTTTGTCTTGTACATTTAGGTATCTTCTCCATTTACTTTTATATTTCCCATCTCCTTTGTATATTTTTATTTCATTACCATATATATTACATTCGTCGTGTTAAATGGGGTCCTAATGAAAACGAAGTGTACAATATTAATTCAAACTGTTAAAATATATAACATCTAAGGTAAAATAAGACTGAACTATATTTTTACTAATGTGAACCTCTAATAAATATATCAGATGGATTTACATATTATTAATTTTATTCCTTGCTATACTGCTAATTATCTTACATTATAATTCTAAAAGTGAAACAAATTCATGGACTTACTAACACACTCATCAAAAATATTTGAATTTTTGAAATTTTACAAACTTGAAAGTCAGTAAGTATATTACGTGAGTTTACTAGAAGACTTCCCAAATCATACTCAATAAGGGGCGATTGGAGTTCAGTCAACAAGGTCTTTTCCGGTGTAATCAATACAAATTTAATGCTGTAATTAATTAATGCAATAATGGAACCAATTATATATATATATATATATATATATATATATATATATATATATATATATATATATTATGTTATTGAATGTATATAGGGTGATATGGTTTTAATTGAAATTTATTATATACATCCTAGGCAATTAATACAGCAATTACGTTAAGGGAATCAATTCTAATACTGTAGTTACCTACAACATTCCTTAAAATCATTTGTATTAATTATAACTTTGAAACAATTTAATAAGGGATTATTATAAAATCAAACACAAAAATCGTAACAATCGTAGAATCTTGAAGACCAATAACTATCAAAGAAACTTCAGTTACAAATTATGTGAGAGTGTAAGATGGTATAAAAATATTGAAATATGAATGCTAGATAGCGGTGACCTAAGTAATGTTAATCTTGATGGAAAATGTGTCTTATATTCATTGTTAACGAAAATAATTGAATATAACTTGGGAAAATATTATTAGTTTTATTCAGTTTAACTAAGCATACCTCCTCTCTTCTTCACTCCTATTTACAGGTATATACTTTTTTATATTATTTATTTGATTAGCCACCAAAAATATAGACGAAATTAATTTACATGTGTTATATAACATTTTCCTGTGAACTTTCTTTTATTATAATTTTAAAATTAAACTATCATTTGTATTTTATTTAGATGTGCAATTATTGTGATAAATGAAGTACCATCATTTTATTTGAAAGGAGTTTATAATTATTTCAATATAAACATAAAGTATGAAATCTTCTAATCTCCATTTATTTTAAACAACATGCCATATTCAAAAGTATATTATTTTAACTTTAATGTTTAAAATTATATTGACATTTGAAAGATGAAAAATCTCTGTCTCTAATAAAATAGATGAAATTAGTGTTATTACGTATAATGATACTCACGTATTTTACATTAAGCACGAGATGGAATTAGTGTTAATAGGTACAGTACGATGATACTCTCATATTTTACGTTCAGCACTAATGTAAGTTTCAAATACCATTCAATATGCTGTAATTTTCATAACATATGTCAGCAATGACTTCTACTGATCGTTGCAAAACAAGATATATTCCTGTAGGCTCATTAGTGAGTTATTGTTAAACTTTTCCTTCAAAAACATGATTATATATTGATATCACTAACATAATAATTTAATTGTGACCCTCATTTATTTGCCTTTGGAAATAAGTTATTTAATAACAAGAACCTAATATATGGTATAATACATCCTCCATTTAAGAGAAAACAGTTCTTTCATATATTTTCAAACAAATTAAAAAAATATAAAATAATCGGCTGTCTTAATCTGAGTTCAGTACTAAAGTGTTGTACTAGATTTGTCAGCTGCCCATTAAAAGTTAAAAACAACTACTTATATTTATTTTAATAAGAATAGATATTGAAGATATTACACTATCATAATATAAAATCATCTAATGAATTTTAACCTGATTTCACCACTTCTCATTATTATTATTAGTATTAACATAAATAGTCTTTATGAATACTTTGTTGGTCGAAACTGTGAATGACGAAATACAGGGCGATAAGAATAAGAATTAGAAAATTTTTTAAAAATATATATTTTTAATTTCACAATAAAGATCAGGCAAAATTAATTATGCCTATTTTGAAAGATAATACATTAATGGTACAAAAATACAAAAATGACAAATATTTAATTTGTAGCATAGTGTTTCCCTGACGTACATCCACTTCACATAAATTTACTTGGTTTTATTAAAGTCGTCGCAAGTCTGAAAAGTCGCAGTCACTTTCAGTAAAGAAAAAAGGGGATCGTTATCTCAGGTGTAATCTCTTTTAATCTGTACCAAACAAGAAATAAGACGTATTATATCTAAGTTGTTTTGATGAGTGAATTGTTAAGTGATTGGTTAGAGCAGTTTAAAAAAAAAAATCATCACAGTTAAATTCAGATATTTGTTATAATTGATCTATTTTATTTTATTTTTTTATTACAGGAAGTTTGTTTAAAAACATTATTAAAAGGGATCATTAACAAAAAACTGAATGATTGTAAAAAAATATAATGATTATACATTATTCTTATGATTTATTAAGCTGACTTGATGAATACTTGTAATCCATAAGTGCTTACGGTAATAAGATAATAATAATGGAGACACATATATTTAACTACTGACTTAAATAAAACACAACTATTGACTTATTTGTAATTATGGTTTTACTTAAAGTTGCTATTAACAGTGATTTAGAAACTTCTGCTCCCAAAATAAATTAGTTTTTACACATTTACTTAATTTTAGAACCTTAATTAAATTAATAAATCATAGTTTTGTCTTTAATTTTGATTATAATAGTGGCAAATAATGTAGAAGTTATAACTCTCAATACTTAGTTTATGTCATGTTAATTTATAAAGTAATTAATGTGAATACATTATCTGTAGAAATGTATTATATTAAAGTATGTTACTGAATTTAGCTTATTCGTCCTTTGGTTTCGACTAAGAAACAAGTTATTTACTATATTTTAAATACAAGCAGGAATTTATTATTTATATTATATTATGTAACTTTTCTTTGACTTATTGAAAAGTATTCATTAAACATTCAACTGTTATCTCGTAGTTTTATATATTAAAAAAAATCCCTCTAATTATTTATATAAAACTGGGATAATTTGTCAACGGATAATGAATTTAACACTTTATAAATTTACCAAAGGGTCAATAATTTATGTTTAAGCTATATGGATATTGTATTGATTTAATTTGATTATATTACAAGAGAAACACATATGATACCTGCTTGTTCATGAATTGATTTAGATGATACATAATTTAACCTCAGCTATTGTTAACTCACGTCTGACTTTGATCATACAAAGGATTCAACTAACAAGACACACCATGCAGGAGACGACATGTATTTAGTAATATTCTAAGTCCCATGATGTTGTGTAACATACGCTGATATTGACAAACATTTACGTAAATTACTTCAACAACAATTCAATAATTACTTAAAATATAATTGTATGAACAATTTTATAAAAGAATTAACAATACAAATCCATGTAATGTGGCAGTCTCCTTATAATTTAACGTCTCCACCTCTTTTTAAATATTTAACTATGCTTTGAAGAAACAAAATTAAGGTTATTGTAAAATAATAATTAAGTTTAAATCATAAAAAAAACCGACAAACTTTATAAAGACATAGTTGAAAACCAACTATGGAGAGGTTACAGCTAAAAGGACTATGATTCTTTAAAGGAGGGAAACGCCTTTTAAAGAATAATAAAATACCATTTGTGGGGTACTTGGTAAAATATTAAAAATTCTTTTTTTTTAATATTTAACGATTTCTTTAGTAATGATAATTATTTTTGATCAGATGGGAAAAAATCACTAAAAAATTTATAACATAACACCATTTTTTAATTGGAAATTGAATACATATTTTACAATGGTATGATTTGAATTTCCTCAAGTAACTATTCTACTAGCTATTTTTAAATAACCGTAATGTTTAAAGGATAAATATAGCGTTACTGATACAATTTGATAGAAATAAGTTCAATAGTAGCTTTTATTTTAAAATCGTGTCCTTTCCAAATATATTTTTAATTTATAATGAAACCTAAATATACTTTTAACTTTTTCAATTTTAATACAAACTGCATATCCTCTCCGAAATAGTAACAAGACTACTAACAGACTGTTTAAAATCAAACAGTTCAAATAAAAACAAAACCTGACTTTAATATCTCTGTGAAATTTATTAATCAATTGTACTTAATTATTTAATTATTCTACAAAGACATGTTTTTTTTAAATATTTAAGACATAAGTTATTTAATCTAAAATATAAGTCATTTGTTTCTGAATATTAAAAATAACATAGGCTTAAGTACAGACGCCTATGAATAAAAAACTATATACGGGAGGAAGCACTATCACACCACTAATTTTTACAAAACCGGGTTGTTTCAGTAAGATAACCGGTGAGCAATGATTAGCTACAATCATAATAACTGCGTTAGGCTTTTGCTACTTTAGAAAATTGCTTGTTTACTAAATAAAGTGAAAGGTAGTTTAACTGACGAAATATTATTGCCCTTAGTTATGAAATATTTAAACTTTTATATGAAAGGATATTACTAATGAGTTTAGAAAACCGACATGAAAATATATAACAAAGCAGAAATTTCTTTTTCTGATACTTAATGAAATCAATATATATTTTTCACTACCAAATCTCATCAGTTATTTTAGATTATTATTTTAAATCAATATATGTAGGCGCATTCATATCAGTTTAGAAGACTAGTCAATTTGTATTGTTATTTATTTATAAATTCCATTTTAATTTGAAATTTTCTTAGATTGTAAAGTGTTCTAAAGTAAATTATTTAACGCTAATCACTAATCACCAATAATTATCAATATAGTGTATTATTGCTTTATATATTATGATTCAAACGGTACAAAACTAGTATTCATATGTAGGATTAACAATTTACCCTTTTATTAACTATCACTTTTATTAAATAACAAAATGTTTACAAGATAGTTACATCTGTTTGGAGGTACTTAATTTATATGTAAAAATAATGTCTGAACATTATCGTACACTTTCTCAATACGACAAATAAAAAGATGGGTTTCCATCTCAGAAAGTTGTGTCGTTAAATAGTTGTCAATAGTAAAAATGATAAGGTTATGCAAGTACAGACAATTATTTAAACTTTACCAAACTGTATAAGTACAAATGTATTAATTAGTATGGATAACCAAAATTATGTATTTGTGGTAATTTTTACAATAACAAAATTTAACTTTGACTGACCAGATTATCGATTTCCTATGGTTTCAAGGTTCATTTGATGATTCATGTAGTGTAGATATTTAACTATTTTTTTTTTTAGCCTCATAATAATCTTTAATAGCAACAATAATTTTCATTACTAAAATCTATTTGACTAACAACATAATGCCGAAAAGGATATGTTTCTTTTAGCAATTTGATATATCATAGTCTAATCATAATTGATTGAATAATCAAAATATGACTTAGTTTACCTACAACAATTGTAAAAAAAAAATTATAATGTTATTATTACAAATTAGGAATACGTTATATTTTTATTGTGATTTTAAATTGAGTGTTTCTTATCCACAGAAATATTCATTGCAATGGTGTCTAGTATAAATAACCTTTATTAAAACCGTGTATATTAACTAAGTAATACCTGTGTCTAAGCAATGAAAATGAAACATAGTGTAGCATCATGTGTGAATTAATATATACAAAGGAAAATAATTAATTATATATCGTGGGAGAAATCTGTAAAATAAACATAAACTTTAGTCCATATTTTGTTTTATACTAATTAATTACTATGGGCTATTATTTAAGTTAAGTTGTACGTATAACTGTCCAATAAAATAGAGCATCCAACGAGGCAGATGTTGTGACGGTAGTTGTAAGTTGACTGATTAGGTCGTATCGAGTAATTTGAAAGAGAAACTTTAGCCCCGCTGGAAAACATTTTATCTATTGTAAACTAATTAGTGTCCCCGAGTCTTGTTATTCTATTTATCTCTACTTATTCAAATAAAATTCACTGAATTCTATAAGACTTATAATGAACAAGAACATTTTAAGTAAAGATAATATTTTGTGCCTGTTACACATTCAACTGTAGATTTTTTGATATAGCCTACATGTATAGATTTGTGTTGTTGTAAATAATATGAAACTGGTTTTCCTTTCCTATTCAAAATAGTATTACGAAAAGTTTATATACCATAAATATGCGAATTTACTGATGGTAAAGCAAATGACGATTCGATATTCAACAATAGACATTAGGAATACTTTCCACTGACAGGTTAAAATTCATTTTACATGACCTTATCAACAACTTGATACTACTTTTTTCTGAAACTTCATCCGTTTCCTGGGTATTGGAAGTATATTTTCTCGGTTTTTTGCAGTCATTCAGTAAAGAATGATGTGTTTCCTTCTAATAGTTCTCTATAATGACCTATTAGTTACTCTAATTTGTTATTTAAGTGAAAGCTAAAATGTTTCGCTATGTATTAAACCATTACTACGAATAATTCTTACATAAAGTTATAAACATCGTTTCAGACTTCAAAAAGCCAAGTACCACTGGAAAATGTTAAGCGTAAAAAAGATCCCTAATATATATATATATATATATATATATATATATATATATATATATATATATATATATATAAACATGAGTAATATAATTATTTATCACTAATAGTAGTGTAACAAACTTGATATTTATAATATTTAATATTCAATTTAGGAATACAAATAAAAAATTGGAGGAAAACCTCTATAGACCTGATATCTCAAAATCAACTGTCGTTGCTATGTTGAAGTTTTGATAACTTATGATGTATAACAATCCACGCTTGTAAAAAAAAAATTAGAATATACTACTATTCATTGTATTTTATTATAAAACCTTGGCTGTTGTAAAAGAAAAAAGTTTATTTGTAATACTATCGCTACCTTTGTTATCGTCATGTAAATGAACAAAGTGATGAGAGTGACGCTACAGAAAGCGCTAATTTTTTAGTTGTTTTTTTTCGACTTAGCTGAACTAGCAAAGCAAATCATATTTGTAATTTTTGAAAAACGTAATATTAACTGTAAATATAATTCCCATGTAGTTATAAACTAATTTTCTTTGTAATAATAATTAGAGCGTGTATTATTAACTGCTAAAAAAATATCATAACTCATGTGCGAGTGTGTGTGTGTGTGTGTTTGTGTGTGTCTGTGTGTGTGCGCGCTCGCGTGTGCGTTTGTGTGTGCCGGTATATATAAAGAGCAGAATGTTCCTGCCTCATTTGTCCATTAATTATTAAATCATAACTTAGATTCAAACCTTCATTTGATGACGTTATGTCTGAACTAACTACCTTAATCACACACTAAGTAGCTTTTAAAGGAAGATAAGATGTTTTACTTCTTTCCCAGTTAACTGCAGTGTATAGATCTGATACACAGGATAGTTTTATCTACTATGAAGATGTATTTCCCACAAGTACGACGTTAATGAGATATAATAATTCTAAGAAACACAGCCGTCGAGAGCTTACGTAGGGATATACTTGGCTCAGTTATTGAATAGTTAATATATTCATTTACGTACAAAGAGATAATTTTGTTGTTAATCTGCATTCAGCAAGATTATACTATATAATCTCTCACAACTATTAAAAGTTTCAAATCGTATTACAAAACCCAAATGCAGTGAATTATAACTTATTTGTTTTTGTAAAATACATCATAATACATACAGGTATTAGTATATTATTATGCTATTATATGTATTAAAATTATCTTAATTTAAAATACAATTAAAGCATTGAAAACCAAGAATGACATGACTATCGTATTTATCTCAGTTCGTGGGAATGTAGATATAATATTATTATTAATTTTTTTTTTCTAAGATACGTAAAAATAAAGTTTTGTAAAAGTTCAAACATTTATTATCCCGTTATCGGTTAATTAGCCGTTTTGATTCTGGCAATTTAAAAAATACGTATATTTTAATTTTTACTAGTCTTTTGTTTTCCATGCTCAAACGAAATTAATGATGTTGGTATCGTATCATTTTTTTTTCCATTTCTCAACCAGATTTTTTTTTTAAATTTAATTATTGTGACATTTTAATCACAATTTATTAACTAATAAATAAATTTGATTCTATGTAAACTACATGAACTATAATTCTTGCAATGACTGCTCAAAAGTTATGGTACGTTACTTACAAAAAGTGACAATGAAGAAATCATGTAGTAAATGAAACTGAATTATCGAAAATAAATTTAAACACAAAAAAGAATCAAAACCAACGATGGTCGTTATCGTTTGAATATTTTATGCGTTTTGAAACGATTTTTTTTAGAAACTTTTGATGGAACTAGTATTTTTATTAAAGCAATAACATGTTTATGGTATTTTGACTTTGATTTTGCCTATAAATGTGAATAAAATATGTAATTTGTTGTGTGTGTAGTAGTGCTGTGTTTAGTGTTCTCCACGCTTTATTCTGTCTATATATATATATATATTCCTTTTTGATATTAAAACTTAATATATACAAGACGTACATAGCACAAAATACATTCTCAAATAAATAAATGCCTTACATAATTTACATCACCTAATGCAGTAAGTAAGTAGTAGCACGTATTTTAACAGGTTTTATTAATTTATAAAAATAACAAAATAATTTATTCAACCTTTTAATTCCAAAGTATTATAAAATAAATATTTTGGAATATCTAGTTATCTATTTCAGTAGTGGTTATCACAATTTCTGATTTCTTGATTTAGTAACGCAATATTTTTATGAAATTAAAATATAATTATATGAATAAAAAATAAAGAAAATAATTTAATTCTATGTAACAGATACTTTGTAAGTCTATGAACATGTTAAGTACCCATTTCAAGTGTTAAACAAATTCAAGTTTTACACGATGACATAACATAAACTATTCTTGTGAAATAATTATGGATTCGGTTGAATCACGTTGGAAAATGCAAAGTACGGTACCCTCTTTCGTGCTGAAGTTTCTCAGTTCCTTCTCAGTTATTTTAACAAAAGTTGAAATTATATAATTTTCAAACAAAGTATCATTTTCCCTGTCATTTGATGGAGACATTATTTTCCATTTTATAAATATGGTACTCATAAGAAAAGTATTTGAAAATAAATAGACCAATATTATAGCAATATTTAAATAATATAAACTATTAACATAATACGCAAAATATAAACTCTCAATTTTATATTATTCAAAATGTTAAATACCGGTATATAATTACATTTTTGCTCTAGTCAAATCAAAGTGCAGTTTCTTCAAAATTTCTATAAACATTAAATACATTCCTATAATACCTTTACAGTTTCCGATTATTGTGGGATTTTATAAGTTTTATCATGCAAAAATGTTCAAAGAATATAATCGACTATCAAAAAAACAAAAAAAACACAAAACCGTAGAGATTCATTTTAATTATAAGAACGTACCAGATTGTGATGTATTTAATTTTAACAACAATTAAAAAAAAAAAATTGATATTAGATGCATAATGTTCCGTATTATTAAGATAAAGTGTACATATTATATAAACGACAAGTAAATTTTAGTAATATCCATGTATAAATAATGATAATCCTTTAATAATGAGTGAGTTATTGTAAGTGTGCAACAATTTCCATGTATAATGAATGATACTCCTTTAATTATGAGTAAGTTATTGTAACTGTACAACAATATCCATGTATAATTAATGATACTTCTTTAATTATGAGCGAGTTATTTTGAGTTTACAACAATATACAAGTATAATGAATAATACTCCTTTAATTATGAGTGAGTTATTGTAAGTGTACAACAGCCAACGAAATGCAAACACAACCTAACCACCAATATTACCAATATTAAGAAGCACTGATCTACTACAACAGTAAATCTTCCTTCTATAGTGAGTCTAAATTATTTTAACTAAACATCAAGTTACCTTAATTTTGGCATTTTCCCTAAATTTTGGAATTATTTAATCTTACTCCCGCTAAATAAATTCAATTCCATTAATAATTATAATCTGATTGATTTAAGAGCTAGTAATATATTGCCAAATTATAGTTGTGTCAAAAAAGAGATCACTTTTTTTGTTAATAATTAAATATATGAAAGCGAGAATAAAATTTCATGTATGTAATATATTTTATAATTTAGGTTCAGTCAAGATTGAAATTATAATAAACAGTGAAACATTAGTAAAACACACACACACACACACACACACACACACACACACACACACACACACACCATCTAGAGTAAGTTTTGAAGTTGAATTAACTACCGTCTTTACGTCTAGAATGAAAGCCAGTATTATTGTATTACAATTTGATATCAATTAACACCATATTACGCTTTTAAGAAGCACTGGAGACTGAGTTTTATTTTAAGTGATTGATTTTTTTCAAAAAGTATTTCATTTTATTAAGCACAAAAATTCAACACCCTCTAAAACACCCTCCCTCACTCGCATCCCCACTCCAAATCCCACCCTCAACCAAAAGACTCACAGAGGTCTCACTTTGAAAAATAATACAGCTTAGAAATAACTTTAGAGAACATTTTTTGCGTCTGTCTGCGTACCATTGTTAACTGAAATGCAAATGTTCAACTCCGGTGAGATAAGTCACAGTGTGTTGAAGTGACGTCCGGTGGCTTATCACACCATAAGTAAGTCATTATTATAATGATCTGGTAGAATTTTTGTCAAAATCACCTCTGTTGATACCATTATGTGCCCTCTGACCAAAAGTCACCGTCTCCTTTTCAAATCCTGTTCGTTTACCTTTGTTTGCTAACCAAGTAACTGTTTTCTTACTTTAGTCTGTGTTAAGCTGCCTCGTAAATGCCGTCACTGGTGAAACCATGGTCGGCTAGACCAATAAATTGTAGAATTTAACTAAAGAAATTCTGTGTGTTTTATTTGTATATTTACTTTTAATTCATGATCCTTTGTATATAATAACTTATTATTTTCCATTACACACGCTGCTTTTATTTAATGAGAATGATGAAAGGAAGAAAATTTTACCATGATTTTGATTTTGCTTAAAATATAATAAATTCGGTATTTAAAAATCGGAATGGGAATTCGGTAGCAACAGAAGTGATAAAGAGTGTAAGTTGTGAAAGTTTGAAAGTAGTGGCATTTCTTATCTTGAGAAAGACAGAATTACGATATGGAAGAACCCCTGTCTAAAGCAGAACGTCGGAAGAAAGATATTATATTATGTTCTTAGTCGAATTCCTCGTATTATTGGCATGCGTTATTGGACTACTGTAGAAATTGTGGTATTGAATTTTATTCCCGATATAATAAGCATAATTGTTACGTTTACCAATCTTTGAAGCAATTAAAGTGCATTTTCAACAACACCACCATGACAAACCGAAGGATACAGTTTAGGTGAAGTCGTTTTTCAGTATACGTTATTATGAAGAGACAGTTCGCAGGAAAAGGCAAAGTTTAGAAGAATGGTTGTTACGGAGTAGATTTCCGCCTCATTGATGAAGCAGCACAAAAGTTCAGCTGTTCAAGTAAGTTTGCCTACTCTCCACCATATGAAGGTGTGTAAATCCTCACTTGATATAGAGCACATATTCTTCATATCATCTCACTCTCAAGATAATAGATGATGTAAGGAATACTAGTACTGTCTCTTCATAGAGCTTGTTAGTATTTTAATTGTTGGTAACATAACAAATCATCATATTTCATCATGAACAAAGGAAATATAATATTACAAATATAAGTTATATTATATAGTAGTTTTGTCCATGTTTTTGTTTCGTGAAAGTGCGTAAAGAATTTTTCGTAATGTTTGGCATATACAAAATACTCATTTAAATCTTCCAAAACTTATATTTACTATAATAGACTTCCAAATAATATGCAATCAAGGTTAAATATGAATATATTAGTTTTATTATTAAATACTAAATATATTCCCAATTATATTTATAAAGAACAAGGTCGCTTTTCTCTCATCAAAATTTAATCATAAATATATAATGAGGTAGTTTCAGAGGAGAGGAATTTACTTTTATCAAGACAAAGGAACATTAAATTTACTGATTAACTATAATTTAATTCTCAATGTGATAAATTTCAAATTCCATTGAATAATAATTTATATGTTTTAATATTAACTTAAAACTATCAAAATCTATAGTCCCTACAAATGACGGGCTTTGCATATTTAACCACAGGTTTGGTAAGTCATTTCCGATAATGGAGCACTATTACTATTATGAGCTACAGCTCTCTGCCAATAACAATATTAACGATGCAAGCCCTTTACAAATGACACGTAGATAGGCCTACAGCTACTGATATGTTCTGAAGGTTTTGTAATAATTAATTTCAAAGCTTCTAATGGATTGAATCAGTTTTAGCATCTCATAAAGTCATTAATATAAACGCTAAATTAAAAAAAAAATCACGTAGTAAAGGAAAGAGTTTCTGCAATTATACAACATATCTCATGACATCGCATTACTCTAGACATGTGGTTACATAATTTTAAATGGGGGCTGTAATGATTTTAAATAATGAAAATCATGTCACATTAAACAGGATATTTTAAATTAAAGTTGTCTAATTCCTTAAAATGAACCCAAGGAAATTTTGTAAAAATCCTTTAAATTCTATGGGACAATTATAAGAAAATTGATGATTAGTATTTTCTTTGACAGATAAAAATAAATTTATAAAAATCTGTAAAATTATAAAGAGTGGTAGATCTGTCGAAAAGTTTCCCTGTTATCAAATTTGATCACAGTATAGACGACAATCAAAAGATAGACAGCCTCACAACATATAAATAAATGATAGACAGCCTTCCTTACAACAGACAAGTTTTAATATTACCATGTTGTAAGTCACTATAGACAATTATCTTCTTCAAACTGTTCTTATGCAGAGGATTGTTACAGTTATGAACAACAGCCCTCTTTCCCTGAAGATAATAACACTGCTAGCTCTTTACAAAGGAGATTTAGATAGCCCAGTTAGACAGATGAGTAGTTCTATTTTTTTTTTTTTTTTTTTTTTTCAATTTCCACTCACTCTGGATGCTTAGAGTTATTTTGAAAATATCAAAACATATGGCTTAGGAACTTGGAAGGTTGGAATTTGGCCGGGTTGTCAAATGGAGCATACAAACGCCCAGGACATTTTCTGAAGTTTGCTCTTTCCGGTCTCAATTGTTTTTTTTTTTTTTTTTTTTTTTTAATAACACAAAACGATATGATAAAACTTGCTTCACTCATGCATGCTACGCGGATATAATTATTCCTAATTATGGTATTCAATTCCTTCACATGTTTAAGAAATGAGATCTTTACTCCTTCAAAGTTAACTGAAAAGAATGATTAATTCACATCATGTAGTCTGAATATCTACAAATCGATTACATATCTCATGAAGCTCTTCCTTATTTCATTAACATAATATCAAAACGGTAGACATCTCATTTAATGAAAATAATAAAAACATAGCTATCGTTATATGTGATATTTTATGAATAATATTGACTTATTCTCTCTAACTATGATGGGGTCCATTACGAATAAATTATTTTCGAACTTAATAGAATAACGTTTTTAATTACAACCAATCTTAAATTTTTTCCACCCAAATGGTAAATAAACATGAGATATATAAAAGCAACTTTTATTAGAATTCTAATTGTTTACACTACATGAATCAGAGCCACTAGTTGGACAGGCTTACCACAGATAGTTCTAAGTAATTAATCATGATGAAAAATTACTATCCTTGTATTAGAGTCAAAGATTTCAACACTTCAATTCAAAAGTATATTAAAATGGGATGACTATAAGTTGTATACGAATAGATCACATGTCTCGCGAATGTATTGGTTTGTTTCATTAACGAGTCACATTTGTCAAAACGGCAGAAATGGCAGTTAATGAATATAATAAAAACATTTTTACTGCTACGTAGGAAATATAACTATTAATTATATTATATTTTGTTCTATTCACATTTGCCTCATTTTTTAATTAAGTCATTCACATTTATTTGTGAAAATCATCAGATTTTGTTAATGATAAAAAATCATAAATTTTTATTTTTTCACCCAATAAACTTGAGATATTTAAAGTACATTTTATCAAACTTTGTAACTGTTTTAGGCTGTAGATTTAATAGTGACGAGATAAATACTCGCTAAAGACGGTACTAATTCATTGACCAGGATCGATAATTTCTATGCTGTTACAGGAATCAATGATTGCAAAAACTCAGTCATATAAGTCGACCAAGAAGAGTATAATTGTATGGATGACCGGCGACGTAGGTGCTGTGAAAAGCAACAATAAAAACAGGATTTTTACTGGATTTACGATGTAATAAAATTAAAGACGACAAGATTTGTCATCTGGTGGGAATAAACGCACCAAATACCGACCTTCTCCAATATCCCTGACTCACCCTATCAAATCACAAGGCCTTCTCTGTTGATAATAAAAAATCAATAGCTTTTCTATATGAAAAATCATTGTCATTTTTAAAAAAAATCTAATAAAAATCTTAAACTTTCTTTCAAATAACCGAAAATTATATAGATACTATAACAATACTTTATTTATTTACCATTTATAGAAACTCTGCTGGTTATTTAATATTTTTTTAAGTTTGTTTAAGTTGTTATAATTTAAAAAAACAAAGTAAGAACAGAATCACGGGTAACTAATTAGTTTACAGTGTGATGTGGAGTAATGAAGGTAGAGTTTCGTTTTTGCATTATTTGTACAAAAACTAAGTTGCCAACTTGCAAATTATAAAACGGAATTGACCTAATTAACGAAAGTGTTATGAAAAATATCGAATTTATATAAATTTTAATAATTATTTCTAACATATTCATATCTTAAAATATTTAAAGATAAGACCAAAACATCTCCCTATGTTAATATAATTTATATTCCTAATAAAATCACTGATATTAAGAAAGGATTATGGTGACGTTAATTAAAATAATTTAATAATTTATTTGTATTGTTACCGACTTTTACAAACTGGACATCCAAGTTTTTATTAGTAGTACTATCTAGAAACTTATTAAATTACTTTGTACAATTAAATATTTATAATGATTTTTGATATTAAGTTATGATAAAAATACTGAATTTAAAATATTTTTTCAAGATCAAATATTACATATGATAATACAAATATTATTTTTAAAAAAACAATATATATATATATATATATATATATATATATATATATATATATATATATATATTATCTATTATCCATTATTGACGAAATAAAGTTTATTTTTAAAACAAATCGTTGGAAACGCCAGTAGGCTTTATTTGTATTTTGTAAAAGTCTTAATATAATAATTTTTATAGTGAAACTGTAATTATTTCAGATGTTGTGAAATCTCAGAAAAAGTATGGAAATCCTTTGTCGCAACTTCGTCGTTGTTATCCATGTTATTGAATATTCGAAACGTTTTCATACAGTAAGTATGAAAAAAAAAATTAATATCTTTTAGAACTTGAGTAGTTCAATGACTGAATACGTATTGGAATATGTATTTAGATTACATGATTTATCGTTTGCATCCTTCACGTTAGTTATATATATATATAACAAATATATATAAGTTACGCTACGGTTTCGTAACGTTGGGTTTTTAAAAAATGTTCTTTTAATTAAAAACCTTTTTATTTATTTATTACATGAACTCTTTTTAAAACATATAACAATAAATTTACATATACAATTCATGTACGTTGAAATAGTATATGGAGCTTGCTACATCGATGTTTACTGTACCTAGGTGAAGCTAAGACTAACGCTTGAACATGGCTCTAGCCCTAAAGAAAACTATGCTTAATTTGCTATTCTAAGATTTCTATTACTAACATAAGCATAATTATTCATTACAGTTACAATAATTCGTTATATAACTCCTCCATCCCTAAATAGAACTTCGGGGGTAGGAGAGGATATTGGAGCCTCAAGGGGATGCCTCCGACACATGAAGTTCGAACACATCACCTTTACATACTTGCAATATATAAAGCAAATTAATATTACAACAAACAAATATAATATTATTGTAAATGCATTTAAGTCTGTAGTAATTACAGTTTTTTCTAACACTCTATTAACCTGATCTAGTTTTAGTTCATTTAATTCTAATTTCTGTAAGGTGACAGTGAAATTTGGTTGTCTTTCAAACTTTAAATTTAATTTGGCTGCATCTAATAGCTTCGGATGACCAGCTCTAATATTACTTGAGGATATTAGTATTTGGTCTTTATAAGTTACAATTTCATTATTTATTTTCAACAAGTAAATTCCTTTTAAGGATTGTTCTTTAAGTTCCACATCGTTTTTAATTTTAATTATATCTTTGTTTACAAATATTAACAAATATTGTTCTAATTCAGGTATCCAATTAATTACATTATTTTCTATTTCTACATTTACATAAATACACTCACTGGGTAAACTGGATTTAAGTAGTGTCTTTTCACAGTCTATTTCTTGGTGAGAAACTTGGGTGGATGAGCAAATGGTAACTCTATGAGCTCTGTTGTTACACTTATCCAACAAACCTAATACAATTTCTTTAGAGGTAGTCTTACGTGCTAAAACATATCTAACTTTAGGTATTGCAGTTACATATTGGTTTTCATATAAAGCTGGAACAGAATACATCTTATAATAAGTATAATCGTATGGTTCCACTATTGGTAAATTCATAAAATATACAATTTCTCTAGGATTAATTTTACAATTAATTTCTAATAAGTTTTCCATCTCCCAAATGTTTCCTAAGTTAAATTCAATAGGTAATCTATCTTTATAATAAGGTACAATTTTACTCATTTCTTCGTATAATTCCTGTGCTGAAATTAAGCTTGGATGTAAAGTTCCTAGTTTGCAAAAAGTTAAGGAATTCTCCACATCAGTCACTACTTGTAACATAATAGAATATATAATATTTAACTGAATTAATATGTTCCTGAATTGCTCTATCTTAACATGATCATTTACTTGTTTACTTACATATAACAATTTTACTTGAAGTTCATCAAAATTATCTGCTACAACTCTTATTGTCTTATTAAATTCTTTAATAATATTATAATTTATTGAATATTGTGCATCCATCTGACGTGCAATATTATTTTGGTTATTCTTTAAATCATTCAAGATTTGATCATATTTTTCACCATCGTATGCGTCTAAATTTCCTGAAATAAATTTAACAATAGATCCTAGTCCATTAACTAATCCTCTTTTTGTTCTAACATTTTTGAAAGTTATTATTTCTAATTTTTCATTTATTACATCTTTAGTATGATTAATGAATTTAAAATAGTTTAACATGTCTCTTAATTTATTTCCATTTTCGGTGACATTTCCTATATCAGTATACAAACTTAAATTACATTTTTGACAATTCATATAAAAATAATACAATACATCATTATAATAAAGTTCTACATTATTTAATTGATTAATGAATTCTTCTAACTTAAAATTATGTACAAAAGTGTGATACGACGTTTTCAATTTGGCTAACCCTAAATCTATTGGTATGATTCCAACATTTTTTGTTATTTCTTCAATTTCTATTCCTTCTGTAATTGTCACATATCCGAAGATTGTGAGGTACCTGGAACAACATTTTTATAATTAGATTTCTTTCTAGGTCGTTTTATATTAGAAAGGTGGATCTTTCCTTTTGTATTATGATGTCTAGCTTCGATTTGTGCTGTTTTATTTTCTCTATTAACAGAGATTAATTTTTCTTTGTTATACTTGTTTTTGGTCTTGCTTTGTTTTTGAACTGTCTTAACATATACTTACTTCTTGGGGTATATTTTCAGGTAAAACCTCTCTTGTCGTATTTCTTTTATTTACCGTATTTTCCTTATTCTTGATACTAATCTCCTTTATATGATCATACAATTTCATTGTTTTCTCTTTATGAGAGTTTACATAATCACTAATTATTTTATTTTCCAAGTTCATTTCTAAAATTGAATCATTATTAATATGTCCATATAAAACTTCATTAGGTGTTAACTTTGTCACAGAATGTATGGAATTGTTGTATGCAATTACAGCAAATTTTACTTTCCCTGATATCGATTCTTGTTTAAATTCTAATTGATTATTTAATAATCTAATATGTTCGATTATCGTTGAATGTACTCTTTCACATAGACCATTACTTTGTGGGTGTTGCGTACTAACGTAGTGTATTTTTATCTTATGCAAGTCCATCAGTTCTTTAATAACTCTGTTATTGAATTCACATCCGTTGTCAGATATGATGACAGATGGGATTTTGTATGTGGCAAAATGATTTAATAGTTTATCACATATCTCAGTGGCTTGTGAGCTTGATATCTCATAAAGCTGAACATGTTTGCTAAATGAATCGATGACTGTAAGAAACTTACTCTTATCAAATGTAACTGTGTCTATTGATAAAATTTCTAATGGCTTTGATGCTGTAGGTGTAAGTGATAATTCTGTTTTTAAAGGGTTTCTTTCATACTTGGTTTGCAAGCAAATATCACATTCATTAATATAATCTTGCACACTTTTATTAATGTTCGGCCAATAATATAGCCTTTTAATTTGACTACAAGTCTCGTTTATTCCACGATGATTAGTTTTGCTAATGTGGTAGTTATTAATTATCTCTTTGATTTCTTCTGAATCTAATACATCTAGTAATTTTATTTTATTTCTAACTAAATTTAATTCAGATCTCATAAAATTCTTAGCCATGCAGGTTACAAATTGTTCATAAAAATCCTGTTCAAAATATAAATTATATCTTACTCTTGGTACAAGGTATGCTTTTACAAATTCTATTATATCTTTTTCAAAATTGGTTTCAGATATTTCTACTAGTAATCTCATCTTAGTAAATCCAAACAATTTTTTAATTATAACTTTCTTTGGATTGTTTTTCACAAGTGATAGGATTATTTGATTCTTACCAAAATTAACGGGTTCTTCTGAAATCGGTATTTCAATTTGTACATTACCATTATAATTTGAATGAATTGTTTGATTGTCATCTTCGTCTACATTTACAATTATTGATTCATTGTCTTCCATTGTTAAAGGTTGAAATGCTGGTTCTTCTAAATCATCTAATTCTGGAAAATATAACTTAGTAGAATCTTTTATTATTTTCAATTCGTCTTCCTCCTTCTCATTGTTAACACATAGTTGCTTTTCTGTAATATTCAATTGTATTCTAGACAATGCATCTACATTTTGATTATTTTTTCCTTTTTTATACTTAACTTCATAATCATATTCCTCTAATTTTAATCTCCATCTAAGCAATTTTGAAGTGGGTTCTTTCACCGAAAATAACCATTGTAGTGGTTTATGATCCGTATATACCGTAAACTTTTTTCCGTATAGGTATGGTCTAAAATATTGAGTTGCCCAAACTATGGCTAATAATTCCTTTTCTATTGTTGAATAATTACATTCACTATTGTTTAGTGTCCTGCTAGCATAGGCTATTGGTAGATCTTTACCGTTAGTTTCTTGACTTAGTATTGCGCCTAGTGCAAAATTACTCGCGTCTGTAGTGAGAATGAATTTTTTACTAAAATCTGGATATTGCAATATTGGCTCATTACACAATATTTTTTTACATTGTTCAAAACAGTTTAAATATTCTTGATTTTCTATATCAATTTTTTCTCCCTTTTTTAAACATTTTGTAA
The DNA here is from genome assembly GCA_963513935.1 of Aphrophora alni. Taxonomy (NCBI): domain Eukaryota; kingdom Metazoa; phylum Arthropoda; class Insecta; order Hemiptera; family Aphrophoridae; genus Aphrophora; species Aphrophora alni. The sequence continues at coordinate 34,362,652 of OY740771.1, read as the reverse complement.
ACGGTTTAGTTAGTTTGGCAAAGTCCTTAACGAATTTCCTATAATATCCAATTAATCCTAAAAAACTTTTAATTTGTTTTACAGTTTTTGGAATTGGGTAATTTTTTATTATTTTTACTTTTTCTGGGTTTGGTTTTACTCCATTGGGTGTTACTAAATGGCCTAAATATCCTACTTCTTTCCGTAAAAACTCCGTTTTATCCATTTGAATTTTAAAATTAGCTTTTCTTAACCTCTCAAAGACTTCTTTCAATCGGTTAATGTGTTCTTGCAAGCTGGTAGAATATATAATTATATCATCTAAGTACACAAGACATATTTCATTTTGTAAACCTCTTAAAATATTATTCATTACTCTTTGGAATGTTGGTGGGCTGTTCTTTAGTCCAAATGGCATTCGTAGAAACTCGTAATGTCCATTTTCAGTAGAGAAAGCGGTTTTTTCAACACTATCTTGGTCCATTTCTATTTGGTGAAATCCATTGGCTAAGTCCAATGTGGTGAAATATTGGGATCGTCCAAGTTTATCCAAAATATCTGTTATGTTGGGTAACGGATACTTGTCATCAATTGTTTTGGAGTTTAAATTCCTAAAGTCTATTACCATTCGAAACTTTTGTTTTCCAGAAGCGTCCATTTTCTTTGGTACAATCCAGACAGGTGAATTCCATGGTGATTTGGAATTTCTTATTATCTTTTGTTTTAACATATCTTGAATTTGTGTATTGATTTCTTTTTTATAAATTTCGGGATATCGGTAACTTCGATTGTAAACTGGAATTTCATCAGAAGTTCTAATCATGTGTTTAACCTGGTTTGTGAATGTTAAATCATTTCCTTCTTTATAAAAAATATCAGAATATTCTTGTACTAATTGTTCAATTGCGTTTTTTTCTTCTAAATTCATATGATCTGTTCTTATTTTTGAAAAATCTAATTTATTATCTTCCTTTCTTTTTCTTATTAAATTACAATTTGAATTAATTTTCATATTGTTAGTAGGCCTATTGTAAATTTCGTAATTATTTAAGGATTCTAATTTTAATGGTTTTGGGTTAATCTTAACGTCTTTCATTGTGGTATTAATTATTGGACACAACGTTTTTCCGTTCTTTACTTTTACTAAACACTGTGGGATTTCAAGTCCTTTATCATAAACGTATGGCATGATGCCTTGGCCATTTTGAATATTGTTAACCTCCAGTTCTATTATCCTTTTACTTCTTGATTGAATTAAAAAGCTCTTTATTACTTTTTTCTTTTCTTTAGTTATTTTTAAGTTCTTTACATTGTTCTTATTGTCATTAGGAAGTTGTTTAATTTCAGAATTTTGTTTAAATTGAAATTTTTCTGTATCAAAATACAATATTGGCAATTTCATATTTATTGTATTCACAATATTATTCACTAAATTAATGTTTAATTCTAATTGTTTCATATTGTCGAGTCCTAGTAACAAATCAAAATTTTGGTGAAAGTTGAATAGATAAAATTTTATTTGTTTTTCTCCTAATATTGGTAGTTGACAACTATATTTTTCTCTAGATTCGCCATGTGCAGTAGAAACAATAAATGGTTCTGGGTTTATGGATTGTTTATATAATTTAAAAGCCAAATCTTTATTTATAAATGATTTTGTACTTCCAGTATCTATTAAGATTTTTAATTGAGATTTTGGGTCGTATATGTAAGGTAAAACACTATCTTCAATGTTCATTATGTTAAATTTCCTTCTACATTGGCATGTCCTAAAAAATAATTATTTTCTTCCTCGCAAGTTTCATTGTTTACGTTTACATTTTCAAATTGTTGTTGAATTTTATCTAACTCACAGTTTTCATTTATTTCCGATTTTGTTTCATAAATTACTTCTTCATAATCACAAAGGTTTTCATCTAAATCATCTTCAGCGGTTATTTGATACATTTTTGTATTTTTTATTGGTGATTGTCTAGTGGAAATACTCATTGGAGTAGGTTGATACTGTTTAGGTGGAAAGTTTTGTTTCTGCTTATAATCAATAAATTTATTTTGCCCTGACCTATTTTGGAATTCTTGATATGATGTTGGTTTTTGTTGATAAATTTTATTTATTGGTCTTTGTACTTGAATTACTTTTTGAACTACTGGTTTATTATTTGGGAATGATTTATTAGTTTTCTTAAACTGAAAGTCGTTCGTTAACATATTTAATGCGTCTTCTAAACTTAATGGATTTTTAGTTCTCATTAAACTGCCTAGAGGTTCTTGAAGACCTCGTAATAACACTCGTAATGCTAATTTTCTTACGTATGTGCAAAGTACGTCTCTTGCTGTCGGTTCTTTGTTAGTGAAAAATGCTATTTGAAGATTTAGAATTTTTTGAATTTTCTCGTAAAATTTAAAAGGTGTTTCATGACTTTCCTGTTTTAGTTCAGACATTTCTAAATTTAAAGTGAAACAATCTCTTTTGTCTAAATATGTTGTTAGTAAGGTTTGTCTAACGTCTGCCCACAAATAAGTATTGGAACTAACTACTATTTCTAAGGCTTGACCTTTAAGTTTTGCTAGAATTGACGAAAACAGATATTCGTTTTGAAAATCTTCCGCATTTTCGGAAACATAAAATTTATTTACAACTTTGTCGCAAATTGATATGAATCGAGATAACATTGTTGGATCGCCTGAATATTCGGGTATCATTTCTAAGTACTCTTTTCGTAAAGTAGGTGTACTACTACCGTGTGCCATGATTAATATTATATATTATATTAACAGTTATTAATAATTCTTACTTCTAACAAGTTCTTACTTCTAACACAACTTATACACAAATTTAATTAAAAGATATTGTTAATTTTATTTAAAAATCTTATTCTTTGAGATTTGATTAAAATATTTACAAATAATTAAAAACAGTAATATTATTATTTTTAATAATTAATATTTTATTAATTATTGTATTTTATTTAAATAACCAAACTTTATTAGTTTTTATATTTGTAATTTCTTTTGAAATTAAATTATTTCTTTTCTTTATTTTGAAATATTTTTGCTTTAATCAACTTACAGAGTCCATAGAGTTTTGCTCATTTTTTGGTTCATCTGAAGTGGCTGATTTTTCTTTCTGAAGATCCGTTGTCTTCTTTTGTTGTCGTGAAGATCCGTTGTCTTCTTTTGTTGTCTTGGCGAGATGCCCTCGTACTGGACGTTGACGAAATGTCCTCTGCCTTGTTGGATCCGGTTCTTGGTAAACGATTGAGATCGACGATTTTTAAGGATCTTGCGTTTTCAGGAGCAGTGTTATTCTCCAACGAAGCTATTTTGTCTTCTTCCAACGTAGTTTTCTCCTAAAAATCTCCAAGTGGTGTCCGCCCCGACTGCGCCAGTTACGCTACGGTTTCGTAACGTTGGGTTTTTAAAAAATGTTCTTTTAATTAAAAACCTTTTTATTTATTTATTACATGAACTCTTTTTAAAACATATAACAATAAATTTACATATACAATTCATGTACGTTGAAATAGTATATGGAGCTTGCTACATCGATGTTTACTGTACCTAGGTGAAGCTAAGACTAACGCTTGAACATGGCTCTAGCCCTAAAGAAAACTATGCTTAATTTGCTATTCTAAGATTTCTATTACTAACATAAGCATAATTATTCATTACAGTTACAATAATTCGTTATATAACTTATATATATATATATATATATATATATATATATATATATATATATAAATCAATTAAGTGGTCGTAATGTGATAACCTCACATTCATAGGAGTTGGCCCATGTGTTATATGTTCGTTAAACAGGTAACAGCACATAGGTAGGTCCTTCAATTCAACTGTTTTAAATTTTTAATAGTGTTTCTTTATATGTCATTTCCTAAATGGACATATATCATGATTTTATTCAAAGAATTAGTAAATTCAACCACTAAATATATGAGAATAAGGATTTCTTTTACGACAACTATATTCAGTAAATTGTTAATATTAAAATGTGATGGTTGCATTAGTGATTTGTACCACATGAATATAATGTAATGGGAATAAACGTAATTTCTCCTTAAAATTTGGTCGTCATTGAACAATATAATAATACAAATATGATGGAAAAAACATCGATTACTAGAACTAAACATAACACATCATACAAATGAAAATATTTCCTCAAAGATATAATATATTTTCTGAATATAGTATTTAAAGAACATCTTGCACACCATATCTTAAAATATGAGTGAAGAGAACATTTTCAATTACACCTATAATATTTATGTCACTTTATATTAGCGTTAAATACATTGAAGGTCCACAACAAAGAATATCCGATTTTATCTTGTGTGCTTAATTTAAATATTCCATCATAAAAAATGTATACCTGTAGAGTATTAAATGATATTTAATTGTACAACTAACAAAGCAATAAAGCAACATATACCAGAGCTATCCAAAAAGTAAAAGACGTTTTGAAATAAAATATAATCAAAGTGCAAAAAAAAACCAATTTTTATTATATACATTTTGAAGGTAAACTCTTAAGCTATTTTTCTACATAATCGCCATATAAATTAAGACATTTATCATAACGTGGTACAAGCTTTTCAATGCCCTCTTTGTAGAAATCTGCCGCCTTCGAGTTCAACCACTGTTTTACACCGGCATGGAGTACAGCGTCAGTGTCAAAACGTTGCGTAGCGAGCCATGTCTTCATCACTGGGAACAGATGGTAATCGCTCGGCGCCAAATCCGGGCTGTACGGCGGATGATTGAAAACTTCCCATCCAAAACCGTCCAAGAGCTCTTGGGTACGCTTGGACGTGTGTGGACAGGCGTTGTCGTGGAAAAACTTTTCCCCGACGCTTGCTATGTATCGAGCGTCTTAATTTTTGGAGTGTTTCACAATACCTCTTTGAATTGATTATTTGGCTAACGAAAACCTTAAACCTTATCACACCACCCACTTTACAACTGGCGGGATTTTCAATCACAGCGCTCATTTTAAAACTCCACTGTATAAAAAATACAATGGGAGCGACGCTCTAGCTACCACGGCTCGTTTAGTACTAAGTGTAGAAACGTTCTGACGCCAAGATGGCGGCGCTAGCCCAGCCCACTGCGGCGCCAGGATAAAACGTATGTTACTTTCTGGATCGCCCACATACAATGACATTAATTTTGTTACGGCCGACGAAAATTGACTGATAAGGTATAGTCAGTAACAATGTCTATAAGTAATTTGAAATAGAATATTTCCCTTTGTCGGAGCACATTTTATCTATGCTTATCTACGGCAAAATAATTTATTATCCTTATGTCTTGTTCATCGATCTGTCTCTAATTATTAAAGAAAGTTACATATGGCTTATAACGAACTGTATAACACCTACTTAAAGAACTTACTTTAATAATGTTGCACTTTAAACTATAGTTGATAACTAAATATTCTGTTTTGATTTTGTGAATGGTATAATAGCACTATCTCTGAACAAAACACATCGACTGTCACTGGTAAAGATGTATTGCACAGAAGGAGTTTCTATATTAATGCGACTACGTTCTAAAACTTTACATGTCATCAAGATCTTGTATTAATAATGTGTGTTCATTAAAGCCTGACTTTATATAAAGACAGATGGCATTTCTTCTTTAAATCTGAAGAGTAACTTAACGGCCACTCTTTATCGTCCCTTTATTAACGAATCATCGTACGCCAGTATTGCTACCAAACGAACAACCGTATAAAGAATGTCAGTTTACAATGGCGATGACCTTATGTGTCAGCATAATCTACGATTTATATTATTAAAATATTATGTAAAAGATTATTAGGTCTAATATACAGAACAAAATTATTGTATGCCAATATTTCAAGGGAAATAAACATGATTGTTTATATTCTGAAATCAACTTATTATTTTCAACCCCCTCTCGTGAAAACTTTCCAACTTTATACTTTGTTAATATTGTGCTTGTGATAGCTGGGTAAATTTTAAGGTTTTGATTGATATTTATAATTTTGACACCTTCAACAAAATACAAGGTGTGTTTGTTTTTATGTTCAAATTTGTCATTTTCTATTTTTAATAGCAGTTATTTCTATGCAAATATTTGACTGATCTTATAAGTAAATTAAAAAAATAAAATCCATGTATAATAATAATAGTAATAATTTATGTAACCAAAATTTGGTAGACACACACTTCCTTAATATAAAAATAGTATCTCAACAAATATTTCCACAATATTATGTTTAAAATCTTAAAAAATGTTACTAGAGAAACCCAATACCGGTTATATCTAATATAACAAGCCGATTTTTTCAGTAGCATACGCACTCCTATCAATAAATGCTAGAGAAATATAATGCATTTCTATATGCCATATAAATAACAAAATACTATTAGTGGGTAATATTCATCCAACTTTGTTTGCAATTTCAAAAATTAACTGTTTTAAAATTTAATTTCCACTCTACTTATATCATGTACGTCACCTAGTTCACATGAGCAAATTTGTGAAATATCTATTTCGCAGTTTAATTGTACTTTGTTAGCAGCACAATTTTTTTTAAAACATGACATCGTTCATCCTCATGATATACTCAGAATAAATGTATAAATACAACATTAATATTATTATAGTGATGAAGTACCTATATATATATATATTATTTAATTTTTTTTTTGTATAAGTGCGTCTGAATTATAATAAAATATGAAGGACGTTGTGCTATATTTGTGTGACTTTTATACCGCATTAGCATAAATACAATCCTTTGGTTGTTAACAATAGATCTATACAAACTTTTGACAGTCTCAGTACATAGCTTCTGGAGCAAGGGAAATGTTATTAGTTTCATCCTCAGCTTATATATTTAGTACAGAGAATAACAAGACATGTAATGTGTTTTTCGATATTAATTGTTAGGCGTGCTTCGTCTGACGTGGGCAATAATGTTGACAAAACAGTTGTCGCTACACAACAAGATATATTTCCATTTAACGCCCACAAGGTAAAAACAATATATTGCAAATATTATGTAAAATTACTAATTATTTGTATCTCCAATTTATTTATCATTATGTGTTTATTTTAATAAACAATATATACCTTTAAAACATAGGGACATTATGGCCAAATAATAAAAGCAAATTTACACCGAAATTTACACTGTTTCTTATGAAAACATTATTACTGTATATTTGATTTAAATAAAAAAATACGGAACTTTGTTGTGTAATTTTGTGTTTGAATTTTAAAGAGGATATCGTACATATTAGTAGAATGTTAAGAAATATCGTCACTAATTTGCCTTAACTCAATTTTGGAAAACTATTTAAATTCAACTAACTACATTCGTGCCTACCATAAATTGGTGGAATATTGTGTCATGAATTTGCATTTTCTATTATATGTTAAATAAATGTAAAAAAAATAAAATAAATAAATGAAAAAATTAAAAATGTTAAAAAAAAAAAAAAAAAACGGATATCTTATTGTAGGGTCTAATGTAATATTAAATAAGAGTATGCCTATTGTAATCAAATGTTAATACTGAATTTGTATTTAAAACCTTTTTTTTTTAATAAAGCCATTTAGAAAGAAGCAATATTTAATTAATTTATCAGACCTTTGACTGTAAAATATAATTGAATTACCTTCTTTTTTTACAAAATAACCCCATATCAACTAATTGGGAACGGAATTCCCTGAGGGACAAACAAAAATGTCGTCGTTAATAATAAAGCAGCATGGAATGAAAACATTTCAAATTAAAAGTGGACGTTTAAAAAGCTTTATTTTGAGGTAGGCAATTTATATAATCAATAGGTAGAAATGCACTACATTGTAAATGAATGGAAGTATTATCTTACTACAATTTTTTTTGTTTGATTTCTATAGCTTGAGATGTATATTAATTAGAAATAGACTATATGTATATATATATATATATATATATATATATATATATATATATATATATATCAAATCTATTACCATTTTCTTTTAAGTCCTTTCAACTTCCTACATCTACGAGTATAGATGATAACAGGTTTATAAAGTATTGCTCAAAAATAACTTTTGTGTAAATACAAAAAGAACTTCTCCAATATCTAGTATAGTCTACAAATCGATTTTAACATTTAACTGGTATATTTTGTTTGAAAACTCAACTCGTATAATGAAGTTTGCAAACCGCTGCATAAAAATTATTAAAACATAAAATTTGAATGTTTAAAAACAATTATTATTATCTCACCAGTTACAACTAGTGGTAATTGTTCATAAATAATGATTTTAAAGATTATTTGTTAAAAGTAAAAACTTTACGTACAAGTTTTAATTTAAACTAATATTCAAAAAATAAATAAAAAACAAAAGACCAAAGTATAAATTGTACCATTTTAAGTAAAAATTACCAAAATTCGGAATATCGTACTGGACCTGGGTAGAAGGGTCATGTCAAGTAAAAAAAAATCATAAATTAGTTCGCTCGTTAACCTTACCTTCTTTTAAAACCAGTGGTACCTGAGTTAACCATTTACAGGAAAGAAACTAAATACAGAATAACTCATAACAGATTGGTTTATTTTAAAGAGAATTTGAAATAAATAACATTATAAAAAAAGATTGATACGCCCTTAGGTTAAATTTACAAAACAATTAAATAAGCCCTCCACAAAAGAAAAAAATAATATTTTGTAAACCCTCTCCTTTATTTAAAATCACAAATAGTTTTTTTTTTTGTTTTAACAATAAAGATAATAACAAGTTTCTCATAAGAGTGACAGAATTACAAATGTTGTTCTTAAAATTAAGCTTATTATAAACAGTTTAATGCTTACATGTAATTGTAGTTACGTTGGACAACGTTAAAAAAAATTAAGAATAATATGTTAAGAAATTTTGTTACAAGAGGAAAGATTTGAAATTGTAACGTTATGACGTCAATTTGCGCTAGCATATCCCATCCAAACTTTTTTTTTTTTTTAATTTTTTTTTATTACAGCCTAAAACATTGTTTAAAAAAAAGACAATTAAACTGCTTAGCAAAAATCACATTAGTTCAAGTTTATTTGTTTTTTGGTTTTTCACTTTTACATTTCTGGCGGTCGGATAACTTTAAATTGTTCAGGCAGGAAACCTAGTGGAAATGTTACTTGTAAGTTGACTTGAAACTTGACTTGAACGTGTACTTGAACTTGAACCAGCATGAGCTGAGAAATATACAGGATTGAGTTAGTAACTTGAACAAAGACTTAACCATTTCGAACACTGTTGATTCTTGATTTATAATGTAATATGTTTCTCTGTAACTAAACTTGATGAGCTAAAACTATAATTTAGGTATTTGATTGAAAATTGGTATGTTACATATTTTAAATGACTTAATTAAAGATTTCACTTTTAAAATGACTGCAATTTAAATGAACTTGCATTTTGTTTGAAAACGGCTGTTTGAATTTATAAATTTATATTCTACTTGAATGCCAAAATTTATTTATAATTGAAAAGCATATTTGAAGTTTTTACATTCATTAAGACAATACATATTTTAATATAGCTAACTCAGTAAATAGAATAATTAATTTTCGTTTCCCTGGTTCAAAAGAGGATGTCAGGACTAGTCCAACGTCAACGAGGCATCACAACAATATAACAAGTTGTGATTTTCTATTTTAAATAACACTATTAGACATCTTAATAAAGCACATTAATTAGACATTTAAAATTTATCAACAACAAGCACGAGGCTCTTTTGTAAGTGCCACATTAAATTTTTGAATCATTGCGACTAGTGTTTTTTACACAACGGCAAGGCCAGACTGAATGCAGCCCAAGGTACAAGTTAAACGCCTTAGTGGAAAAAGATAATCCGATACCGCTTCAACTGCTCACCGCTAGTGTACAGCACCTCCCTGCTGTTAGATTATTAGACAGGGTTTTTATATTTTAAACACTACAAAACCAACCTTGATTGAAAGTAGTTTAGATACAAATAATCAATAATCAAATAATAAGAAACATCAATAATCTAATACAACAAATTCAAACTCACGGAAATATTTATCATATTTGAATGTAACGAGCTCATATTAAATTGAAAAGTAAATAATTGTAAGTATTTTACTAATATAGTAATTTTTGATATAATTCATATTTGCATTTTCTCAACATATACGTAATATAGATAAAGTTTTAAAATGTTTAAAATTTATGTTTAGGTGAGGATATTCCTATAGAATATTTTACATTCTAGTGAGTAAAATATGATATTCAGACGATGTCTATCTGTTCTTTATAGCACCCTACATCTGTCTACATCTGTTTATATCATGTCTATCTGTTAAACTATGTAGCACCCTACAGCCAAATCTGTTGAATATTTCTTGATAATTTTGAATATGATCTTTGTATATGTCTTAAATGATGATTTTAATGTTTTACCCTCCATTTCAATATTTACAGATATTGAATTTATAGAAGATAATTTAAACAAGAACAGTATAAAGCACGTCATGGTATTTTGTATGTTTATATGCAACTATCATTTGGTGTACTGAAGTGTCGTTTAGATATTACTTTCTATTCATTGCTTATGGGTTGATTTTAAATCCTTACTTGTCATGCTTACGAAATGTTTATTCATAGTCATATAATTCCGTATGAAACTGTATTTATGGAGAGAAATAACATATATGTTATATTATTCAGTTATAATTATAACCTTAAAGTTATCAATTATATTGTTCTAAAAGCGTGAAAACCGTTAAGATAAATAAAAATAATAAACTTTTGATCATTACAATAAATAAAAACTCATTGATTCCGTCTATTATTTTCTATCAACGTACACGTTTTGTGAAAACGAAATATATAAATATAGCTTATTTTATACAAGCTGCCAACAAAATATAAGACAGCTATAATAAATATTGTTTATAATATAAGTTCAAAGTAAGAATTCTTGTCATGTTAGGATAAACGTATCCTAGCGACAAAGAGAGACGTCATATGTAGATATGATATAATTAATAAATTTTTTTTATAATGAAATATAATTACATAACTGTATTATTAAAAAAAATATTGGAGTAATAAAGTTTTAATTGAGGATTTATATGCCACTCCAACGCATTGTTTAGCCTTTTATACCAATGACTAATTACAATAATTTTCTAATCACATTATTATTTCATTATTTTGTTTGTAATATCCTTTTACTAGAAGAATATCATTTACATTTAACATTTATAACATTTCTGTTATGGTAAGACTTTTTTTATGGTACAATTATTTGAACAATGTAAAAAGGTTATTAAAGTGCAATATAAGGTTTTGTTTTAAATAATTAATCTATTTGTATTTGAGACAGTTTCAGATCTCTAGCTCGATATAAATGTGTATGAATATGGTAATGAACTGTCAATGAAAACTGAAAATTTAAAAACCCACGTAAGAGAGAAGTGCAAAGTAATAAAATGACGCCTTTTTATCTCATGAATATACATGAAACTCCAATTAAATTGGAAGCCATTTAGAAAGCATCCTTGATTGAACTATTTAGAGGGTTAACCTCCCCCCTCAAACCTTTTACTCTTATGCTCATAAACGTTGCTATTTTTATATAAAAGGGAGGATATATTAAAATTCCATTGAAAATGGTAATATAGATTAATTTCCTTTACTGAAATGATGATGGGTTTTAAATTATAAAGTAACGAGTTTACACAAAATGTATGATATATTTTAACTTCTTTTAATTTCAATTTTATTGCAAATATTATACTCAGTTTGTCACTTTTAGTATTTATGTACTTTTTATTTTTTTTTACAAAAAAGTCTGAATATAATATATATAAAGTGCTGGAACCCGGTGGTGGGGTGTCTCCCATAGTGCACATATCAATTATGTAATACTATAATATATAATTGATATGTGCACTATGGGAGACACCCCACCACCGGGTTCCAGCACTTTACAAACACACATAAACGCCAGTCCACAACAGACACGATCTCTCTTATAATGAGTATCAGAGCAATTAATACATTTTATTAATATTTTAACTTCTCAGTTAAAATAAGAAATACACGTCCGATTATTGATGATTTATATATATATATATATATATATATATATATATATATATATATATTAATAGATGTAGCTATTGTTAATTGTTGGTTATTGTATCGCCGTTATTGTACATAAAGAAGATAGAAATATACAGATAAACGAACTGTGCAAAGCATACCTAGAAAAATGCAATGTTAACTGTCGCGGTTCCATAGAAATTTATATATGGATGCTTTAATTTAATAAATAAACAAATACATAAATATAGCAAGTAGTTATATTTAATTTTTTTTCGTAATATTTACATCGAAACTGAGTTTACTGTAAATAATAGATGACTTATATTTATTGAATTTTTTTATTGGTGTTATTTACGACTCTAAAATAATAAATTCAGGTTGTGGTTATAACAAAAATCAAAATTAAAATTGTATTGTAAACAATTCTGCAAACTGTATAATCTAAAAAAAATAAGAACAAATATTATATATATTACAGTTTATCTTTACAAATATTACGACTTAAATTTCCTACCTTAGATTAGACATGACAAGTCTTCTACAGTTTTAGTCTACTACAATTTGCTTCTACAGTTGTAGTCTATCGATAGTCTGGTAAATATAAAAAAAGAGTAAGGCACATTACTATTGATATATATTAGGAGTTACTTTTCCACAATCACCTACTACATTCTTGTTGTTAAAAATAGGTCACTAGCTTGTATGGTAATAATGTTTTATTACTTTTATTATTATTTACCGAACTCCTTCTATAAATTATTAAATTTAATATTGTTCTAATTATATATCCCGATTAATCACATAACTCCAGCCAAATATTATAATATTTCTCTATTTATTCTATCTTCAACTGTTATGGAGTTCAGCCTTATTTTTCAAATATTTAAAATAATTTTATTTACTTCAAAACAGTTATTTTTAACGTCAATTTAAAAATAAATATTAAATTGTAATTTTTTGTGGATGTATATATGTTTAAAACGGTAGGGAATATCGTTATAATATTTAATTTCCACGTTCATTGCCAAAACGTTCCTTAATATACCTTTCATAATCATAAAATGTGAAGATAAATATTCTTCAAATGAATATAAAACAGAAAAGATCATTTTCTCTTCTAAACTTGCATAAAGAATTAAACGATGTGTTTAATTACTTATTAGTTATTGTTATTAGTTTAAATATATATTGATTATTACATAGTATATAAAATCAATTTTTAATGACCTGGTTTGTACGATGACAACTTGTTTAATTGCTTAACTTCCTATGTAAACTTGGTTATCTGTTCCGTAGTTCATATCAACTATCTTTGTGTTTTTTTTTGTGCTATAATAATAGTTTTCAATAAGATACAAAGTGTTATTAGTTAAGGTAACTAATACATAGGTGTTAAAAATGTTTTGCATTCGTCAAATAACTTATTAACGAATGGAAAACATTGGTAAAGTTTTGTGTATGATTGTATTAACTGCCATACGTAAAGTAAGTTTGGAGATTCCGTGAAATAGTAGATATTTAATTTATTGAAGATAAATTAGGCAGTAAAATTAAAAGACACTTCAAGCAATCTTTATTTTTATTATACTTTATATATTTTTTAAGCATCTTCTATTCCAGAAGTTGTTAACGTCTGGTATTTTAACAATTAAGAAAACTCCTTCATTTCGTTTACTGTTTGGATATAACTATCAATGATAGTATTATTTATGTAAAAAAAAAGAATAAAAAAATTAAAAAAAAAAAAAAAAAAAAAAAAGATGGATTAAAAATACTTGTGCTAGAACGGAAGAAAACCTCCTATGCGAGTTAAAAAAGACCTTTTTTGTTAAAAAAAAGTAACAATTTAGGTATGCACCATAAGAAATACACATTTTCGTAAAATCACATTATACTTCTCACACAGATCAAAATTGCACATTTACTCAAAAGAAAAATAAACTATTATACTAATAATAGTCAATACTAATAATTGACTTTTAAATGAAACATTTTAATGTTATTTCATCCTATATTCAACTTGTAGAATTTATTAAAATGAAGTACAGAAAAGAAAAAAATAGGAAAAAGTGCTTAGTAATAAAATCACTGCATTTTATCTCATGAATATACATGAAATTCCAGTTAGAGTGGAAACCGTTTTAGAAAGCGTTCTTATTGAACCATTTAGAGCGTAAACATTAACGTAAACCTTTTACTCTCATGGAAAAAAAAAATTGCTCGATTTTACAAAGGGGAGTATTTATTGAAATATTGAAAACATTAGTTTTGCTAAAATAAAGGTTGGATTTTTTTTTAAAGAATTACTTTTAAAATATCTTTAAAACACACGATAATTTCCTTTTATTTTCAAATTATTAGACATACAATATAAATTAGATTACTAATTTGCATATTAAGATACAATGTTAAAAAAACTTTTTTATGGTATTTATTAACATCTGAATATGAATATATAAATGAATAAATAATTTTATATTTATTATATAGAATTATTATTACATTAGTTTTATTTTTTATTATTACATACTGTAATAAATATTATATAATGCTGAAAAATATTGATACTCAACTATTAGCAAATCTCATAAAAGTAAAAGGAAATAACAAGGATAAACAACAATTTTCAGTAAACCTTTTTGACATTACAAACACTTCTAGTCTAGTATACCGAAAATGCTAAAAATCATAATTTGAAAATGTAATATATTTATACCTTGATTGTCGAATATGTACAAGAAAAAAAATTGCACACAAATTTCTACTTTATGAATGAGTATTTGAACTCTAAGACATGCTACAAAATGTTGTATCTATTAAGATACAATTAAATTGTAAAAAGAAACTTCTGATGAATCATATTAAAATTTGATCATTAAAAATAACTGAAATTTGATGTATAAGCGGTAAGAACAAAAGTAATATAATAGGTTTTCAACCATTTCAAAATAAGTATCTCTATTTCAATATTATGATTTTTCTATGATAGGAAAACAAGAAAAACAGTGACATTAAAAATACCAGCAGCTATTAGGGATTGAAGTACACGATTTAAATATTTAATGGTAAACGTTAAATTAAAAAAAAAACTATGCAATTAAAAAACCTATATACAATAACTACAATTTGAAGTATTTTCTTCAAGCTTTAAAATTGCAAGCACCTTAACTACAGTTCATAATAATAAGTATAATCACGTCTTTGAAATTTGTAGAAAAAGAGTTTCATGCATCTCTGCTGAAAGTAAAGTAAACACAGAAAAGTATGAAGAATTAAATTATAAAGGTAAGATTAAGTTAACTGTGTTTGTAGCTTTTTATAACATCTCTTTCATTTTAGTTAAAAGGACTGACTATCCACGAGACAAAAATTAAACACAACAACATTTATTTATTAATTTTTTACCTCCGACTATAATATATATATATATATATATATATATATATATATATATATATATATATATATATATACATTTTTATATAAATGATAAATTAAAATTTATTAACAAAAAACCCTAATAATTAGTTTTGGATATTAAATATAACTATGGTATTTCAGTTTTATGTTATTAAGTTTCCTGATTATAAATTAACATTCAAATAATATCTGTAAAGTAAATGACCAATAATTTTAACTTCATTTTATAAGTATTTTATTTAGTTATTATTATTACTACTAAATTATTTATTTATTTATTTTATATGAAATGAAAATGATTGCAGTAAATTGCAAAAGAACAAAGCATGAACAGTCGTCTAGTCAATTTAATCATCTTTAGATTTTTGAAGGAATAATATAATATTAAAAAATAGAAAATAGTTGCTTTTATATTCATTTATCCTAAATACCGCATTTACATTTGGGTTTTGTTAAGTTAAATTTCATCACGATATATATATATATATATATATATATATATATATATATATATATATTATACCACAATATATGCACCTTTTCATTCATATACATAATTTTAGTGAACTATAAACATTTTGAATTTCTTTTAAATGTATTTAAACGGTTTCATTTGTCATTTTTTAATATTTATTTGGATATTAAAGTAAAAAAATTAATACACATACATTTCTACATTTATTTATCAATAAACATACAAAAACGAACAAATGCTTGTTACCTTGATAAAATAAAGTGATTTGCTATCTTTCATAATTCTATAAATAATAAGTATCATTTTCTCATTAGATAATGAAATCTCTAGAAAAGTCCAGTAAAAAATATATGAGATTTAATATATGGTTTATTCGAGCTAAAAAGATTATAGGCCCTATACTTCTGTATATAATGTATCTTTAAAAGAACATTTAAAAAACCAATATGTGATTTACATTTTGCACGCTATTTCTTTATATATTAGTAAAAGTCTCAATTTTACCAGAAATTATGAAGTAAGAGAAAAACAAATTACGTAACATAAATTTTTTGTAGCGCCATATAGTTGAAATGAAACGTTAGAATTTATAGTATGCAATAAGGAATATACAACAAAACGTTTAGGGATTCTCCTTAATATTCCGTTATAAAATGTATAAACACATATTTCTCTCATAGGTACTGTCAATATTAAGAGTCTTTGAGAAAGAGTTGTTTGAACAATTTGTAAAATTCACATTTAAGAAAATATTAGATGATATTTAAAAACTAGTTCATATCTCTGTAACATGTTTGTGTACGTTCCTGTGCTGGTTTTAAAAGTTATTCAAGTTTTCATTACTGTTGAGACCGAAGGTTCTTGGTGGAATTCCATGTTTAAAGATCAGTCTGTAATACAGCCTCGTAATACCTTAGCAGGCGAAACCATTGGTAGGCTAGACTAATAAAAAGTGGAAGTTATAAAATAAAAATAAAGTGTTTTTATCTTTAGTTATTCAAGTATTAGTCGTTCTTTTTTATAACAACCATGTATGTAGATATCTACAATCTTCTTTTGCTCTAATAAATCGGAGTTCCATGACCATTTAATTCTCTATATTGATTTAATTCTGCACTGTTTTTACCCAATTCGGTACTGTAACCTTTAGTTATCTTACATTCATTCATATTTCATTCGAATTAAAAACAATTGAAGCATTGTATTATTAACAGATCATATAAGTGCATCTCTTGTATTAACTTCAGATATTACACGATATTTTTTAATGATATTTTAATTTTCTTTCTTTAAATAATAAAATCTGTTCTGTCTATCGTAGTGTAATGTAAGCTACAAAGTGGGTACAATTGAGAGACTCAACCCAACAACAAAGTGATTTTAAAAATGTTTTATTTGTTTAGGCGATAATAATATCATGTCTAGTCTAAGGTTGTAATGGCTTTGATAACTCAAATTTAGAACATATAAATCGTTTTATAAACCCAAATGTCAAATCGATAACATGATATATGTTTTTTTTTTTTTAATTAATTATGTTAGTACATAATTCTTATTCACAATCAATGCCAAATTAAAACATTTTAAGCCGTAATTAAAGTGGGTGTTTTGTCTACACCAAAATAAATACGCTTTTGCAATATTAAAGACAATAATTTAAAACTATATGGAATATGGTAATGTCGTTTCATTATACATTTATTGTAGTTAAACTAGTCTTTACAAAGACAAAGTTATTGCGAAATTATAGTGAAAATTCAAGATCCAAAAATTCATTAATACTAAATAATTACAAAATATCAAATATGAAACATTTTGGCTATACCTGTATTCGGTTCTTCATCATCAAATTAGTAAACAAATAGCCTATTATGGCCTTAATTGAGTGTCACAACATGGTTCAAAAGTACGAGGTTTGTGGATTTGAAAAAGGTTTGATTACTTATTAGGAAATATCATCATAGCGTTTTTTTTTTTTTTTCTAATCCAAAAACACAAGCACATGACACAAGTTTTATTATGACTATCAACATACAACTAATTATAACTATAAACCAATATTGAAACAAATGCATAAGTGAAATAAAAAATATTAATTAGGCACAAAATCCCTGCTCAAATTAAACATATCTTATCCCAGGGCAATCGAAACAATATGGATAAATAAATATTTCTTAATAGATAAACTACGTTTATTTTCAAGTTAACTAAATATAGTTGTGTACATTAATTTTAATTTATAATTTATTTTCGTAAAACTTTACTTATCTATTTAAAATAATACGTTACTAGTACTTCAATCTTGATTTTTCTTCACTGTAAAAAGTAAACTATAATAATTTTACGTTATATATACTTTTACCAAAACAATATTTGTAGAGACAAAATTTTCAATTTGTACTTGGAATAAATATGTTGTGGGGATTTTTTATATTTTTTGGATAATTCATTATTTTTTTATTTCCTAATTTTTCTTAGGTTTAAAAATGAAAAACCTCTCGCTGTACATTGCCTAATATAAAAAACAAAACTATAATAAAACACGTAGCTCTTGAATACCTTAAATGCGTTTGGATAAAAAGATAAGATATTGCTTTAACGAGACCTGATGAGATAGAAACCTAAGATTACATTAAAACTAGTAGCTACAGCTAGCACCTCCAGATTACCTTTATTCACAAAAGTGGCCCTCTAAGGGGTTTAATAGTTCCCCTCAAACAACAAATAACATAAAATATTTGAATTTCTTAACATCGAATTAAGTTTCTCAAATAAATATGCTTCCTAATGATTCGTATAAACAATTTGTCACCAATTTCAATAGTTTCTAATTTCCAAACTGTGTCCTTGGTAATTTGTGATAACTACAACTCAAGATGACCCTTAGTGATCAAATTTTCATGAAATATATATTTCGACTAACAAATACCCAATTTCGGATAAAATAAAAATTAAGTTTGTGAGTAAATAATAAGAATAAGGATCGACCCTCGTGTGATCTATAGGTAAAACGTGATAGGGTTAAAAGTACAATACTTTTTAAATAACCTTGTCAACAATTTTATAAACATAAACCAAAAATTTATTTATTTAAATACTAATAATTTTATTAAAAGCCAAAACACATAATTTACTTCCGTAGTTATAAAAATAATTTTATTAAAAAGTATGTTAAGTTCAACATTTGTAAACAATTTATAATATTTTAAGATAATTTACTGTAAACAATATTTTAATTTAAAATTAATTCTAGGCGTGTAGAAAAATATATTAAAAAAATTGATTACCTTCATTTATGCCTAGGAATATATTCAGTATATGAAACGATACATCAAAATTTAATTATTTTTGTCTTATAAAAATATAGAAAAAGTGCTACTTGTTTACTTAATGCAATGAATGTAATGTGATATTTTTAAAAGGATATAACTGATGCACAATATTTAATATATATATATATATATATATATATATATATATATATATATATATATATATATATATATTGCTTCTAAACAAAAAACATAACATAACAATGCTTTTCACAAACAAGCCATATATGTGACTTATGTTCTCCACACCTTGTTTCTAACAATTAGAAGTTCACTGGAAAATATTTGTTCACTTATATTGGTTTGATGATTTCTTCAATTAATAGAGCTCTTTATAAATTAGGACATAGTTTATGTAAAAATAATGTACTTTAGTTTATTGTTCAATAATATTTCTCAATCAGCTAAAAAATAATAGTAGTAGGTTAGTTAACAAAAATATTTGATGAATACAGACTATTCATCAAGTTCTCCATGTTGTTTTATCGATATTATGTCCTAAATAACCCACGGTTTGTCCCTGGAAACTAGAATTGAATAGTTTGTAAAACTCAAAATTTATTAAAGTTCTCCATGTTGTTTTATCGATATTATGTCCTAAATAACTCACGGTTTTTCCCTGGAAACTAGAATTGAATAGTTTGTAAAACACAAAATTTATTAAAGTTCTCCACGTTGTTTTATCGATATTATGTCCTAAATAGCCCACGGTTTGTCCCTGGAAACTAGAATTGAATAGTTTGTAAAACACAAAATTTATTAAAGTTCTCCACGTTGTTTTATCGATATTATGTCCTAAATAACCCAAGGTTTGTCCCTGGAAACTAGAATTGAATAGTTTGTAAAACACAAAATTTATTAAAGTTCTCCACGTTGTCTTATCGATATTATGTCCTAAATAACCCACGGTTTGTCCCTGGAAACTAGAATTGAATAGTTTGTAAAACACAAAATTTATTAAAGTTCTCCCTGTTGTTTTATCGATATTATGTCCTAAATAACCCGCGGTTTGTCCCTGGAAACTAGAATTGAATAGTTTGTAAAACACAAAATTTATTAAAGTTCTCCACGTTGTTTTATCGATATTATGTCCTAAATAGCCCACGATTTGTCCCTGGAAACTAGAATTTAATAGTTTGTAAAGTGGAACTTGAGATAAAAATTTTAGTGGGTATACTTTTGTCTGGTGGATATACATTGCCTGTAATTAAAATGAGAAATCGTTAAAAAAGGTATACTGTCACAAACCAAGCAAACGTTCCTTTAAAGCCTTGCAATTTATAATTAGCTTATTTTATCATTCTGTTTTATGTAAATTTAACAGTCGAAGTAGCAAATTAATTTTTCTGAATTCACACACATGACTAATACAACTATTATTTTTTACTGTAATCAATTTACTTTAAATTGTAAAATTATAAAAAAAATATTTGATTGGTTTTAACGTATTAAATATATATTTAGTGCCATAAAAACTGTTTAAGTTGTAGACTGCTGGTTTTCTTATTGTTATGAATAGCTTTAATGTAATGCAAAAATATTATGAATTTAGAGGCCTACTCTAGTATAAAATACATTTTGAACTTTAAATAGTCTATATTTTTAGGAATTTTAATTAATTATTCCATTTTTAATCCTCTGACCTGTTTTTAAACATTTCACTTTATTCAAGCACTATCTTTTATTATTGGCTTTTAATTTTATTGTCTATCTTATAATAGTGCTTGAGGCGAGTATATAGTGCCAAAAGAAGGTACAATACCAAAGATAATTTTAGTTAATTTGTCTAAAAGTAGTAATTCCAGGTATTAAATAAAAAACGTTATTGCAAATTTATCATTTACAAATTCGTAAATTTATGACAGCAAAATTTGATAATAATCTCATAGAAGTAAATGTTATCTCGCTCTTGTATATACGCATCCAATTTTGTCAATAAATCGTATACGATCATATACTTAAACAAAACTAAATAAACTTATAATTAACTTAAACTAACTCATAATTAGTACCAAAAAAACTTAATGAAAAATATTTATTGCTCTTTAACAAAATATAAAGAGAGTTAAAATTACTTAATCATAGCATAAACCATTTTTATCCTCTTTTCCAGCTTCTGTATATCTATTACATTGTCCATTTTTACTAAATTACATACTTATAAGGTTATTTGTGTATATACTTTGTAAATAGTCTCATATTTACCCATCATTTGAAACTATGTGTAGTACGATTTTAAAAGTGAAAAAATAATTTAAATTCTGGCTACTTAAATTATTGTACTTATCAAACTATGATCAAAATATCATCAACAAAAATACAAAACAAAGCAAACCATATAAATATTATAATAGTTTTATTTGATATTTAGTTTGAAGCGTATGAATTTAAGTTGTTTTTACTACTATAAAAATTATTCAATTACCTCTCGTTTTGCGGATATTTAAATTTATTATTTGCTAATTAGTAGAGGTTGCGTACACACAATTTCGTACTTGATCTGAATAAAAATAGATCAGCCTTTACAAAATAATGATAATAATAACAACAAAAACATTTGAATATTATTCACATTTATTTTTTTATTTCTGCCACCAACTTGTTCAAACCTTATCATTTAAATTACTTTTAAACTTGCCTGTATCCAAAATTCCCCCCCCAAACCAATGTAGATTGTTAGTTACCTTTGATCTTTCTGCAAAGAAAAAGTTTTTCAATTGAATTGTAACATAGTTTGTAATTGAAATCTACCAACACGACTTTTTCTTTAATTGCCCATGAGATAGTATTAATATAGTTATTGGTAAACACTTATCACTAATTTAAAGATAAAGGGTTAGGTATTATTGCAACTGAGATCTCTTTACCCGGCCTATACAAGACGGTCTTTCAACTTGCGCTACTACACCCGTCAGCTAAGACGTTAAACTACCCGCCAACTCAACTTTATATTACACAGTAATCCCCCACTTCAGCATCTATGGCCTTTATGATTTTTGTTTTATAGTTATGTCACAAAAGACCAGCAATATATAATATTTTATTAAAATTCCAATATCAGTTGTATTTTCTTTTAACCGCTATTGAATAATAAACATAAACCTATAATTTTGCCTTATATATCTTTTCAATAGGTGTCTAAAAATGACTTTAAACTCAATTCTTGCTCATTCGTTGTTTGATTATTTTATTTTTTTTTAACATTTCATAAAATGTAACATTTGAGGAAAATATAAAGAGTTATAATGTATACAATTTTGGATCATTTATACCATTTTAAAATGATGAGAGATACATTAAAAATGTTTGGTTTCGTGTTTTAAGTTAATGTATGATTGTTATATATTTTAAGATAAAAAAAGGGTAAAATATATTTTATTACATTGCACGTACATCATTTAATGGTAATTCACATTACTCCATCGTTAATAGTCAAGCGGTTTTTTAATTAAATTGAGATAAGATAATTTGCCTTGGAATTGAATCCATAATTATATTATTGTTATGTTACGGTTTACATTATACAATCTGCGCCAAAATAAACAGTACTGAAATTATAAGATTTTATTTACATAATTTTACCAACATATACAAGTAAAGGGAAGCAATATCGGATAGACTCGGATAATAACGTGTTCAATATGACCTCCGTTCAGTTTTAGGCAACACTCGTACCATTTGTGAAGGTTTTGCATAATTTAGGTGAAAAGAGGTTCTTTCACGCTTCTAATACACATGGTTATTTCTTCCTGGAGCTGGACGATTGTAGTTGGTGTATCTTTACGGAAAATTTTCTCATTCAACATTCCCCAGACGTAGGCGTCAGGTGGTGTAAGATCGGAAGTGGGCTGGTTAAGAAGAGTTTGTTCTGAGGGAGATGCGGTGGTTTTCCAAAAGTTTCTTGAAGGAAAGCAATGTTGGTTGAGGCATTGTGGCTGGTTCCACCATCTTACTTGAACCATTGTGAACAGAGGTTTGTGAACCATGACAGGTTTCGAGCACGACAAAATCTCCTGAGGTCTCCTATAAATCGATCAAGAATTACCCTATGTCAGTCCTGATTTACAGTAAAAGGATTCCAATTATTCTCTTCAACATAGTTTAGACCAATTATGCCTCTCCCTGACACAGCTCACCAAATGTTTACACGCTTACTTTCAGTGGCGTCTCTACAACACTGTCAGTACGTTCAAACCCAAGAAAACGCCTTGTCTGCTTGTTTATGAAACAATTAAGATGCACTGATATTCATCTACAAACCATACATCACTCAGAAACTCAGGTGCTAACATTGAAGCGCATTACTGAACTCTGACTGTTTTGTTTATACAGTTCAAAGGTTGACCAGTTTGTATCTTGTAGGGAAAACCATCATTCTTTTTAAATATTCTTCTCAACGACGTATTGCTTAAATTCAGTCTCAAAGATGTTCGGTTTAAGCTTCTGTTCGGTGACTGTAACACTTGCTGCTACACTCTTCCGTAGTTTTCATGTGCACAGACAGTGGCCTGAATAGCTCTTCCTCTGCGTCAAAACACTACCGGTTCTTCGAAATTTTTGAACAACACTAATAATCACAGAATTTCTAGGCGGGTTTTTTGTGAAAATATCCCTGAAAACGTAATGCAGCGTGCTTAGCCCACCCGCACAATCAATTCCGTTTGCGCGAAAATAATGCTCTACGATAAAACCTTTTGATGCAGTAGTTAGCACCATGGCAGCAAACAATAACCTAAAATAAGAAATAAATAATAATCACGAAAACGTGGCAACAATCAAAGTTGACACAGATAATCGAGAAAGCAGCTACAGCTTATTCAATTTCAGTAACGTCTATTTTGGCGAATACCTTACTTTGTATGGTATACCCTACTAACTTAGAAGAATTATAGTAAACCTAAAAGACATACAAATGATAAAAGATTGGTGTTCAGAGAATAATTTACTCTACACATTTACTCCAATGAATCTAAATTACTCGTAATGCAATACAAAATTATTGTAATTACAGTGAATATTCTTCTATTTTTTGATTTAGTAAGTTACATTTTTGTACATTTAATTTTGTAGGGGTTAATAAATTAAGTACCAAACCCTACAAATACAATCCACTCTTTACTATACATGCAACTGGTTCACCTACGAGTATGTGGTCTATTTTCAATGTCTACAATAGTACTCCGTTCATTAACACTAGTTGTTGAGGTTGTACACAGTTTGCTTATGCGTCTACACCGCAATCCAAGTGACAATACGTCCACTGTACAGTACTCCTCTATACACCGTGTGCATTACGATCATACAACAAACTGGGTTAGATCAAATTACTTATATATTTCAAAGTAATTTTTATGAACCTACAAGTAATAAATTTGCAAATATATCGTTCTTATATTGACTATAAAATAATCTGGTATTCGATACTAATTGGTTTAACAAAGACTCTGATGGAATATTATTTCACCACCTATGATGACATATCACCACTACTACAGCTTCCAATATTATAACATTATTATTAATATTAATGAGTATTATTAAATACAGATAGATAAATGATAGTGAAACTTTGTTACTATTAAAATTACGACTTGGACTTTCCCTTTCTTGCATTACTTACAACAAATCTTACTTTTCTGTGCGTCCCATGGGGACACTGTTACTTGTGGAGTTCCACAAGGATCAGTATATAACCTTTACTATTTAGTATTTTACGGTACTATAATATTTTCTCTTCATTTATACGTTGAAAACTTACAAATCTATTTACATTTTAATTAAGTATATCTGAAAGTGTAGATAAAAATATATTGAAGTTTTCAAATAATTACTTGGGACGAAAAGGATGGTTTGAAAATTTATACATAATAATATTTATATATATATATATTAATATATATATATATATATATATATATATATATATATATATATATATATATATATATATATATAACGCAACATATGACTCTCGGCCACAAACAAGTATAGATTTGGACACTGAAACTAAATATTGAATATCATGTTTTCAGGAGTGAACACTATAATGAAATGATTAATTTTCTTCCATTTCACATTAGGTTTGCTCTATGTAAAATATTTGATAATTCCATACATTACATACTGTGACTGACGCAATGTCTAAAAAATTTAAATTCGTTTAGAATTATTGTTTAAGATTCGTATATGATATAAAACGGTGTTACCATGTTACTCCATACGATAAACTCCATGCTTTTATAATTTCCAGACCTAAGATCATACCATATTTTAACAATGTTACAACTATTCTCCAAACTTGAGCGCCGACTAACTTGGTGAACTTGACGTCTTCAGTCATTAAGTTATTTTTATATTGCCAGTATCTATCAAATATTTTATAGAGAGATCAAAATTATTTGAATGTTGATTCATTTTTGGAGAGGGTGCAAAAAAATAACTAATCTCCATTTTAGCCTAAGATAAATTTGTGCATAAGCATGTAATTAGTTGAAGTTTTGTGAAGTATAATTGTTCAAAAAAATGTTTGAAATTATTCTTATTTATTGTTTCCAAATGAAAACATACAAGCAAAAACAAACCAAAAAATAAATCAGAATAAAAGTTTAAATTTACTGGTAGCGTGATTAAAACGATAAAGCAAATATAATAGGTATTCAAAAATTGGCAAAGATCTGTAAACATCATGATATTTAATGTGTTCATGGTGTATTCAAAGTAAATTATTATTGTTTTGCTTAAATCATCTTGCAATATCAAAATGAAATTGCAGAGGAAGCAGGATATTAAATTCCTTTGAAACAATCCAACATCAAATACTAATACAGTTCAGGTTCTATTTAGTATTGCCAGTATACAAGTCCGATGAAATTTTCTGAGGCCAGGAAAAAAGAAATATTATATTGTCGAGTACTTTGTTTGTTCGTTAAAATTTATATAAACTCAAATAATTTAACAAATGAAACATCTATATGAACATAAATGCAGCATATTTTAATATGGAGATATATAATATTTATTAGGATTTAAGCCGCATATACTAGTGATACAAATATCACAGTACTAATTGCAATAATGAGCGCTATTACAAATATGATCATCAAATATGTACCTATTGCAATATATGTTATACTACTTTTTTCATTTTAAGGACTCATATTCAAACAGCATAACTTATTTATGAAATTGTAATTTCAAAAATATTTTTTAGCTAAACACATTTAATTTGATTTTGATTTTTTTATTGGACAGTTGCTGTAGTTGAATGATATTTCAGAATGAATCAAAAATTTGTGTCTATATTGAATGTGTGGTATAATGAAATACTCTTGATACAATTCATAGTTCCGGGGTAAGATCGCACTATAACCATAACTGAAATATTTTTATAATACATACAAAAATAATATTATTACGCAAGTTAGATTTTCATATATAACATGTTTTAAAAAATATATTTTTAAGGTGAGAATATCCTATTACTAGAATTGCGGAAGCTCTCATATGTTACTAGAAAAAAACTCTTATTCAATGTTTTCATACTTAAATTCACATTCTAAATAGATAAAATATTCTAGTAAACAGTCAGTGAATTCAGCATATAAAAAATTGAATTTCAAAATGTAACGATCAGTTTAATGTAATCACCACAGTCTTCAAAATGTGATTTATATAGCAATACAAATTTACTGTATAGAGACCAGAATTCAGTTTAAAAATTAATAAATTTTTATTAACAAAAAATTAATTACCCAAAATGGATTTACAGTATGCACTATTTTTTTTCACTAAAATATTATTTATTATTATAACCATCTTCCAAAATATCGCTTATTATAATTATGAATTTTTTATGAAAAAATTAAGAATCATGAAATAAAGGAAAGAAAATCATTTCAAAAACCATTTGTATAAATATGCCTTATGTGGATTCCACCTGCCCAAGATTGTGTAATAACTTATTTAAAAACCCATAGAAATCACTCGTTTAAGAGTCTACAAAGTTTAATTATTTATCTGAGAATATATACAAAATTATCAATAATTTATTGTCTTTTTGCTTGTATAAAATGAATCAATAGTTTTGCAAAAACTTTGATAAAGTATTACAAGCAATGATACACATTTAAATAGATTTTTAATCATTTTGTGTGCAAGTAGATGGCTACAATACATTATATTGGAAATACGACACAAATAGGGATAATGTAGATTTATGGCTTTTATCTTCATTCAATCCAACTATCTTAATACTGACTAATTTAAATAATTGTTTGAGTAATTTATTGATAAAAATCAAGTCCTTTATAGTCACGGTTACAACATAATTGATTTAAACTGTCACCTGTCTCTATTTTGCAGCAACTATTCTTTAGAATTGAGTAAATGTGCATTTAAAAGTTTTGAATGAATTTATAATAGTAACTATAAAGTGCATGCTAGAAAATCCCTTAATTAGTTACTTGCAATTAAATAATTTTACTTTCTATTGAAAATTCTGTTTTTACAGCTAAAGATTGGAGAGTGATTGAAAGTTTACCCAAGCTTAAAGATTGGATTCCGTATTATGTCAAGCAATTAAGTTACTTTAAACTCCCATGGTTCAGTACTTAGTAAATGTTATTTATACCCCCCCCCCATTATTGAAACATGAATCAAATCATTGTATGTTTAGTGATAGTAATTCTAATAACTACCAGTCCCAGATAATTACTTACATCAGCAAAACTAACGATGAAGAATTAGGAAGCAAAACATGTGATGAATAGATGTCACAAGCTTAATAATAGTTATCTTATATTAACGTTTAAATTCATTTTAAACCCTTAAATTCATGGATTTATTGTTGTAGTTTTGTATACGCGTATTTACATATTTAAAGATGTGTAGAACTTAACACGTAACCAAATTTGCAGTGGTATTGATAATCGTCTTGGTAACATGTGATCCACTGACATGTGATGTAGAAATGAATTTAAATTTAGATTGTGCAATAAGACGTACCTAAGTTAAAAATAATAATAATAATAATAATAATAATAATAATAATGAGTAAACTGATTAGAAAAAATCTTTTCCTAATTTGAATGAGATATTTACTCAAGATATATCAATTTTAATTTACAACCAACCACATCGATACGTTTTTGTGTATTTTGTAAGTAAATGGTTGATTATAATAAATTTTTAATGTTATTTCTGTGCAATCTCCTGTAAAAATGATTTACTACAATTATTCAAATTTCAATAAGAAAACATTTTTAATTTATCCATTTTTTTTTATCAGACAATGTATTGTTAACTTGGAATCGAAAGCGGACGACCAAGCTCAACTTATATTCTCAATACTAAGAATTTCTGTTAAATGTAATTTGTAAACTGCAAAGTATAAGACATGTGATTAAATATGTTGACACGAATTCATAGTAAGTTCATATTTAACATTATTTGAAACTAAATGACCCGATTCAATTGAAAAGCTCACAACTAATCGTTACTTTTAAAGAATATTTTTAATTTAAACCACGAAATAAAAAGCAATATAAACTCAAAGTAGAAGGTATAAATTGGGGACAGAAATGTAAATGGGTTTAATTTTGTCTCATGAATAAACATTCCTTGTAATTAAAATGAAAGATCCTTTAAAACAGATATCATCGCAGTCCACTTACATTTCCACAGAAATTTCTTACTTTTAAAATTGATATTTTTTACTTTTCAATGGTACAATGGTACAGTCTAGGTAGAAAATCTACTTTTCCTATTTCACCGAGGAGACTATCACTATTAACTAGTAATTTAACTGTAATTGCTTTACTTGTATTGTATACCGTTAGATGAAGTATTACAAATCGACAATACCATTATTTATCATTTCTCTTGAAAATTAATTTTCTAACGGTTCACGTTGAACTTCTAAATGTCTCGTCTATCATATTTTACCGACTTTGTTTTGGTATCGTTCATACAATTATTACATATTGTAAATCAATGTAAATATTTTAATTGATTTGAAATTACTAGCTGAACATGTAGCTAATAAGTATGACTCAGAACTCAGAATATTGTTTATAGGTGTTATTCAATTCGAATATAAATTTTTTAATCCTCATACAGATTGAAATTTTCCAGCTTTTTTTCAATATAGTTCTTAACCGTTGCATATTTTTAAGCTTTGTTCATTTAGTTATAGGCTTTTGTTGACAATTGAATGTACCTTCCAATACCAACTTTGTCTATGATATTGAAAATATGTTTAACAGGTTTGTATACAAGTAGTAATTGTATGTAATAAAGAAAATAATACAACTTACCTTTAAACACTACATTTTTGTATGACATTTGCTAAATATTAGGTTTAAGATTACGGATATTAAATTTATGATTCTATAGTTTATGAGGGATAAATATTTATATATGTGCCCTTCTTATATGCTGTGCATGTATCTTAATCCATATATAGGAACTGAATGTATTTCGTGCATTTAAATCAATTTAAGTACACGTTATAAAATATTTTCCATATTTTCATTTTAAAACAAATTCGTAATACAAAATATTTTTCTCATTTTTTTATCTTTATAGAAAACAATTTTATAAAGCAAAATTGGATATAACCATTTTTGATAGTAATTTGTAGTTGACAATTTTAATAAAATGTAATAGGTAATACTTAATATTATGGGATTAATATCTATGAGATTCTGCTATTGTATTGAATTAATTAATTTGTACAGATTCACAACCAACTAGTATTTGTTAATATGGAAGTTCTTATTGAGGTTATTGGAATTAAACAACAATAAATCTCATGACATACTACGAAAAGAAACAAAAATGGAATAACCAATCAACCTGAATACAATAGGATAATTATAAAAAAAGGATATGGTAGAAAGACTAGATTCTACTAATTTGAAAAGGAAAGATCAACCTGGGATATCGCAAAAACAATTATAATCAAAAAAAATTGTTTTTAGATTTACTTGATTCTAGAGAGATTATTACTTATAGAAAGTGGTGGCAGAAAAAAAAACACATTTAAAATATGTATTTTTTGTTGAATCAACTGCAAGAAATTTCACTAAGGACAAAATAGTAAAACTAAAAATAAGCAAATATTTTGTAATTTACTTATTCTAGTGCTCATGAAGGAGGTATTGCAACACGAAAATTTATTGATAGACTGGAGTGTCATACTTTTCGTTTCCTCTATGAAACATAACAGACATTCTGAAAACTAGATTCCTATATAAAAATAGAATATCGAATACATTCTTAAGTTTAGAGAATAACTTCTTCTTGGAGAAAAATCAAAGACTTTTACAATCAATTATCTTAATAGGGACCTGTGAAAAAGAACCAACTGAGATACAGGATTAAAATTGTGTATAAAATAGTTTTAAGAGTTTCATTTTTGTATCTTTTAATTAATTCAAATACATTACGTATTTCGTCTTGCAGCGTGTTTTATTTTAAAAATGCCTAAGAAAACTATACAATTACGAATTAAAATTGTTTTAATGTATTTATTTTAGTAATAACGTAAGGCAACCACTTTGAAAGACAGTAATATATTTATTATGTCCAGATTATTGTGTTAAATGTATTAGAGTTTGCTCATTTTTTCTTAATTTCCTGAGGGTTAACTTACTGATTGTAGACTTATTTTGTTTCTGAAATAATCTATTATATATAAACTCCCAAAATAGTTGCACTGGCCATATATTTCAGTTTCCATACAATACTGTTTCAACCGGAAGGCAAACTGCGTTGATACGTCCATTTTGGTGTTTGTTCCTTTTATAAATAACTAAAATAGTAACAAACCAAATTACCTAATTTGGTTTTAAAAGAAGTTTAATTTAATCTTAAATCACAAAAACGAATGATGCTCTCTCGAATGCTATGTTATCAATTGTGATTCAATACAAAATAAAAAAAAGTTGACTTTTATTGTGTCCTTCAATTTAAACACGTTTATTCGTAGAACTAATCAAAGCTTGAACTTGATGAAGTGAGTATATTCTTCCTCATATTTCGTTTTTGTCATAATCAATATAGCCTACTCGTGAGTGTAAAACATAAGTTATTTTAATGTTAATAGTTTATTTAATAATAGTCTCGAGAAATCCAACTCATCCAAAAACAGAAACGCTATTTTCACTTACTTCTTTAAGTGAGATTATTAGTGCAATCCGTGTTCTGTCTAAAATGCAGTCCTTCTGTACTATGGTAAACCTATTTCCCTCTATCAGTTATTGATATTACGTTTTGTAATATGCATTTATAGTATATTTAAAAAAACTCTAACGTCAGACAATAAAACTCTATTCAAAGAAATCGTTGTAGACATAAACCCACTTTCTAAATGGAAGAAATTTATTACAACTGTTCAGCGACTCCAATTGTATAAGAAAGAAAGCAAGATATATGGATGCTATTTAGTTTAATCCCTTCATAATCTTGAAGAGGGGATTTCTTGGGAAGCAATAAAACAACTCCTCCATACTCTAAGCAAAGCTATAGAAGATATAAATGTATTGCAGACAAATTCTAAATATATCGAAGATGTTGCAAATTGTGAACATAAAGTATGACAACATAAAATGGTCATAGTAAATTTTCTTTGTAATAAAATGATTAAAGTTATACAGTAATTATATTTTGTAAAAATAATTACAATAAACACAAACTATCAAAATAATTAACACTTTAATCATTTTACTTCCATTAATATAGTTGTTAATTAATTACGCAGTAATCGAGTTCAAATTTCAATTAACAAATCTAAAAAAAACACCGTTGTGTTTTTAATTCTCTAAATCCTATCGGCATCGGATTTCACACATAATTATAAACATTATCAGTGTTCCAAGGATGGAGGTATCTGTTTGTAATGGTGGATTTCTATCAGAATATGCAATAAATGAGAATGCAGTTTCTACAAACCAAAGCACAGTTGAATTACACCCTTATTATAAATTAACATCGATTTTACTGACAAAAATTAAAACGTATATCTCAAAAAATTTGATTACTTTGTGCAGTATAGTGGTGTTTTCGGATACAGACATCAGATCACTTTGGGCAGCATATCTTGTTATATTAAGACGGACTCGAGGGTTTTGTATTTAAGATCTAAACTTAAGTTGGAACGTAATACAAAAATATTTTAAGTCCACTCGATTACCAACATATAAACAATCATTACGACAGAATACAAAAGTTAGGTAATTGTTTGGATTCCATCTTTCCAATAAGTAATTAAACTGTTAGTGTAGAGGAAAGCAGGTCGGTTTTTAACGAGAGATGGACCATTCAGAGACCCTGCCATTTGGAAGAACGCTACAATGGTGTAGTCAAGTGATTCGATATTTAGAGAGAAAATCAGCTACAAGGGATCACCACGCTAAATTACGAGATTCTAGCATTAGAAAGGAAAGCAAGTTTCACATTTAAAGCTACGTAGTCCATTTTTATAATTCATGTCAAAATCTATTTCTGTCACTGGGATAGCTATGGATGGAAAGCTTAGAATATTATTTAATAAATGAGTTTGGTATTTACAACATGTCAATATTTATTTGTATTACTTTCAATAATTTCCTAAATAGGTTTTATATGTGTTAGAGTCAATAATTAACTAGAGTAAAACCCATATAGTCAATTTAAACGTATTAAGAAATAAACCATAGTTTGCCGAAATCATCGTTCTATTAGAAGCAGGCTTCTGGAACCACTTTGGATTTCAAACAGGGCTCTGTTAGTATTGTTGATTTTTCCGGAGCATTTTTTAATTGTTTTTTTTTTTTTTTTAAAGTAAATTACTTTCCGTTGCTTTTACTCTAATGTTTGAAAATGTCTTAGAGCAAAATATGTTTATAAGTTGGATAGAAGATAATTGCATGCTCTTCTACCTGCATGCATTCATATGCATTTATAGAAATACAGAATACAAGTATATGCTTATCTTTTATTTTTGTATTGTATTGGGATATATTTACCAAAAAATTAAAATAATTTAATTGATTTAAAAAATACTTTTAGCATGCTTTTGTTAATAAATTTAATATTTATTCTGATGTTCAAATATAAATATTTGCAAATAACCACAATTTTGTCAAGCAAAATTACAAACATTTTCAAAGTACAACACCACGTGATTAAAACATTTTGCAGTGGAAAATAAGTCCAGCACTAATACCTAAATTTGAAATGAAACGACTGATAAAAATATAATGCCTTCATAAAATTAGTCTTGTGTTTACAAAATGGTCCCCATTATGACAATATAACTAAACAAAGTAAAACTGCAACAAGACTTTACGACGCCTCAATTTTAAGGTCACTGAAAGACAATAATAAAGCCACAAAAATTATTCTACGATTTTTCCAAAATCTACTACCAAAATGGCGTAGACTCAAATTATGACTTGTAATAACACAGTCATTCTCATCTTTCAGCCAGCGACATTTTACATAGTATCGTTTAAGATTCTGTTTATGTCCGTACATGTTTATTCTTAATACGGTGTCACAACCAAAAAAGGTGAATTTACAACTTTTGAAATCTTACCTCTCCCTCCTCAAATGAGGGTACTAATTATTAAAAGATAAAAACAGTATGTTAATAAATCCATTGATATTAGAAATGTATTAAGTCTTTGTCTATTACTATTACCAAATTAGTCACTTATTCTAATTTTATTTTTGACTCTGTATAAATATGGCAAACATCGGTAATTGAACGACCAACTAAATATCGATTCAAATACCTACCTTATACGACACAGCGATAAGAATTCATGAAGCCTGAGGTAAGATCTGGTTCAGAGTGCGCCAGAAAACGGACTGTTAGTTGACGTCCGTCGGTTGAGTAATGAATTTATGTTCTGTCTGAAGATGAAATAAAACTCCCGAAACGCGTCACTTATAAAAAAAAGAGGTCACTTGACGGAAACAAGGTTAGAAACTTTGTATATATATATATTATATATACTTTTAAAATGATTATTTTTGAGACAAGAATAATCAAATTATTACTTTTTTTTATCACAATTCTTTTCTTTTTTTTTAATGTGTATAGGAACTGTTGAATTTATGTCACAAACATGTACATTACGTTTCAATATCTACTAAATTAGTAAAGGAACCTATGTATAATTAAAAGGAATTTCACTACGACTATCATATCATTCTTTGTAAATGATGAATATATTAGTTTTGAACTATTTAAAATGTTATATATGACTTTATCAGTTAAATCAAAAGTTATTTTGAAGAGATATCTGAATTCCTTTTTTTTAGCATCTCATATTACTTTTTTAGTATAATTTAATTAATAGAAAATTATTTCTCTCTTAATTTTTTGTCTAAAGCGAACGAATATTTATTATTTTTTTTAACGGCTCCTTCTTATTATACAACGATATTAAAAACATTGATGTTAAATCTAATTATATATTGTAAAATCAAAGCTATAATGTATGAGCAACATAATATATGTAAAACCATAAAAGCTTAATGAATTTTATGTACTAATCACGTTCGGGAAAACTTATATGGAAATTATATATTCGACATTTCTTGATTTATTTGTATGAGATATAAACTCTCTTTCTTAACAGGAAATGATTTATTACAACGGTTTAACGACGTATAATAATATATGAAAGAGTGAGATTTATTGATTCACTATAGAGTAATACTCATAATAAAGAAAAACTGATTTTATCCCCTAGAAAATTGTTACTCTATGTAAACGAATATGCTTTACTAAACTATAAATAAAATATAACATGGAACTATATTATTTATCATATCACACATTACATATAATGTATCTAAAACGATATTCCCATTTTTTATTCAAGCACAAAATCTTATATAAACCGTTGTAAATATTGAATTTCATTATAACACTACAGAGCCTTTGATAAATTTGTAAAATTTAATATTATTTATTTATTTTTTATGTAAAAATAACATTTTATGAAGGAAAATAGAATTAATAAAAAGTTACTGTAATAAAATCATTCGTTTCGTGTGTTTAATCACAGGAACAAGCGACTCTTTGGAAATTATTTGCTCTAGATGACGACGACATTTCATTAATCAATTCATCATATTCATTTGCACAATATTTTTTGTATTTATTGTGCCAACAAAGTTTGTGTTCTTGTTACAATTTGGATGGTGACACAATCCTTTTGAACATTGTGTTTACTTATTGTCTTGAATAAGGAGTTTACTGTGGTTAATTCCAGTGATGTAGTCAGTAGAAGTAATCAGTATGGACGTACAAGGAGATATAGTTTTGAAGAAAAAGGCTGATAATATAAAACAAACAGTATTTGCAATATATAGCCTATATATATATATATATATATATATATATATATATATATATATATATATATATATATATATAAACGTAAAATGTATGTATGAATTAAAAATATAAATTAGCGTTTTTATACACTAATTCCAGTAGATACTAATGTCGTTCTCACGTTCAAACTGCTAAAATCATTTTTAAATATATTAAAAAAATATTTTTACAATCTCCTCTTCTTTTGAGCTAATATGCAATTTAATAACTTTGTTTTAACATTCTCATGATTTAAGAAATATCGATTGTAAATTTATACAGTAACAATAATTATAAGACAGGATATTACAGGACAAAAATATTAATTCAAACAAAATATCTGAGTTCATTTTTTACTGATAACAACGAATAATGTTAAACCACAAAAGTAAAATTTTACAATTTACAAATAGCATTAAATTCCAGACTCAATAGTCTGGAGTTTCACTAACCTAATGAGTTAGTTACTTCGGCTTTGAGTACGTTTCGACGTTCCTTTTCAGACGGCAGATATATGAAAATTAATTTACTTCAGAGAAGCAAAAAAATAATAAATATTTATAAAAACACTAATTATTAAAAACATTAATTGTCAGTCATTCCTCATAAGACATCTTGTAATACTGGTATTGCACTGACGTCGCATCATTATGTCTCCTTCCACAGCTTCCTACACATTTGGAGTTCCTTCCATCACACTCCGTTATCTGGACAGTTTTATCTGACAAAACATAATCAGAATTAAACCTCAGTTTATTGTTTAACACATTATCGGTTGACCAACAATATCGCTTTGTACATTTTCTATTACTTATAAAGTCTTTTAATCAAACATTTCTTAGGAATTAGGATAGTTTTAAATATGAATATATTCTAAGTTCTTTTTAAGAAGCCTGAATGAACATAATTATTGTGACACACTTGAAGGTATTATGCAATTGCTTAACTTGTTAGTGTGGCTGACGACATCGAAATGAAAATAGGATATAGGCGCTGGAATGGCGGGGAGAGAGGTCACGCGATCAAATGGACGACTGTAGGAGATTAGGATGATTGGCAGACGTACCTGCTGAGGAAGAGTTTTTGATTACTGAGGTCCGAGAATCTACGAGAGTTAAAGTAAGGGTGAGCAAACTTCGTATACAAATGAAATTGTAATTATTCAGAGTCAGGTCATTATATTCATTAACGTAGATTTAAGTCTGTCAGTTGCAATAGTTAGTCATTCTGGATTTTTAATAATTGAGAAAAGTTAATATTTTTGGTTGGTATGTAAGAGCACTAAGGGAAATAGTCAATTTGCCTTAAAAATAAAGAATCAATAATTAGTTAACTGAACCACTGATTTATTTAGTTTAATCTTAAAAACACAGGCAAGAAGCTCGATTCCTAACACATTCATATAATGGTCTTTTAATCTTTAATGTTGGTCTGTAAGTTAATCTAACTGTAGTTGTAATCAATCAAATGAGTAACAAAACTGAACATTGGAGCGATATATTCTTCTTTCGCATCACTTATGATCCCTGTAACTATAATCAAAAAACAACTGTCTCTCTGATGTACTATTTGGGATTTGAATCCAAAAGATGATTATTAAAAGGAATTTCAAAACATTTATTAAATTAATAACGCTAGTGAATAACGAGAAGATTGAATTTACAATGTAGGTAAATCAGCTATGATTTTGTTATTCATGTCTACCTTCTTTCTAAGAGATGTACATTTCAGAAACATGTTTAAAAAATGATTTCTACAAAAGTAAACATTTTAAAAATATCTCATTAATTTGTTGATTTTCTCATTCTCGTTATATTTCGTTACCGATAAAGTTTGTGTATTTGATTAATAACATTTTTCATATTACATCTGGTATATGATGAACCTTGTACTAAGCGTCATAAACTATTTTTGTAGTTTATAAAATAAATGTCACTTGTATTCTAATTATAAAATTATGTACGATAAAAATAATATGAATGATTATGTGTTCCTGTACACAAAAAATAGTAACTAAATATTTTGAAACCTTATAAACCTTCACTTAATGTACTTTGCTAAAAATTAAAAATTAAAACTAAAATAAATGTCAATGATCATTTTGAAACAAATAAAATAAATCTTTCGTTTGATACACTTTAAAAATTTAATAGACGGATATTGACTAATTTAAACACTCCGTTATTTAATTTGTTCAAAAACTTGTAAATAAACTTTCGTTTTCATAAATATTAATACTGAAAAAAATTCGTAAATTTAATCCTTTCTATTAATAAGTGCAACTTGATTTATTCAAACAATTAGCTGACTTTATTTGAAGTAAATGTATTATGTTAAATGTGCTAATAACGAAACATTTAAAATGTTTTAATTAATTATATATGTAATTACAAGTTAGTAGCAAGATACTTCAACGCTATGCTAGGTTCCCACGGAGTGTGTATCAAGAAAGTTTGCACACCAAGCCTTTGCGTTCGTAGCTGTTCACGAAATGATAGATTCGTGAACCGTGCACACGCTTTAGTGTTTGTCACTCTCAAAAAACCTTTTCAGTTCGAGTCGAAACATCGACCATGGACCTAGTTATTGAAAACTGTGCCGTTATTAGTTTTTGTTTTTGTTCCATTAAAAAAAAAAGAAAAGATTAGTAGCAAACGGGTTCTTCAAAAAGACTCTTCTGGGTTCGAGAATGAATAATGTGATGAAAAATTTTGGAAGTGACGAACTTAATTAATATGGAACTAAAACTCATTTATCAAATGCTTTAAATACCTTCTGCGAATGACTAAATCATAGTTTGACTACTTCTTACAATGCGATAAAAATCCAGTTTGAATATCCTACATGCAGTTATCAATTAGAGCACACAAAAATAGATGTTAATCTATTTATTATGTTCTTGTTTGGTTTACAAAAATGTACGGCTGCAATAAACATAAGAATTGTCATTCTCTATATCAACACAAAGAGAAGTTTTCCATCTTAAATACGTCAAATTAATAAAACATAAAACACACATTACACAGATACTTAAATAAGGAGAAAAAACAACAACAGCAGTCCTTCGTCTCAAAATATAGTCTCCAGGTAATAAGTAATCCAAAATAAATTCTTTTGTAAATTAAATATTATTGGCATATAATTTACCTTTTTTTAAATGTTATTTAAAAGGCCCCTTTAAATTTGTAAATGTAAACACATATCTTAGGACATCTTATTTCATGTCTTAGAAAGCTCTACTTTAGTTTAAAAAATGTCAATAGAAAATGTGTAACTATTTTTTACTGTATTTTGATTACGTTTAATAAGTTGGCGGATGAAATTTACCGGATGTAGAAAATATGTGTTTGATATATATGTAGTATATAAATGAATGAGATTTCCTTGTTATGTAAACTTTTTACCTTTTTCTATGCAATAATGTATTTAGGAAATCATTCATCTTTTAAAAAGTCATCCAACATTTGTTTACAATTTACATTAAAATTAAAAGAGAACTATAAACTTACATTAATTTTTTAATTCAAGTAACCAACTAGTCTAATAATGAATCATTTATTAGAAATTGTTTCCTTATGTATAAAACGGTTAAGTAATCTCAGTAAACTATAAATCCCTACATTTTCAGCCTCCGATTTCACTCTTCTATTTAATTATTATAATATCAAAGTTAAAGGGTTTCCTACTTTAAACGCAAATAAAAATTTCAAAAGAACACATCATGTGCACTTTGAAGCTTACTCCTTTTTTAATAATAGTCAGTGGTGCAGAGTAAAACCACTTGTAAACCCTTATACTGATGGTCAATGAAGTGGAGCTAAGTAGCTCATAAAACTTGTATTAGTTTATTGATGCTATATGTTATATAAATTATTTCCTGGCTAATCTCGTGTAAAGAAATGCATTCAAATTCATTCTCATTAAAATGATCAGTCATTAACATAAAACAGAATGCTTTGTGAGGGAATGTATTAAAAAACCATTATATAATGCACTGTATAGTGGAATAATATAAAATAATTGTAAAGATAAATGTATTTTAGTAATTGTGTTTTGTCTGTATTATAGTTTGTAACGGAATTATTTTAAAAGAAGTATATAGTCTATTGTAACTTCATCTATCTAAAATATATCATATCTATCGACTTCTGATATCAAATTTATAGTTATTGCAATACTTATTGTGTTGTATATGGTTTATATATACTCCAGTATAGTGGGACACAGAATATGGGCATTGTTTTACATCTTCCTAGCTGATTGTTTAATAACCTGACTAATCTTATCATTAGAATTTTAAAACATGACTTTCAAAGATTCCAAAGTAGACGAAATTAATTTTAAGACCGTGGAATAACGTCAATTTGTCAACGTGTTAATGACTTTACCCTCAACAATTTAATGTTTTAGTGGTATTCTACCTGTTACATTATTTGGTATTGTATTAAATCCGAGAATATAAAAGCTAATACAATCATTATGGACATACGAATGCTTACGAGTTTCTGATAACTTCATGTAGGAACATCCTTACGGTTGTGATACGTGAATATCTCAGGGAGTCACAACTTGATCAATTACATGAGTTTTTTTTTCACTAGTAATTATATAGGCACAACGAAGTAACATAAATTTTAGAAACAATGTTCAAGTCATTTCAAATTCTTCACACATAAATGAATAGTTGGAATGCTTGAAGCTTTACTTCAAAAATAATGAATAATGGAAATGTGGTGAAACTAGGGACGGGGTCAATCGGCTTACTTCTTGTTGGTTGTAATCACATGGAATGTGAGGGATTGAGGCCAAACAAGGGTGGCTTTATCTTTCAAAGCACGAAGTGGATGATGTGGTTTAGAAGGTATATTTTTATGAAATTAATATAAGAGAGATAATAAATACCATCGTTTGTTTATGATTCCTTAAGTTAAATCAAGTTGTTTGTGTATTTCAACTAAAAGTTTAAATTACCGTATAATTTAAAACCAACAATTTTTAAATATTGAGCCACATTTGTCGAAAGTTTTCATTAATTGAATGAAATAAATTATTTAGTAGCAATTAACTTATGTAACGATATAATTATCAACGACAGAATCATTATCCACGTCTATTAAATTTTGACAAACCAAACAAAAAAAAAATGTGTTGTTTTTGAAACAAACAATAATTTCATTCATTCAAAATAATGATCTGTTTCAATTCATATAATTAACAATGTTATGTATACGGTTTACTTATGTTGTATAATATAAAGACCCAGATAACTATAAAGTGTTTTGATTTTTCAATAACATCTTTTGAATAAGTTAAACTTTTACTAGATTCTGATATATTTTAGAATGTCTAATTTATTACTTTGTGATATAAATATGGTAATAGATGCAGAAAAATTGTGAGAAAAATAGCCCCTAAAGTTGTTTACCTTTAATTATTTTACTAATTTCAAAACATGTACAAAAAATACAAACTCATGATTAACGCAGGGTGTGTGTACCTATTTTTATAACGTTCATTTTACACATTTTTATTTTGTACTTTCGAAATTATTAAATATTCCTATTTAATTTAAAATAAAATACATACTATCTATGAATAATAGAGGCGTGTACGCAAGGAACATGATTAGATCTATAAATAATTATATAACTTACAATATTATTTTAAGTTAGAAATTTACAAAAATTATATATATATATATATATATATATATATATATATATATATATATATATATATATATATATATATTGAAATTATATATAAGTCGAAATTCACAAAAGTAAACAAAGTTTAAACATTTTTCTGAATAAACCTGATTTACGTTTTCAGATATAACTGTATTAAAAAAGATTTTAACATTTCATAAATTTTTATAATCTAGTGGTAAATGAAGACAAGAATTGTAGTACACATTTGGAATAACATAATACATTTGGATTTGCCTAATCGACAACACATAATTATTTTAACAAAATAATG
The DNA here is from genome assembly GCA_963513935.1 of Aphrophora alni. Lineage (NCBI taxonomy): Eukaryota > Metazoa > Arthropoda > Insecta > Hemiptera > Aphrophoridae > Aphrophora > Aphrophora alni. The sequence goes on along the minus strand of OY740771.1, from coordinate 34,320,978 downwards.
GCGACACCTTATTTAAACAATTAACGGCACTAATTTAATATAAACTCCCATCACGAACCATATAAACATGCTTATTAGAAACGTTATGTTAGACTAATTATCAATATTACAACGTAACCTAACCTAGAATATGACGTAATTGGAATCTTCTGGATAATGTTCATTCCTCACTTTCTTGTTATGAAGACATTGGAATTTTATTTAATGATGTTTACTACTTGGCTGAAATGTTCAATTAAACATTACAATAGTGACCGAATGACGTCTCCAGTCGCCTGTTCCATTAAATACTCGAGATTAAGATTCAAATTAGACCTACTGTTTATTTATATTTTTCCGAAGCAATTTGTTTCGTTAATACAGAAGGTCTATTTAACAACCGATGTATGACGATTTTATAAATAATAAGTTTTTATTTTGGTTGAAATATAAAGTCAATCCTACCCTTTACAAAAAACAATATTTCAAATATACATTTTTGCAGTAGTTTATTTTATTATTATTATTTTTTTTTAGATCAAACTATGACAATTTACTAACCTTTATACATTTTTATTCAAACCTCACGATGATTATTTACAACTAATAGGTTTGCAGGTAAATATGTAATAAATATTTCTAAATTGTATATTATTGATTAATTTCGATTAATCTAAATTATTGAAAATTTTACTCTGTTAAAAAAAAATGCCTTATACAGATCACTATTCATAATAAAATATGTAAAAGATTGTTGTTTTAAAAGAATATTTTTGCATAATATTTTGTTATATACATTGAATATAAAGCTTGGCAGCCAAAATCACATGTGTGTTAAAAAAAATTAAAAAATTACGTAAAAATAATTTTAATTATTAGTTTCAAATGTAACAAAAAATAAATGCTTTAGGTGTAGTAATTCAGCACGAATATTTCATAATTTTTTAATAATATCTATCATATGTTTCGTCTCCATTCTTCTATTAGACAGTTAAATTAGAATAAAAATATACCAGTAAATTTAACATGTATTGTACCAGTAATCATAATGTTGTTTACATAAATATATTACGATTTCACAACAAAATTATAAGGGGTTGCAGGAAACCATACGATAATCCTTACTTTGTACTTCGTATAATTACGCAGCGCTTAGGTAGGTCAATCAGAGTATGTCTTGTGGTAACATGGTTTTATAATTTAGAGTACAAAATTAAATATTAGAGAAATAATTTACAATTATCAGAAAGTTAACTTGCATTTAAAACGTAAGCAAATAATTTTTTGTTTATCTGTAAAAAGGTAGCATTTGTGATCATGCTACCTAGATGTTCTCAAACATTTTCCGATGATATAATGACAGTAAAACATGCACATTACATGCTTATCATGTTCTGTATAAGTGTAGATGTACCAACAAATGTGCCTCGTTTGAACTTATAAGTTGTACTGTAAATTAAATTCAACCACTATAAGCTAAGCATGTTCTGTAGTAGGGTAGCTGTTCAACCACGACTCAGCAAATGATTAGAATGGCAATTAATGATATATAGATATTGTGGTCACAAATTAAGAATACCCACGATATACTGCGAATGTTCTGTAAAACTGTAGTGTCTGCTACATGACATGAACATGAGCTTTGGTTACATTATTAAAACACTCTGTTAATGATAATTCACGGGATGTTTTGAACATATTGTGTGTAAATGTAGAATTAATTAAACATATTCTCGGAATGTGTGTAGAATATGTTTTCCTCACAATTAGGTTTCTTATAAAAATTATTAAACTCCTAACTTGATCTCTGGATGTTCTGACTACATCTAATAATGTTCCCTGAGCACGTGTCAGACAGTTTATGAATGCGGTAACTCATTTAACTCCAGAACGAACAAGATATATTCTTGTATACGCCAGAATGTTCTGAGAACCTATGGTGGTGCTTGGGTGTGCGTTTTTCTTGTTGGTGTTGATATAGAATATGTTAATGGCTTTATAATATAAAATACAAGAATGGTTGGGAAAATGTGTATATATTATTAAAGTAAAGTTGTGAAATGTTTAATTTAATCTACATGTAACTGTAAATATTATTTACATCACTAAAGGTGAAAGTGACCAAATTACTTGTAATTATTTGAGATTTATCATATCCCTTTTTATATATCGAGGTTTACAAATACAATTTTGTTTTTTACAGAATATCTCTTCTTTTCTTACTACATAAAGGCCAAATTAATGTTGTCTAAAATAAGTCATATATATTTAAGAAATATTTGTTAAAAAAATGGTATATATTATATAATATTACTGTATTGGCAACACCTTTTTCATACACTAATGGGTATTTTTAAACGGTTGGAGTTTAGTTACAATTTTGTTTCATAGGAGTTAAATTATATGAAGGTGCAATCACGAATGGCCTGACAAATAAATTAGGTTACATTATAAAAGATAAAATAGTTATTTCCACGTTTAAACGTAATTAAGAGAAATCACATCAAAAACTGATAACTATTACCTCAAAACTATTTTTTACATCCAAATAATTTAATATTGAAATTCTCAATTTCATACCCAACAGCAGTCTCACTTAGTGTTTATAGGTTAGTAAAGTTTAAGTCATTATTTCACCTTATCACTAAAAGGTAACTTAATAAGACTAGAAACATTTAACACACCTAACCAGGCCTCATCTCCAGATATTTCTGCATATTTTCCTCAACTATAAGCTATAAAATCTCTTATTAAATAATTATACAAGCTCAAATCTATCGCTTGGAAAAAAATCATATCTCAATCTTGTATATCCACCAAATTTTGCTCACTCGAGCTAATAATCAAATTTATTATCACTTGTTAGGGGGCTAATACTTGGACCTATACTACAAAATGTGTACCATTGTGAAATGTTTGTATATTAGAATTACAAAAATTGCAATTATTGCTTCCGGAAAATTGTAACTTGGTATTTATTACAACAAAATGTACAATGTACATTGTACTTTTTTTATTTAGAGTATGATAGTTAATACCAACACATAAAAATAGCCTCTAGTGTTAAAAATTCTCAAGACAAACTGTTATCAGATATACACGTTACAGCCTGCACGGAGCTGGTCAGGTGTATCACTGACTACCGTTGATGTTGTTCTTTCTTAGATAATATTTTTCAAATATTTTCAGGATTGGAAACTACTTATTCCTGTTTATCTTATCCTGCATGAGGGTAGTTATAACGATCAGCATCGATCACATAGCTGGAGTAATATACTGTATACAGACAAAAAGGAAATAATACTTTTTTATGAAAGTGGTATATTTATAATTTTATTTCAAGAATCCATTGACTTTGATAATTTGTTATGTTCTTTTATGAATTAACATTAAACATTGCACTTAATCATTGAATGTAAAACTAATGAAATTATTATAATTATATCCAGCTACAAGAATAACGCAGATTTATCATTTATAACTATAATTATTGTCAATATTTGATAATATTATAAAAACGATAGCACTGGGTTCTACTCTTTTAACACACCTTCACTAAATTTTCTTTCATATATTCACATCTGAACAATTTCAAAGGATATTAGATGCACACATACATTTCTCTATATAGGAAATAACGTATAAAACATAAGCTGTGATCAATCATATGTTGTCTATATGAGTGATATAAAGCCACTCAATTGACCATCTGTGTAAGGGTTTAAAATAGGGTACACTCTGCATCACTGACTTTCAATAAATAGTGAAAATCTTCAAAGTGCTTTCTCGTTTACTTAAGATTGAAAACAGAACTAAAAAGATTACACTTGTAAATAACTGATCTTTGGTTAATCTAGACTACTCAAGCTATGTCAACCATACTATGTTAACTAATGCTAAACTAAATATTTCCATACTGTATGCATATCAGAAAACGTGACTTACTAATTTTATATGAAAATAGTTATTAGGCGGGTGATAAGCTACGTAATTGTTTAATTTTCTCATTAGATATTAATTACTCATAACATTCTTAAATAAAATACATATTTAGCCATAAAACTGATCAAACCATGACGCTGATGAAGTGAATATAATACTTCCTCGCGTGTTCTCTTTGTCTTAATAATTCATGTTTAGAAATGAAGTTTTTGTTTGGATTGTATCGGGAATTATGGAACAACAACTAATTGCATCAGGGGGTGGTAAGGATGGTTATCAACATTTATTTATACATCCGATGACGCTACTCTCAGGATCGCTTTGTACCAGGAAAGACCCGCATTCTACTAGAGGTGGCAATGGTTTTACTGATCAAAGTGGATATAAACAGGTTGGTCAATAAATATCCCCAATCTAAAGTGTTACGAGTCTTAATACATTTATGTTCTTTTTAGTTAATCCTTATAAAAGGATGAATTACACAAAATTCCTGGTACATCAAACCGAGCATATGGGGAACCTGATGTCATCCAAAGTAATAGAAACTACTACTATTATTGCTACTAATTAACATAATTAAAATGTAATAATCGTCGGAAAAATCGTGAATTCGTGTACACATACAAATCCTAATACTAAAGTTGGCTTCGGAAAATGTAACAGAAACTACTGTCCCAGAGGGTATTGTTTATGAGTCCAAAGACAAACACAATCAGTGATGAAAGAATATAATATCAAGTAGACCTACTGTGGAGGACGTAGCACATGCTAGTAGGTACCTCAAAAAGTAGCCATTACGATGGCAGCACCCTCAAAAATGAAAGATATAGAAAGAGACGTAGGAAGTTGGACGATCATAAATCCTACAAAGGAAATAACAGTGAAAAATTTTCATAGTTTAAGATGGCAATAATACTAAAATGGCAATAATACTAAAATGGCAATAAGATTTAAATTGAATGCAGAATTTATAGAACAACTGAAAAATTTCCTATCTCAATAATTCGAAACGTGAAGCATATCCATAGTTCAACAATACCTACCTAGAGATGTTAATCCTGCATTATAATTTGTACGAACATCTAAACCACAAAAATATTTGGAGAAAAAAAAGCTATTGAAAAATGATAAGTTATAATCAGGTGATAGAAGTGATATCCCGATATTAACCAAGGAATCTTCAAAAGTCTACAGGTGGGCCAAGATCCTGGAAGTGCTTAGCAAGCAGAACAAATTCCTACAGACTGAGGACCGGATAGTGATCGACTTAATAAAGTCTAAGAATAATCAAACCATAGTGGTTGTGATAGATGACTCCTTGGCAGCCTTAAAAACTGCAGACATGAGAGCGTTACTGGAGATTTTTAAAATCCTCATCACCATACTCCAGAATAATTATGAAAAAAATATTGGAGCTACTCATGTCAATTCCACACTTATGAAGAAAAATATACGTGTTAACATGCAGCTTTTATTAGAGCATGACTATCCGTCCTAGGGATAATGTGTTTATTGAAAATTATAAAATGAAGCCAGTTTGTAACCTTCATTAAATACTTATATTTTGTGTTCTAGGTTTCAAAGAGATCGTCTACAGATAGTGATTATGTTATTTAAGTTGTAGTGATTAGGGATCCATTGTTTCTGTTTTAAAATATAAATTTGGTAATAGAATATTAGGTTTCGTTCAATTTAGCAAAGAAGAAACCACATGAAATATACGTTGCCATGTTAAGGTTGTTAAAGTTGTAAACTTTTAAAATAAACATTTTTTTTATCAATATTTAATAGAGGTTATAGCGACCATTGAAATGTATACATTATAAATCTAACCTAATCTGTATACAAAGGAATAAATAAAATATTACTCTTTGATATCAAAATTCTGTCTTTTATTCGAAATTCTAAAAGGAAGTAACTAATGGTGGCGAAATCACGAAAAATGTTTCAAATTTTCACATTTAAATTACAAAAAAGAGTTTGTTATTACCAATTTCTAAATTGAACCATCTTAATGCATAGTTAAAAGTAGTTAAATATCAAGTTTGGCGGTCTTATTTAACAAGTATATTTTAAACATGGTTTTATTTGATTTTTTGTTATATAAGCTTTGAATAAACTCAGCACTTTACAAGTCCCGTTGCATGGTTTGTTGTCTAAACTATTACACTGTCTGTATAAACATGTGTGAAATTCTGATTTTCAAATTTAACTGCTTTGAAATATGCGTTGAAGTACCTAGGGCCAGTCATAGCCTTCGTCAAGTATTAATTCATGTAACTATGTTTTACTTCCAGCCAGAATTAAATAATAGGTATTCCCTCTCGATTTCATTTGATGATGTTTTAATTGGTTTCTTCCAGGAGTCTCCCTCAGAAAAAAGATTTTTTTTAAGTGCTTCAATGGCTGTACACACCTCATTATGGTCATTCGCCGGTAGATCAATGGGTGGTGTACTATCGAAAACCAGTGTCTAAAAATAGGATTAAGTCGTTTTCTTTGATGAAACGCAAAGCTTTTGGAAACTACACCAATGGGGCAAGCTGTAATTACAGTTCGCTAGTAAATTAAAAAAGAGAAAACAATTTTTTTTTTTACTGCTAATTTTATTTTGAAACTTAATACATACGGTTTCAAATAGTTAAGGTTTGAAATGATATAGGGTTTGTGACTGGTTCAGGACATTAACTATTATTTCGCACACACATTTGATCAAAATTACTTGTATTTATTTTAATATTATCGACCTTGATTGATTAAGGTTCATTTTCAGTGACTTACAAATAAATCCCAAACTTCTTTAAAATTGATGTTATTTATTGTTTTTTGTAGTCATGGTCATGCTTAAGCCAGGTTTTTTATTTAAGTTTTGGTTTTGAGTGCAAGTAAAAAAACATTAGTTCTATGTTTCTTCTACGTTTATTCTACATAATGTGCAGTTATCCTATAATATAATAACCTACCCTATCCTAACCTATACTCACTACATTACAGGTATTGCATTTTGAAATTAGCGTTTACAGTATATGTCAAGAAACTCAAAGTAAGACAGTAAAGCTCTATTTAAAGAAATCGCTACAGACATAAACCTACTTTCTAAATGGACAAAATTTATTACATCTGTTCAGCGACTCCAATTGTATAAAGCAAGATATATGGATGCTATTTAGTTTAATCCCTTCATAATCTTCAAGAGGGGATTTTTTGGGATGCAATAAAACAGTTCCTTTATACTGTGGGAAGGCTATACAAAATGCAATGAAAACAAATTCTCATTATTTCTAAGATGTTGCAAATTGTTTACATAAATTGATTTATTTTTCTTTTTTTTTTTAAATAAATTGTTAAAGTTTTAAAAACTTTAGATTTTATAAAAAATATTTAAAATAAACACAAATTAACAAAATTGTTTCACAATTTATAATTTTTTTGTTAAGTGAATTGTTCAATAATTATGCACGAATAGAGTTCAGCGCCCAAGACTAAATTATATATTAATACCATTCATTGTCTTAATTCTATGAAACCTATCAAAAACTGATTTTGCACTTAATGTGGTCAATAATAGTGTCTCAAAAATTGTGTATCTGTTTACAATAGTCGACTTTATTTGCAAACTGCTTTAAATGAGAATGCAGTTTCTACATTTGGATCAATATTAATTATTAGTCTTTAACATTGATTTTATTAAAGAAATTTACAATGTAATTGTTTTTTAAATGATGGTATCGTGGAGTATTTGGTTACAAAGTTCTGCCATCATTTTTAATTATAATTGAAAGGATTAAGTATTTGAGTTAGGTATTAGTGATGATGGTTTTACTAGAACAAGTTAATTAGCATAACCAGGAGAAGTTATATAAGCAATCGAAAATTGTAACTAATACGTCAAGTGTTGTTTTTGTTGTAAATAAATAATTTGCTAAGTCTATCATAATCTGCGTGTTCTTAAAAGTACAACCATTACATTAAAATAAACACATAGTAAAGATAGAATGTTATATTTCTAATGTTATTACATATCGTTATTGAATAGTAAATTTAATGTTATTTTTGCGTCATTATGTAATATTTCTTGTATGGATAGCTTAACATTAATTGAATTATTATTAATCATTTTAATTGTTATTATATTTATACAATATAAATGTATTATATAAATTCTTGTCTATTTGATGAGTTTAGGACAAAAGGTTTGTTTACCTTAGCCCAATTAGTAATAGGTTCAATTAGTTAAATCGCACAATGTAGTGTGTGAAGCGTGATATACGGAGACCCACTATTGTTTGGTCATCTTGGTTTGAGTATTACATAATATATAGCAGTCAGTAAGTAGCATGTATTACTATAATAGTACCTTTGCTGAAACACGCTTTAATAAACTGTTAATTATTGAATATTATCATCTACACAATGAATATTTATCTCTCACATTAACATTTCGACTACTTCATTCAATATTTTTAAATTCATATAAGATTTTGAAAAGTAAGTTTCTCTCTCCGTAAAATTTTTTGGAGTCAATTGTTTTACCCATAATACAAAAATAACTTGGTGTATCATTATTTATTACAGTGTACACGACCGCTTTTTAAACTCATATTTTTTTACGCCGGTACATTAATGAAATTAGTAACAATATTCTTCTTCATAGAACAAAACATTGTAAACAACTCAAACAGGAATTTATTACCATGTAAGCTAAGATTTAGAAATGAAGGATACATGTAACATATTCATGGTGACAATCACATATATATATATATATATATATATATATATATATATATATATATATATATATATATATATATATTCGTATAATATGCAACGTGGATGGGATTATAAACTTCAGTGCCCACACTCATTTAACAAAATGTAGTTGCTGATATTAATAAGTGTATTACAAATTTAATTTTTGAGAGTGATTGTAGAGAAGAAAAATACTACAGAATAGTTAGGATTTTCTTTGTTTTAGAAAAGTAATAATAATATAAATAATCATGTTAATCAAGGATCATCAAAATTATTTGTGCTGTGAACTCATTAAAACGATTTAATATAACAATAAATACAAACAACTTTACACATAAGAAGAAAGAATATGTACATAGGCTGTATATAACTGACGAAATAATCACGATTGTTTTATATTTAAAATGTTTGTACGATTTTATGTTGAAATATCAAAACTGTTACATTCAATATGTGGAGTTGATAAGGTATTTGTGTAGAAACCTGGTTAATACAAGTAGTATTAATACTTGAAGCACTCTACAACCTACTACCTCAAGCAGCGAGAAGAGATTATGGTTTTGACGTAAGTGTAACACTCTTTGCACTAAATCAAACTACAATATAATATTATAGATTAGTCAGATACGTTGTGTTTCACAAGCGTTGTTGTAAAATACAATTTATACTATGATGAGACACACAGATTCGTTTACGATCCTAATGGTTCATTAAAACTATTAGAAATAATGTTGTCCTTTTTTGTCTATAAACAATATTCCATTTGTTCTGCTTGTGTATTAGGAGTGACCATTTTGAATGTTTTCGTTAGAGAACATATTCAAGTATTAACAATAATGAATCAATAAGTTTCTCTCAATCAATGACCATTTGTTTCTCTCAGTGATGAAAGCAATAAACAGAACACTTTAGACTAAACCACAATACAGACGAGAGTTCTTACAACATACAAGTAGTTTACAGTTCTTGAACTACATTTTTAGTTATTAATTTTCAAAATGAAGGATCATTTAGTACACTTCATTGAATGTATAAACTACGTATAAATAATTCAAAGTAGTAAATACATATGAATAAGGGATATGCACAAGGTTTTTCGATATTGCAAAAGTATTTTAAAACGTGATTTTCAATTTACTGTTGTTGTAAATTGCGGATAGAAAAAACAGATGAAATATTGAAACTGATATTTAATGTTTGTTTAGTTTCGTACAATAAAACTAACACTTAATTTAGAGTTGAGTTAAAATTCTAAATATAATTACTTTATATTGAAGTTTATTTTTGTTGTGTACTATAATGAATAAATTTAATCAAATTAGACGTTTGAAGACTAAGTGATCTCATTTGTGATAATAAATCTAATAACTGTTAAAGTAAAAAAAACTCTTTAATAAACATTGCAAATAAATTATTTATTAAAAATTTACTATAATTTTTTGCGATTAAGACGTAGGAATGTCTCTTAATTTATTTGCAAAAAGTTCTTTAATTTCACACATATTAATAAAATAAAAGCAAAATTTATTTTAATGTTATTTTTACTCTTATAAAACTTTATTTTAATATAATATCAATATTTTCAATCAGTACAAGCTAATGTTACAATACTGTATGTAAATAAACTGAGTTGTATATTGCTGCTAACAATATAATGTAGACTTTTTTTAAAAAATCGCCACTACTAAGGGGATATCCTTTACTAAATGATGATATTTGGAATGAATCGTTGTAGTAAAATATCTGGTATCTACATTCTAGTTCGTTGATAAACTGTAGTCACTTCACTCCATAAAGCAGGTATGCGACTTATTTCAAATGTTTTAGCTCATTCGGGTTTCTGTTTTGCTCTGTTCCAATTGAGTCTTATCAGCTTTCTTTTCCTATAAACAAATAATATCTAGATTCTATTTGTGAATATAAATTAACAAATTTTGACCAAGGTTAAGAAAACTTTAAAGCTTGATTTCAAAATAATATATTTAACCTGATGCATTAGCTCAATTCCTAAAATTATCATCAATATAGTTTACAACACGTTTGAAAATAAAATTGAAGCCTCCGTAAACTCTGTATCTCAAGGCTTTGAAGAATATTGACACCTATCTTTTTTACAATGATTTTACTGCTTTTAAGTAAAGGTTCAAATCTATATTATGATCAAGATTATACAAATTGTTATATAATGGAGTTATTTTCTTATGTTTGGTCATACATTCACAAACGATTCATGTAAATTTGTTCCAATAACTAAGAATAAAAAAAAATAAAAATATTACGTGAATTATACAAATAATCGCCTGTGTACTCAACTTAATTTAAATTCGAACATGACCACCTTTATATAAACGTGATTATTAATTATTTAGGTAGATTATTTAACCTTTCCTTGTATTTTCGTTTCATAAGAAATTACGTACTGTCTGAATTCTAGTAAAGTTTAGATTTTTTTGTTTTGTACGTTATTCTGAAAAATATCCACAGTAAATAATGACATTTAAAATCAGGTCAATTTTTTTGAGTTTAGGGTTGCAAATATGAACCTTATATGAAAATGGTTGCAATGTTATAAAAACAATAGAACATTTGAAAGATGGTTTGATTTATTTAGGATGAATTTCGATTTCTCTATTGTTAACAACGATTGCAACGTTTTGAAGGAGAGTCTAAACTAATAATATTCTTATGTAAGCTGACATTTATTGAAAAACCTTTCTCCTAAAATTAGTTTCTGAATTTACTTCATAAACCTACTTTGATCAAAATAATAAAGGAGTTGCCCAACAAATTAAGAGAAGAGCATTTTATTACATCGGTGTTCCTTACTAAAATCCCCATAATTTTCAATGAGTGAATTCTCCTGCAGCAATAAAACAGTTACTGTAAATTGTCAGGAATTCAAAAAAACTTTAATGAATATAATGGCTAGAATAATTTATACCTGTATTTGCATATGGGAGATAATACAAAAATTTCAATTGTAAGAAATCATGTCCTTTTCAGCATTAGTAGAAACCTTTCGAATGTAAGTTGTTACACGATTGACTTTTGCAATAATTGTTATACTTGATAGAATATTTACAATAAAGATAAACCCATTGTAGTTACGTAAATTTATATTTCATATTGCGTAATCTTTATTTATATATCTGTTTCTATTTGCTGAATAATTATTGTAAAGATGACAACGATGTAATGTGGAGAGAGGGTGAATAAAGAGTGTCATTGAAGTGAAGACGGATCGGTCCCATAATCGGTTGACGCTGAGAGTACTTCTCAGTAACGTAACAATATCACATCGTTTAATGCCCTAATTATAGTGCGATTATTAATCAAGGCTGCTAGAAAACAAGATATACGGTCAATCTGCGTCACTGGTGAAAACCCAAATTAGTCTTATAAAACTTTTTAATATATTTTAAACTTTAATTTTCCTACTACAAATCAGAATATTTGTATTTTTTTGTGTTTTAATTAGAGTACAGTTTTTTTTTTTTAAATTACAGGTAACGTTGCTTTATTTTATATTAAAAATTTAATATTATCGTTAAAAGATTACCAATTGTATTCTGAATCCACGGTACGATATATAATATGAACTTGCTTAACAGAAATGATCGGGAAATACCATTAGTAGGGTTTTCCACAATTAACAGTAACATGGAATGATGTTACATCTGATATGTTTTAGTTTCTCATCAAACTGCACAAAATTTCAGGTTAAGTTGTTATAGGTTTTAATTCAAATAACATGAACACAACTTTAACAAGATAATATTTTTCTGAATTAATTGAATGTCAAGTATCATACATTAGATTGATTATAAATATGTAGTAAAATTTATTCAGTTTGAATTTATTCTCTTTTACGAAAGAGTTACTAATTTGTTTATTGAAATATTCACACTTACTATATAATATTACCTACAATTTTTAATTGTTCACTAATTATTCTTTTACAATCTTAATAGCCTACACATAATATTTAATTCATTCAGTTATAAAACATGGTTCAAATATGTATTTCTAGGCTCTTGGATATATTGTTAAAAATTCTCGTGTTGCATTAGCCTATATAAGAATACAATTTGAATTTCAATGATTTACTATGAACCTAACACCATTCTATTATATTTTTTACAAGATGTAAAATTTATTTCTATTTTTTTTGCGACTTGTGTTTTCATGGGGGAAGTAGACTCAATAAAATGTTGGATTCAGCGGATAGAAGCTTCCTTTTTTTTAAACACTGAAATATTTAATTTTAACAAACATATGTTAACACTCTAATGACTTTGATGGCACTTAGTTATTGGATGAATACTTATTTAATAGCAAGGCATTTGTATATTTTCAGCATGTGTTTCTTTTGAGATACTGTCTGCTTACTTCTGCGTTCGATGAGTGTTTTATCTTTTCCGTTACTCTATTGTGTGGTTAATGTGGTTTGTCATTGGTAGTGAGTTGTTGTTTCAAAACTAAATCAATTATTTCCGTGTTATAAACAATGTCGGTGGATAGACTTCATAGACAGATGTCAGCTTTACAACAAGAGTTGAATTTAATTGGCGACCAAATTTGCAAGAGTCATGTCTCTACTCTAGCCTTGTTAATAAATGATGTGATGAACGTTGCAGATATGGGAATGATTTTACAGCATGAATATAATAAATACAGAAATGCTGTCTGTTTATAAATCGTATGATACATCATATACGCCGATGTCGCTGGTGAAAATGTATAAAATAAACTGAGGACAGATCCTTGTTACAACCAAAAAAGAGTGATAAATCAAAGATGTATCAAATCGACAAGTATTTTGTGACGCTGTTACTTTATTTGTGACAACGACAAGTCATTTTTGATAAAATCAATCTTTCCTTGGATTGTAGGTATGTCAGTCCCTCGGTGGCTATGTGGTGGCTTGATGAAAGACGCCTTTCGATCGTTCCCATGTCAGCTTAAGTCTAATAGTGCCCTTAGAAAAATCAAAGAGTGTACTTTGAACCTGTAAGATTATTTAAAGCAAACAGGAATAAAGCAACATAACCTGCACTTCTAATTAATTATGTCAAAATGAAGAGAATATGGGAAAGTATTTGTAATCAAAAATCCCGGAACATTGCACAATGATCAAGGACGAGTGGTAACCACGAACACGATTCTCTAAATCTATTGGGAAAAATTACACCGTAAACAATGCTGAAGGGGAATGGTTTTCCTATGTGTTCTTCTAATAAATATGAAAGATGATAGTTATAGAATACTATGTACGCCTGTAGATAACGAAAAATTGACAAGAATGGGCAGATTCCTTGATTGAGGTTGCATACTTAAAAATATCTCAACAGCTACGTGATTTGTTCGCTAGTGTGTGCTTATTTTGTATTCAAAGAACATTCTTGAAATTTGGAAAAAGGTCGAGAGCAATTATCAAAGATCCATGGCTTAGAACGCACGGCTTTGAAACTAGCAAAAACATATATGAAGAACATATTATAAGGAACCATCACAAGTACAATTATTCATACAGATGCCTTATATTCATAGTAATTACCACGATTTTTTACTTTTATTTTCATTGGTTTATTTTGAATTACAAAAATACCTAATTTTGTGTATTTTTTTAATTTATATAAATAAAAAAAAAGTGTAGTATTTAACGGGTATATAAATCTCCAACGTCACTGTCTCTTTATTATAGATAAAATGAGGTACTTTGTGACTTTTTGATGTAGGGTGTATTTCATTAAAAGTATCCTAATGTTACTTACAAAAATAAATTCAAAATCAAGAAATAAATTTGTTGATTCATATAATGAATGAGTCATGTACATGTAGTTAATCTTGGTGAAAATTAGTAGTATACTCATTTGAAGAAGAATGGACGAGCAATGACGAGAAAACAATCAAATGTTAAAACCTAATCATCAATCTTGAAATAATAAACAAATTTTGTTTTTGGCTTAAATCTTATTATTGCTAATTATGATAAAGAAGTTACATAGGGATTCGCCATTCTCCCCGTATGTTAATTCGTATGGAATCCTTCATTGCTTGAATCACGAAAATCTAGTCATATTGCATAAAATCCTACTTATTTCGAAGAATATATTGTAATAAGGTTATCTAATAATAATATGTACTTGAAAGTGAAGAACCATGCACAATATAACAACTAAATACAGATTATTACTGCTTTTAATATGTTAAGGCAATATCTATCCTGTAAACTTATTAATATAATACACTATATAAACCCAAACTAGAAGGTAGAAGGAAGAAATTAATGTAAATGAGTTTACTTACATTTGAGAATACACATAAATCCTTAATAATTAAAACGAAAGATCGCTTGAGATAAATATATGATCACAGTTAACTTTAGCGGTCGACTGATGATTCTTACCTTATTTCACCAATACGTGTTATATTCTTTTGGCACTCAACGTAGAAAACTCTATTTTTCTTATTTAACAAAATAAGTTACAACAATTAACAGTGAACTATAATTTACTTTGCGTTTTACACGCATAAATGAATTATTTTAAACTAACAGAATACATACTATGATTGGTTCAGTCATTTTACTTTTAACAATAAGCATATTTTTTACTCATCACCAAGGATGAGGTTGATTTTTTTTTTAAAGAAGATTACTAAAAAATACAATCAATCAAATATTAGTATCAAATTAGAAATTTTAGTTGTGTTGTAATAAATAAACAATTAAATCGGTTTTTAGATTAAACATTTTATGCTTTTAATTCTATAATTATTAGTTTATCCTTCAGAATTGTTTGTGTTAATCCTGATGATTTTAGAAGTATTTTTAAAGGTTATAAATTTGACTCTAATTGTTTGAATTTGTATAAAATCAAAATATTTTAATAAATTTGGAAAGAAGATAATGGCACGTCCATATAAGTATATCCATTCAAAGAAATGCACTGTATAAGGTGATTGTGTACTTTTGTAATGTCATGTAAAGTCGTGGGATATAATTTGCATAAAAAACTGTTAAAATCCGTATTTTAACCCAAACTTTTAAGAAATTATTATAATTTTATTCCATTTATAAACAACTGTTACATAAAAATTGGTTATAATTTTGTAATAATTTACATATTTATTCTGATATCTAAATATAAATATATGTATATAATTATGATTTGCTACGTAACATTACAATCACTATGTGATTAAAATTCAAAGTGTAGAAAATAAGTTATTTATTTTAGTAAAAAAAATTATAATTAAATAAGAGATAATAAACATATACCTACATTATTATTATTGGGTTATCTACAAAAAGTTGTGTTAGGTTTTATACCCCCCCCTCCGTATTGACGATAAAAAGGATTCCTCAAGTAAACAAATTACAATAGTTGCAACACTTTATGTCACTACATTTTTAAGGCCATAATGAAGAAGGAAAATTGACCTAAAATATCAGTTGTAATGACACAATCATTTTCAACTTTTGTACATTTTGTTACAAACGAAATGATGTAACTTAAAAATGCTGAAAGACCACCTCTACTTCCTCAAAATGTGTGGCTAATTTTTAAACGTAATAAAACGGTAGGTTACTAGTCCGTAAGTATTATGGATGTATTTAGCCATAATCTATTACTATTAACAAATTAGTCAGTTTTAATATATTTAATATTATATAATAATATATTATATAATAGTCACAATAATATTCATGTCTTGTTGAAATATATACTACATTAATAAATTTATATAATATATAATAGCATATTATCTTCTGTATATTGAAACTGTTGTATTTACTTTACACAAATATACATATTATCAACATATACTAAATAAGTTAAAGAAAACAACTATGATTAACTAAGAGGAACAACATTTGGATGTTCACGTATATAAAGTGTTGTCTTTATTATACTTTCTGTGCTCTATACAATGAAATTTATTTTACCCTTAATGTTTGTAGTTTCTTTCTTGAAAACAATGGACAGAAAATATGGCCAAAAGGTATACTTTGTTCTTCAAAACTTTGACTATACTTTCCAAAGTAAGGGTTATTCTACAAAGACTATCTTTACAACCTAACCCAGTAAAGTAAAATGTAGATAATTTTACTTCCAGTAATGTTCCAATCATAAATTATAATTACTAGATCAAAACACATATGATTAATTAATTATAATCAAGAAACTGTTTAACATATTTAATATGTATAAATTTAAAAAGTTTAAAATAATGAAATTATCATCATTCTGTAATAACTATACGGCGACAATCATCATAAAATAAAAATAGATTTCACGTTTGGAAACACATTCTCGTACGCGAGCGCGTATTATAACACACACACACGCACGCACACGCACAATCAAGCACACATATTCCAATATTTATTTTATTTAATACCTTGTACGGTGAATAATCTAAATTAAAAAATCTAACAGTTTGTTTATTGATTAAACATATCTATTTCAAGACATGAATAAGTGAAAATATACCACACTTCTCGTAACTATTTTACTCACTTCGCTTTTATTAGCCACTAAGTCTATTGATTTTCACAAGATTTGTAACGGTACTATCACGGTTTTTATTAATGTTGACAAGGCTTTTAATGCTCTTCTTTTAATGGAGTTATAATTAAAGTTATTATTACGCAAGATGGAATTGGAAGGTATTATTATAATAAAAAAGTATTCTCCTGAACTAATTTCACATCAAAGAATATATTGTAATAATTATGATATAAAGTATAATGTATGATTTGTACTTTGATGCTTCATTTGATTTTAGAATTTATTCATTCATATGAATAATCGGTGGGAATAAAAAAACTTGTTTTCAATATAGATTCTACTTTTTATATACCTAACCAGCAAGCAAACAGATGGAACTATTTTGGTAAAATTTAGTATGTTGAGCTAGAGTAGGATGAGTAAAAGAAAAATTACTATTGTTTCATTGGGTTATTTTTATTGGGTTGTAGCATTTAAATCAAAATAAGCATTTCCACTTCCTACTTCCGTCGCTTGACAGATGCTGCCACCCGGCGAGATCATCCAAAACTAATGATCATATGATATCGGAGGTCAAAGTACAACGGCGAGACAGCCGGTCTGCGCTAATACCCGTTAGCTAGTCTACCGGTAGTCACTCACAATGCCTGACTCTTTTCATCGTTACGTTAGATATAATAAATTGTCTTGATCCTCAAAAATTCTGCTTCAATCTTCAACGATGCTTAATCTACAGTTTCTGTGCGTTTTAGTCTATAATGTTGGTTAAATTATTATTTTTCACGGCACAAGCTCACGTGATCTGCGACAGGATTTTCCAGGTACTGAATCTTACAGATTTTATCATACTTTAAATTTTTGTTAATGCTTTAAAAATAATTTGTTAATTATCATGTTTTCTTTAAAATATGTATTTCATGTTTTATTTAATATTCAATGTTCTTTTGAAACTGAGTGATTATAAAAATTTACTTTTAAAAAACATACTTTACAAAACCTTGTAAAGGCACATTTTGAGTTTTGAACAATTATGTGAAATAAGTGTAAACTAATGTTGAACTTTAAATGATTAAAATATCTTATTGAAAATGTCAAATATAAAACAATTGGAGAAATCTGTTCTAAATCAGAAAATTTCGTTTTACATACTTTGCAGACCTTGCAAGTCTTATACAAGCTTTGTTTCAAACAAAATTAAAATATATATAAATAGATTTATAATAATCTAAGAAGCTTTTAAGTACCATCTTAACGAATTTCTGTTATACCATCAATTTTCTTTTAATCTTGACAAATAACCAGATATTTACTTTAATAATGAACTTTAATGCTACAACGTGTCTGATTTTGTACAGACGCTAAAAAACATGTTTTTTTGCTCATAGCTAATATGCTGGTAGAAGAAACACGGCTAAAGATCTGAACATGTTTCGCCCTGTTAACAAAACACGTTTTGTTTCAACATAGATTCAGCGTTTCACGTGCACAAAAGTGATGTTACAAAAAAACTAACTCTATAGAATTCTAATTAAACTCATATTGTATATGTGCCTAAAACTATTTCAGCGAATATGTTTTCTTAAAAAACTATCTTTAGATGTAGACTTGTGTAATTAATTATAAAACATATAAAAAATTATTGGGTGGTGCCTGCATGCAAACTTTCGGTCCTAACAACCTCCAAGAGGTTATTTTCTAAATTAAAATAAATGACGTCAATTAATAAAATTAAATATTCAAAATTTTATGTCTTTTCTAAAATAAACTTCTCATTTATAACAAATTCTTTTGTCTAAAATATATATATTTATTGGCCAATATAGCATTTAAGTAATTTATCAAATAAGCAATATTATGTAACTGTTTCAAAAAACCATCATTTCATAAAATCAAAAAGGGGGAATAAATATAAGTATCTTTTCATCTTTTTTTAATTTTGTAATTTTTACATTTAAGGGCGTATAATCTTTTTTTTTGGATTAATTATAATCCAGCTAATTGTTAAGCTGTGCTCATTGTCTTTTGTTAAATTTTGTAACTATAAAATATATAAACTAAAAAAGGGGGGGATAAATTTTCAGACTCTATTGATTAATTTTTTTTTAATTATAATATTTTACTTTAAGGGCGTATAATCTTTTTTTAAATATAATATTGTTAATCATAAGGTGTTTATGATAATTTTGTCTCAGGATGTCTTTCTCAGTTGTAAATGATAAAATCTGAAACGTCGAAATTTCTTTCTGTTTAAATAAACTTGAGCCTTGTTAATCACTAAATTTGTTTTTGTCTTTTTAATTTTTTTTAATTTCTAAACATTGTTACCATTTTGGTTCCGCCTTTCTTAAATTTAAGTCCCCTGGTAACAGGGTAACGCAACACCTAATTGATCAGATATAATAAAACTCGAACACAAGATTTTACAAAAATTACGTTTACTTAATCAAACACGTTTCAACAATAACCCCATCCTCACTGATACTATGGCTACAATAACTAAACTATAACTAACTATAGTTATAGTTATAATTTTTAAGTAACCATCATGTAAAAGATTAAGCGATTCTAGTACGTACATAACTATGTACTTCATTTACTTTAAATACTATGCTCTGTCTTCAGTGACTACAATAGTATATTCTTGCATAAATTATAAACATAAACATGTTTTTATTTATTTATATTTGTTGAAAGTATTTACGTTAGAAACACTTTCAAGTTTCTTAGTGATAAACTGAACCAAATAGAAATGATTTTAACATACAAGATATTTTTAATATTTAATATACTTAAAACGACTTCAGAGTAAACGAAATGTACCTCACTCGGTATAACTATTATTGTATAGTAAATTTAAACATAGCTCTAAATCTATTCTAGAAATTTAAAAAACGTACAATATACACAAGTACTTTAATAAGCCTTTCAGTCTTTGTTTAAAAGCCTCGTCAATGCCGTAACTGGTGAAACCATGGTCGGCTAGACCAATAAAGTGTAAAATTAAACAAAAGAATTTGTGTGTGTTTATATTTACACTAGTTCTTACTAACGTTTATAAAAATACATTCGTTTAGAATATTTTATTAGGAATATATATTATGTTACAATGTTGATTTGTTGGGTGCCATGAGCTGTGTGATATCCATTTTAAACAAGTATTTCAAGTTCTGTGCTATTGATATTAAGCTGAAACAATACAACAATGCTTCAAGTATTTTTAGATTCCATACAAATATCCTTTTAATGTGTACATATAATATGTTTTTATTATTTAAACCCTAAACATTAATGAAATTCATCACAAGAAGAATGATTATGTTGTACCTAGTATCACAATGGAACAATACACATACTTTTTGTATGAAGTTGTACGTTTTATATAATACGGAGATTTTTTAAATTACTGTACTGTATAACCATTTCTTCATGCCTTTTATATATATAGTTATTTTTATTAACATTAATTGTAATATATATATATATATATATATATATATATATATATATATATATATATATATATATATATATATAATATTTTAGTATTTAAATGTATTAGTTTAAAATCTATCTGTCTGATAAGATTCTAGCGTAGGTTCAATGTAGCTTAGGTAATTATTTCCGTATTTCTATATATTTAAATTGTAGAATATTGTTTTAAAGATCAAACACGTTAGTTAATAAAAATGTCTACACAGTTTATATTGGACTAATAGAATACTATTTAAGTTAATTATTTTTTCGTAAAAAAATAAATTACCACTGAGAAGGTGCAATTAAATATGAATTTAAAATGTATGTGAGTAGTCGAAAGATGGAGTATGCCAAAATGTACGTACCAGTGAGTTGAAATGGAAGGTAGTAATTTATCGGAAGATGAAGAAAATACAGTTTGCATCAAATGCTTTCTTTCTAAGTGGCTACAAATGTATTATAAAATTACAACTCATACAACATGTATGGGTCATAAAAAGATTATTTATTTAACTATATCATTTTATATTTAATAATTTACTAAATATTAAGTATTAGCAGCCTACTATTAAGATCGAGGTTCAGAAGTTGAATATTCGTCATAGCTTGAATATTAATCGAAACAATTAGGAAATGTGTTATCGTAAAAACTAATGGAAGTGGATTCATGATGGGTGAAAATGGTACAAAGTTAAAGATAGATTGTGATTTTAAAAGGTAATTATCATGCTTATGTTAAAAAAAGTCTTCTATTTCATAATTTTGAATTTGTATTATTGCCTTTTATGAATTTTTAGAGGGTTGAAATTTGTATTGACTTATTTTGAATGGGTATATTCAGGATGAAAAGGAATTTATCATGTTAATCAATTTCATAGAGGAATAAACAAAGGGATAATACTCACCGATTTTTCTATGTTCTAATATAATATTTTAAGTACTTAGCGATTTTCATTAAACACTTAATCTTTATGGATAACGTTGATTTTGCCTCTTTGCATATAATAAATATTATGTCCCAAAAATCTTTTTTCTTCTACTTCTTCAACCTAGACACTTCCTATTCCTCCCAAGTAATAGTTCTTCCTTCTTCGTTTAATTTTTTTTAAACTACTGACATATACTATGAATTATATTACTGTTCATGTTGATACAAAATATAAATAAATGATATTTATATAAACTGTGGTATGAGTAGTGAGATATGTGTAATGCATTTTTCATATTTTTTTAATTAAAATATTATTTTGGTTGATTTTATGTCGTGCAAGATCTTATAACTATAGAATTTCGGTATTGTTAAAGTATATATTGAGGTTTGAACATTATGGAGTTAAAATCAAAATTGAAAAATAAAGGTGCCGGAGAAGGTAATCGCAATTTACTGTCCGTCACTCTTGAACAACATTGCAGTGCGGTTCAACTAATTAAGCCTATTACTAATTGGACCAAGATAAACATCACTGTTGAGCCCTACAAAGTGTACAATGTCGTGTATACGTTAATGACTTTAACACTCTACATCATATCGTCGCAACAAATATATTATTCAAATATAAGGGGAACTACTTCATAATTAAAATACTTTATGTCATAATGTATTTAATATTATTTAATACAATCATGAAATTTTATCGAAAAACTAAACATTTAATATTATATCTTGTAGTGCTGAGGAAGAGATTTATAAAATGTCTCAGATTATCTGTTTAACAAATTATAAACCAAATTTTATGGTAGTGTATAGGGGTTAAATATTTTATCAGTTGCAAATATACAAATTGTGTTACACCAAAGGCAATTAAATTCTACAAGTGTTGTTCTTTAAAAAAAAAAAAAAAAACAATAATTTTAAATACGAAAACTTTGTAAATTTGGAAAATATTTTATTTTTCTATGTAAATTATACAGGAATATATCAGTGTAGAGTTCAATATGATATTACTTTAAAGAAATATCTGTAATTATTATTGGTAGTATATCCTTTTTTCAGAATAAAACACAAATAACACTTTCTGCAATATGATGCTGGTTTAAGATTATTTTTTTAATCAATCTACGAAACATGTAATTTTTAAAATCAAAACTATATAATAAACCAAATTTGTAAACTCAAAAACCAATTTAAATGTATCGTATCATCCACGTTCAGTACTCACATATGGTTTCATAATTACTCGTCACAATTACCAAGATTTGGCAATTTATTCTTCAATTATGAAAACTTAAAAAAAAAAAAATAATGTTTTACATGAGATGTGTGTCTATATTTTGGAATATATATATATATGTGTGTGTGTGGCGTACAAGGCAGTGTGTGGTATTGGTACTGAACTGACGTCCCTTCATTAAGTCTCTTTCTACAGGATCCCTCATACACTTGGCATGACTTCCACCACAATCCGTCATCTGAAAGGTTATGACAAAACAGATGTTCGAATCAAACGACAGTTTATTGTTTCACGCTTTATAGGTTGGCTAACTTCATCACTTTATACATTTGTACTCCCTAGTAACTATTATTAATCGATCATTCTGACAAGTTCCTTTAAACTTTACAGTTGGTCTGTAAGTTAGTGTAAATGTAGTTGTAATCAATCAAATGAGCAATAAAACTGGACATTAAGAAAATGTATTCTTCTTCCACAAGTGGTCTCTGAATCTTTATTTCAAAAGAACTGTCTGTTTGTTTTGTGTAATACTTGGTACTAGGCACCTACATATATTTACGAGTATAAGTTCGAAATCATTTAACCAAATCAGTATTCTAGGGAATCACGAGATGATTAAAACAACTATTTATTACCCTTTATAAATCCAAAGTGTCATCCAAGGAACTCAATTATGATATTGTTATTATTTTCTACATTATTTCTAAGAGATGAACAATTGCATTGTACAATTTTGTGGTACTAAGTCACTAATAATTGTTAACAATAATATTACCATTAATTTTTATTATTATTAACAGACAACATGACTGTCGTGTGTTATTGTCGTATTATTTATGACGATATGTTTCGGAGCAGTAATTTCATCATCTGGTCTTTGCCATTCCTTAGAGATCGTCGTACATTAAAATTACACATACACATACACATAACACCGACACTAACACATCAAAATAATCATAGATGTGCATATTGACGTGATCTGTGAAGTACTGTAATAATTGTATTAAATGAAAACAAATTTAGCGCACTAAAAGTTATAGCAGAAAACCTAAAACTCCATATTATATATTTTAAAGTAATAATAATATATGTATACTTTTGCTTCTAACCATTTGTATAATTCTATAAATTCCTATGTATACACATTTGGAATAGGAATGTATGGATAATATGTGACAAATACGATTTAAAAAAATGGATAAATAATATGAAATACTTTTTAAAACAAAATCATAAATATTCCTTGTTATTGTCATTTTACAGTAATGAATTAGCCAGTAAAGTAAATATTCAATGTTACACATATGAAATCTAATAATCAATTTTGTATAGTGTCAAGATTTAAGTAGTTTAAATTTTGATAAAATGAAAAAGAATTTAGTAATTACTAATTTAACATATCTTCTTTAAACAGGATTTTACTGCCAATAGAAGTTTACTCAGTTTTCATCATTTCTTTGCAATTAATAGTTCTAATAAAAACAAATAAATAAATAGGTAAAATAAAATATTGCTAAAATATTACGTAGATTGAAATACGAAAGTAAATTATTGAAATGTGTTATTAATTTAAATTATTATTATAAAGGAGAATTAAGTTATTTTTATTTATCATGTAATCATAAATATGCGACGGTACGTTATACCTCTTATATGCTATTAAACTAAAAACGATATAGTTACAAAGCGTTTCATTTGCTTCCTGATTTGTATTGTAAAACCACATCTGTTTGGCCGTATGGCTTTACATTTCTACATGATAACAACTAGCAATTGATAAGATGATTGACCTTCTTGAGTTAGATAACATTTCCATTATTTATAAAGGTTGAAATAAAGTATTAAGGAAACCAATTTCGTTTTCCTTTAGTTCAATGACATTTTCTAAATAAACCCCATATGTTTTCATCAAAATTTACTAATAATAAATTCCGTAAAATGTGCTGTAAGTTATAATTTGCAATATAAAAACTCATTTAATTTGTGCTGTATAATTACGCTGGTGAATGATTGAAATTATTTTGACTATATTGCTTTGCTTAAATACTTAAAATATTCCTTTAATATATTTAAGGGGTTTTATCTACACATTTTATTTTAATTTTGCAAACATTTAATCATTATGTACGAGTTGAGATTAATAAAATTTAAGAAAGTTTAAACATATTTATGAATAAACTGTTTTCTGTTTTCAGATATAACTGTATTAAACAAGACTTTTAAGTATTTTATAAATGTGTTATAAGAATGTATACAATACTAGATGTGTAATACTCATTCAACAGTATTATATGTATGCATTTTGAATAATAATCTTTTTCCATAACACGTAAAAATGTTAATAAAAATAACTACGACACCTATAATTATATAATTATATAATTTATATAATGACCTGCCACCTCTGGATTATAAATTGTCATAACTCACCAAATATAATATATTTTTTTTCATTACTGTATTATAACCACCGATTGAGTAATTAGACCACAAGACATTATACTATAGAATATAATTCTTTCATAAAATAAATGAGCTTATTAGATACGTTACTGCATATTTATGTTGATGCTACAGCTTGACATAGACAAGTATAAGATATTTAATTTTAATCTCCGGCATATTGTTCATTCCTCTTTACCCTGTTATAAATAGATTGAAATTTTATTTAATGGTGATAAATACTTACATGTTCAATTAAACATCACAATTGTGACCGTGTGAAGTCTACTGTATCCTGCCCCAATAAATACTGGTGATAATGATTCAAATTAAACTTACTTATTAATTACATTTTAAGGGAGGAATTTAATAAATACAATTTCTATAGTCAGTACAGAAGTTCTATTTAACAACAGTTAATAATAAGTTTTAATAAAAGTAAAAGTGTAACTTTCGATGTTGCAGTTTAACATTATAATTTCAGTTAATATATATATTTTCATTGAAAGATGCTTTATATGGTATTACGCCACAAAAAATTCAATACAATTTTCCTATTTTTATTGAAAATACAAGATGATAATTTACGACAAATAAGTTTTCTGAGAAATGTGTGATAAATATAAAAACAGTTCCTAATTGAATAATAGCCATAAATATTGTTAAATATTATCAAGGTGAATAAAAAATTATTTTAAATTCATAAAATTTTTTTTTCAATATTTTTAAATATTTTAAAAGTTTTTTTATTATAAATAAAATTGTGAAAGATGTGTATGAATAAAATATTTGGCAACCAATACCACATATGTTTTTAAGTTTCAAAAAATATTTATTTAAAAAAAAAACATAAAACTAATATCATTGTTAGTTTTAGAAATAGATGATTAAATGATTCATATATAGCTACCATCCACCACCTTTAATTTTACGATTTTTCAATATAATGTATCATTTTATATTTCTACATTCTTCTATTAGAAAGTTAATTTACAATAAATACAGGGTTATCATAAAATAATGGTGGGGTATCATTAATTCATACAAATACAGTAGAGACATTTTGTGGTGTTGTATTGGTATTGCTGATAACCTATAATCCAAAAGATTGTTTAACAACTGTTGTAACCTCAAAATTAGTTTTTGCATTATTGTGGTAGTGTGTTTTGTGTTTTCTGGAGGTTGAAGTGTGTTATTAAGTTCTCTAATAAAGAAAAAGCAAAGTGTTTCGTTGCTGGATGAACTCAAGTCTGTAATTTCAGTGTAACGTGCATTTCGACGAGAATATATAATAGTTCTGTCTTTGGTTCACTAAATACTTAAATACACTAAAGTCATTTTTATTCACCTAATTAGTCCCCTTCTCCAGAAATCGCTGGCAATTTATCTAAAATTTTAAAGAAAAAAGGCTCTTATCAAAATAACTAAAACAACATCAAACTCTATAACTTGACAAGAATCGTAGCTTACATGTCTTCTTCCGTCAATATGAAAGAAAAAAAAATGTATCACTCAAGCCGAAAAATAAATGCCTTCCCAATTGTTAAGAGGATATACTTAATGCTACACTACAAAACGTGAAGCATTGTGAGATGATGGCATCATAAAATTTTAATCATAACAATTGTTACTAGACAATTTAACGTGGTCTATATTATACGAAGATTTGCTCATTGGTTTATTGGTGGTATGAGAGTTAAATACCATCTACTGTTAAGAAGCTCAATGCTAATCGATAACAGACATACACGTTACACCTAGCGCAGAGGTGATCAAGGTCTCCCGCTGACTAACGATGATTAAGTTGTTCCTTACATAATACTTTTAGAATTTTGTCCAGATTGGAAAACTATTTATAGTTCTGATTTTCCTCTCCTGATGTATACATGAGAGAAGTTGTCACTATCAGCATCTATCACGTGCCTGGAGCTATATTCTGGAAACATACAAAAAGGGAATAATGGTTTGATTTATAATATAACATTGAATGTAATATAATTATAATTTAATTTTCAGAAACATTTAGCTCTGATAATTTGTTAAGTTCTTTCCTATATTAATATTATGTAATCACCGAATATTACACTACAGTTGAAATAACTTTAAATATAGAATTCTTATTTTTAACTATTACCATTTTCTAAAATTTTACATTACTCCAATATGATACCATTGTGTTTCAATATTTTAACACACCTTCACTAATCATCTTTTCATACACATAGATGCCCACTTACAAAGAATTTTATCGCAAAGGAAATAATGTATACAATATAAGCCATGGTTAAACAAATGTAAGCTATAGAAGTGACCTATCGCCACTCCATTCACCATCTATTCCATAACGGTTAAAAAGCGGCTTAACTCTGCACTACAGACAATCAATAAATAAAGGAAAGCTTCAAAGAGCACACAAACGTGTCCTTTAAAATTTGTATTTACTTTTGTAGCAAGGAACGCTTTGACTCTCCCTATATGACGAAATTGTAGCGTAACATCGAGGACCAGTGATTCAAGTATTTAATATGTCCTGACAGTTTTAACTTTTAAAACACTGCCAAAAAGGGTTCATTACTTCTATAACCAATCAAAACATGAAATTTCCATCATATCTCCTATTATGGTTTTAATGTTATTTGATACTATGAAACGTTCTTATTCATTTTTTTAGGTTATTTGGCATCATTATTACCTATACAAATTAGTACAAGTCGTAAAATAAATATAGAACACGGAAAATGTCATGTCCTTATTTATCACCGAAAGTATATATATATATATATATATATATATATATATATATATATATATATATATATATATATATATATATATATAATAATCCTACCATAATATCAAACCAGAATGCTACTTAACATTTAGAGTAAGGTGATAGTGTTGTTGCTATGATTGATATTTAGTAACGATGTTAAAATATCATCTTATTATATTATTTGACATATTAGGTTTAAATGGGGACAGTATAATGTAGATTTTGTAGTTATAATAACCTAAAATGTAACTTGTCCTGAAATTGTTTAATCGAGAAAGAATATTTTTAGTGTTTTGTTTGCTGATAAAACAAATAAAGGATTTTAAACCTAATATGCGTTTATTTTTAATATAGATTATGGAAAAAAAACATATTTGCTTTCAATAATTAAAAAAAAAAAAAATTCTTTTTAAATTGATATATCTTCTCCTGTATAATTTCAAGATTTTTGATAAAATATCATCAGAACTTTAAGTGCATAAAATATATTACTGTCAAAAATTTGAAATTTATAATTACTGGAAGGTATGAGATTAAACTACTTTACTAGTTCTGTTTTTTAGTAGCAAAGTCCTATTCTCCAATGTTATTTCAATAATTCATATATTGTAGCTAACTATAAAGCTCTATATAAAGTTTCCTCACGGGACTACCATGTTAAATTAATTCTATTTAACAAAGTAATGTTCAAGTATATTTAAAACGGTTTTGTAAAATAGCATTAAAAATCACTCGCCATAAAACTGGTGACGTTAATAATAATTCTAGCGGCGTTTTGTAAGAAATATTTCAAACTTTAATAATTGTCTATTCTTTTGTAACGCAAGTTTTCTGCCTACATTAACAATGTGTACTTTTTAAGTACTGATACACTATTGTAATAATTATTTATATTGCTGATTTACCAATACAAGCTAAAGGGACGATTTATTTTTAACAAACAAATACCATTGACATTTCTGTATCAATACCACATTTATAGGAGAGATATAGTTGTTTTATATATGTAAGGTATACATACATGTCAGAGTCGTGTTGCCATAACAAGGTAAATGGTTGGAGATAATTAATTTATATTATAACGTAAATAAACTAATCTTTAAACGTTTAAATAATCGTCTTAAATAACTTTATATATTTATGTTTTCTCTTTCTTATAATCATGTTTTTAACTCACTAAAATAAAACATAATGCGGTGTAACAGTATATTCTTCCAGCAGGTATTGAGTGCGCAATCTCATTTTCTCATCATGTCATAATTTGTATGGTATTATTTTTTTTGAACTAGGTCATTATTTTACCTTCCATGTGATAAAATAATTTTTACTACTGGCGTACATGAACAAGCAAACTCTTTTGTAGTAATTAACTTATCATCTGCCCTATTTATCGAGGTAAATTTTAACAGATATTTAGCAAATGAATAACTTCGTGGGTGTGGCTGCTTCATCATTTATAATAAAGGCAAACGTCGTAACGGTCATCTTGTGTACACATCTAAAATCGATAAATTTAGCTGTTTGTAATATTAATTATATAATATTGGCAGCTCAAGTAAATCATAAACTAAATAGAATAGAGTAGGTAACAGTTTTATTTATTTATGTGATAATAGTCGTTTACCGTATCGATAGATAAGTTACAATAGTCTTATATTTGCCCTGTTTATGAAAAATAATATGAACAAATAAAACACAATTTAAATTTAATTGTGTTTTATTTGTTAAAATGGAATTCTATCAAGTACCGTCGGTCATCAGTGTAAACAATAAAAATAATATGTGTTATACGAGCTCAACATGCTAACAATTGATTAGAGATTGATAATAATTGGGAAATTTGTAAAAATAAAATTATATATATTTATTTCTAGGTTTGGTTTATTGTAGAAAGTAAAAAGTGAGTAAATACAAAATAATAAAGTTCGGAAATTTTAGAACAATGTTTTTATGAAAATATTTCAGTGATACAGATATACTGCATATCAGTGAATAGAAACGAAATAATTATCAAAGAGAACATAATAAACTGCAACTAAAATAAGTATAGTTCATAATTCACTTATATATTTGTAGAAACAAACCTGTAACGAATCCATTCCAGATCAATTTTATTTTCGTAGGTTATTAAAAAAGATAGAGCATTCACAAATTTAGAAGTAGGTTTTTGTCAACATATTTGTTGGACGAAGACTGTCAAAGTTAAGCTCTACAAACCGCTTTTTTGAGAGAGTTTAAATTTCACAGGCACTAATAATTTCTGACGCGAAGTCTTCATCCAGTCCATAGTAAAATATGATGGAGTACATACAAAAATGCAAAATAAGTAATTCAAACCAATTAAATCTATATTAGTAGAGGGAAAATAAACAACAAAAATAAAAGGATATTGAAAAAACTGATATTTTAAAATTTATTTGTAATACATATGTTATGATGAAGCGGAAACAAAAATACGGTGAGATCGCACCAGTACTTCGTGGCAAAACTGCACAAAAGTACAGTTTTGATGCATTTTAAATTATCGTTACGCTATTTTATTAATATCTCCAGTTGGTCTTAGACAAATTTAAAAAACTTCAAATACTCTTTGATGAAGAGACTATCGAACTGATTTGGTAGAAATACTTTAAAAACTGAATCCTAACCTCACAAAAAACTGTATTGAACTTAAAGTTTTTTTAATAAAAATGCAATAAACAAAGAGAAAATTTTCGGTTTTCATAAAAATTTGGAATTTTTGCTTTTTGAGGTAGAAATCGGAATTTTTATAAAAAATTCAAATCGCCGCAATTTTATGCCAAATCGTCGTAGGGTAAATTTTAGTTGATATAGTCTATTTAAAACTATCTGATAAAACACATAATATATTGCTTATAATTGATCAAGCTGAGGACGATGGAAGTCTATGTTTGCATTGATAAATTTGACCCCAAATTAGATATGAAATTCCTGACATAAAGAAAACCTAAAATATGAACTAAATAAAAGTAAATTTTGTTTTGTTAAATAACAGTGTTTCATAAAAAATGGCATTAAATTATTATTTAGTTCAGTTATAACAATGAAAATAAGGCACCAAAACTAATTTAAAATAATTACAATATAAATATTAATAGCTTTTATAATGGAGAAAGTTTATTTATCAACAGTAACCAGTTTGTATAAACATAGCAAAAGAAATTATTAATTTTAAATACTCAACGAGGTAGCTCACGTAATTGAAATTGACGATTGGAAAATACAAAACTATAAACTGGTGCAGTGCCCTAATCCTCTTTTAATATATAGTTACTTTTTTTAACATACTTTCCTATATTTGGATTTAAGTCTCTAAAGTGTAATAACTTTATACCAAGTCGTAAGTTTATTAGTTCGGATATTTAAAAACCACCAAACGAGGTAAGTGACTATAATATATTCACTATTGCATAATATTCATATTTATTTCTGTGCTATTTTCCTTATTGAAAAATTTGCCCTCGATGGAGATACTGCTTGTTGTTCACGTAATTAAATCTTGTTTTTATAACTATCCATAAACTAATACCACTTTTGACCAGCCATTTGTTTATCAACATTATAATCATAAATATAATTTTCACAACAATCTAAAAGGTGATTTTGCGAACATCAGTGATTGTAACACCAAAAAGACACTTTTCTAGCTTTATAAGTTTATCAACAAGTTACAGCAATAACAAGTTGCTCTTATAGACAAGGTTTTTTGATACCCCGTAACTTTGGTGCCGTTGTTGGCTTTTATAGTTTCCAATCAAAATGACGTTTCTGGGTGGATTGTAGACATACTCCATTCATTGAAGCCCAATCCCCAATAGGGTATGCAGCTACCGCTCTTTACTGATCCTCTTCACTCCTAGTTCCATATCGCATTTGTGCCATTATGGAACACAATATATAATTGTGTTAACAGTTATTATAAAAGCTTTCC
The DNA here is from genome assembly GCA_963513935.1 of Aphrophora alni. Classification (NCBI taxonomy): domain Eukaryota; kingdom Metazoa; phylum Arthropoda; class Insecta; order Hemiptera; family Aphrophoridae; genus Aphrophora; species Aphrophora alni. Next base: position 34,288,971 of record OY740771.1, on the reverse strand, counting down.
TCAAATTAAACGTGATGATACGTAAACAATAATAATTGGCGTGAAAATGTCGAACATGGAAAGATGTCAGCTCCAAAATCGTTCACGTACGATTTAGGCAACTGATATACATTGGAAACAATCTCTTATTTCTAACTTCCAACTATTCCTATGTAAAGAGCATGTTATCTAATTTGAAGTCAGTAAATTAGGAATTAATAGTGAAAGATATTTACAGTCTACTTTTAGACGAGTTATATCCAAGGTTGCGTAAAAACTACAAACACGAGATCAGAATACTTACAAATCGCAGGATTACAACTCTTCGTAACAACTGTTCAGGTCTCCACTTGATTGTAGGTTCCTTGACAATACACCAGAGCGCTCCTAGGTCTACGCGTCTTAAAAAATAGAGCATTGGTACGATTTAGTCTACTTCCCTCTATATCATGTTGAAGGATACATATCTCCTTGGGCAGTTGATTTATATAAAGAAGATCACATAAACATGCTCATTGCATTGTCCCTGATAAATATGATAAACTCAATAATCTATTCAAATTTAAAAAACAGCCTTTTATACCAATTGCATGAGTTAAATCGCACTATTGCTGATTTACTGATATTTAAAAACATGTTTTAAAAAAACTGTCTAATTATAAGAGTTAATATACAATATTTTACATTGGAGGAATATTGTTCAATAATTACAACAGAGAAACATATGTTAATTATTATAATATTTTTAAGTTTAGGACATTGTTATTTAAAATTATTTAATTTTTCATCAATTAAAGTTGTTGTGATAATTTATTGATTTTACGCTTATACATTATTTTACCAAGTTAGTATTATTGATTAAATAGATATTTCAAGTGAAAAATATACGACCTTGACCGGGAATCGAACCCAGGCCCTTTGGTTTTATATTATTCGACGGAAATTCATTACCTGAAATTATATTATACCGATTTTACCTTTAAAAAACGAAATAACAGTTTATTTCTATTTAACTGTACATTTGTTTCCATATCAAGAGATTTATTTTAATGCACAAAATTTTTAATAAATTTGTGAACAGGTAAGGATGAAGTTTTCGTCAATTTTATGTTATCTTGTTGAACTAAATATGTTGTGTGACGTATATTAATCTATCATGACGTCTTGTGGCGCGTAATTCTGTTTTTATGTATGTTTTTAAGCCTATTTCAGGTGTCATTCCTCTTATTTTTAATTAACAATTTCAAAAATTTAAAAGAGTTTTTTCTGTTGTAAAATATTTTACACAATTAATTATGAAATTACCTTGTAGATTGACATACGATCTCATCTCGGCGTTTAAAAGTATAGTCATAGTTGTAGATCAAATAGTTGATCAAGTAGTTGAATAAAATTGAAATATATACACGTATATTTCTTCTAAATGTTATTTTAAAATTTAACATATTTGCAAGACAATAAATTTTGAGTTGGTATAAATACAAATATACCTGCTTTTTCGACTATTTTTACAGAATAGTTCTTTCTTTTTATGTAACAATATCCAATATCCAATATCTTCAGTAATCAAATAATCTATAATTCCGTCATTTTAATCCTTGATGACTGTACTATTTCGAAACTATTTACCATTCAATGCCTATCAAATTTACCATCTCACGGTTATTACAAATTTAGTAATAAGGTAATTTTATACCCTTCTGTCGCATATCATACATTTCCCTCTCTTTCACCTCTATGAGCAGAACAACTACATATGTTTGTTGATAAAGGTGCAAAACAGTAACTGGTTAATTATAAGTTGACCTTAAACGGTGCATATATATACCGTGGATGATGAAATCCTTATAATTGAGAGTTATGAAGCCTTGAGAGTCTGGCTTACATAAATAATTCCATATAACAATATAGGTGAGTGAATTGAACTTGTAGTCAATCTAAATGCTTGTGTTTACGGTTTAAATATTTTTCAGAAGAAATTTGAACCATATAATTATTATAGTTGTATAGTATTTCTCATACGAAATCGTTTTATTAATTTTAACGTTATTTATAAGGACAAGAATTTCGCTTTTAATACTCAAGTGTTGTATAAAAATTGTTTCCCTTGTTTCGTTGTTAATATTAAATTCAAATAACCTTTTCTACTGAAATTTCAATAAAACAATTAATTAGTACTATTCAAAGTTATCAACATTTTTTACTATAAACAATTAAGAAATCATGATAGATTATATCACTTTCTTGGAACAAATATACCTTCCAAATACATTTTATGGAATTATATTGCATATTCTAATTACCTTGGATCTTGAAAATATAAAATTATGTGTAGTAAACCACAAAAAATAACTTAAAATTATGTACTTTTTTCAAGTTTTAAGTCTTGATTAGATTTAGAATTGTTTATAATATTAGACCTATACATTTTCTTATTTTTTACATAATTCGGGCTAAAATGTAATTACACAACATCAAAATCTGTAATAAGAATTTCTATTCAGAACTAAATTTTGTAATATAGCATTATGTAACAGAACAATTCAAAGTTTAACTATGCCAACAACTGTCATTTACATATTAAACGGTTGATTTTAGAAAATAATGTCATTGACAAAACATAAACATAATGAAAAATTCAACGACTAAATAAGAATTTAAAATTATCGTCCAAAAAAATAAAGAAGGGTGTGAGAAATATGAATATATGATCAAGTCCTTAGACTAAATTGAATGCATAAGTGGAGTAATATAATTTGATTAAAGGTGAAATGAGTTTATTGAGTAATTTTCAACATAGAGAATACAAATAAAGATCAAGACCTTATACTAGACGTCGAAACAGCATTAGGATTTGTAAAATAGTAAGTAAAAACAAGCGTACCAACTATGAAGAAAATAAATTGGGATAAAAAAGGAACAATGTATAATCCAATCCAACACCAAATAAAAGTTATATAATAATTATAAAAGAACTAAAAAGAAAAACTCCATTACATAAAAGTGGACAATCGTAGTGCAATCGCTATAATACTTTTTAAACTTACGGACTCACAGTATTCACCTGCACATAAAAAACTGCTTTCACCTTTCACTGCTTAAATAACTTACCCGTGTCTAAGGATATCTACGAAAATTAACTTCAGTATATTTATAGTGCAGCAATATTTAATGGTTATCCAATACTAATTAGGCTATAAATATATAAATATATATATATATATATATATATATATCCTAAATAGAAAGGGAAATTTAAGAAAATCAAGGAATCAAGATTTACTCTTGTAAAATCAAGCCTCTACTACGATGAGTTAAAACAGGTTTTGCTTCATCTATGTCATATATTTTACAAAAAAAACTAGCTCAGTATACAAATTTAAATGTAGTTTTGTCAGCCGAGAGTAATCTTGGTAAATATTACGAAACCTTAAATATAAAATTCAAGAACAAAATAAATCAGGAATTTATTTTATTGAATAAATTGTGAAATATGTTGAAATAAATATGTCAAAATAAATGTCAAGGCAAGAGCTAAAGAATGTATAGACCACATTAAATATAATAGGTTCGATAAATCAGCATAGGAGAAACCTTAATGGAATGAAAACAATACTTTAAGGTATAAAATTCTGTTTTGTCGAAAACTGTTACTGAACTATATATATATATATATATATATATATATATATATATATATATATATATATATATTTATTTATCTATAAAGAGAACAGATATTTGGTAAACTTTGTATATTAGCAAATACCTTAATTTAATAGTAAATAATAAATTAGAACTTTCATAAAGTTTTATATTAATGATAAATACAAGTTGTATTAATATATACAAATTAGTTCAGTAATATTGTATAATTACATGTTAACTTTAAGCTATTTAGAAAGGAACTTCGTCATGCTGCTTTAAAGTAGGCTTAGGCCACGGTCTTTTATTTCTGTGTACGTAATAGGTTAGGTATAGTTTTGTTATTGTAGCTCTTGCATCACTGAAGATAGCGAATTTGTCGTTGAAATCCATTTGAATAAATAAACTTATTTATTGTGAGAATTTTTCTTCAAGATTATTTCATTCAAACATACAATCTCATAAGTCATGTGAAAATATTTATTTATTTGAACAACTCAAAATTCTCCTATACGTTCAACACATACAAAGAGCTCTTCAATCTAATTTTTTTATAGTTATATAATAATAATAATTTTATAACTAATATATATAATACTAATTGGAAGTTAATACAATGGGTATTTTTACAGGTGTAAGTAAATTTATATTTTATACGTGAATGACAATAAAAATTAAATCCGGCTCAATAGTCAGTTATTAAAGTGGATGGTATTTGTATAAATGTACATCACTCAATACATTTATACATTTTTGTACGGAATACGTTGTTTTAATTTCTTAATTTTTTTTTAATATCTCCGCTTACATTAAGTTGTAAGCTTTAGCTTATATTACATTGAACACCTTATCTTTCACCAAAATCAATAATGTATTTTACTTGTGTATTGATCTTACAGCGCCAAAGAAAAGAGAAACTGAAGATATTAATGATTTACCCAACCTTTATGAATAATGGAAATGTGCGGCTATGAGGGCGGTCAATCGGCTTATGTCTTATTGCTTATAAACATACGGAATATGATATTGATCTTAACGTAAGATGGTTGTATTGTTAAAAGTAAACAATAAAATAATTGGTTAAAGGGGGAGGGTTTTTATTATAAGCTTATTTAAAAAAATTTAGAACATAACTTCTATTGTTAGAGGTAAAAGTAAGAAACTTATTTTAAAAATATTATAGTTTTCCATTATGTTTATTTTTATAACAAGATATTTCAGATTAATGATTTAAAACGGAAATACAAGTTCAAGTATTCTTCTCAACTTAAATCATAACTTCTAATTTAGTGTGGGCGACAAACAGGTTTATAAATTTTCTACGCTACATTAACAAAAGTTTAGAAGTGAAAGTAAAGATAAAGGGTAATAACTTATTGATGTACGTCTGATTATTATAAAATCATATAATATGGATGGATTGGTTTTGAATTTTTTCAACTTTAAAGTTTGGCATTTAATAATATATTTTATAAACTTGATTTGATAGTTCAGATATACTAAAGCTACAGCTAGTTTTTGGAGAAATATTGAAGCTAAATAAGTATTGCATACCATAATATTTTATCACCAAACGTAATCTCCATTTGGTTGTTTCGCTGCGACTTAGACCATGCGGTAATTTTTCATTGTTTTTACAGAGTGAGGTAGAACACCCGTACACAATGTGTAGTGTTTAGACTAAATGAGGTAGATCCTTCGCAAAGACGGAAACCCCCCTATTCTACCCCAAAAAATTGGAGAAATTATTTTGAAATCTCCCAAACGCACCTAAAGGGTTGTTTTTAGAGGTGGGGGTAGATTTGGGAAATTTTTCAAATTTTAGGTTAGGTGACACTTCATTTTAAAGGTATTTGTTCACTGATCATTTTAATAAAAAAAGTTTTCACTTATCTTGATGCTCATGTACAGGGTAGACCAAAACGTCTAAAATTCAGCGTTTTACAGTTATTTTTATTGCCACCACCTACAATAATGTAGAGGAAGACAATTTTTACCAAAGAATAATGAATGGACGCTCTTTCCAAAAATATCCTCAATATCCTTAAAAAGTACCTAAATTTTGGAAAATAAGAGCTTGAAAGTGAAAAAACTCAAATAGCAAAATAGGTTGTGTTGCATGCACTTAATTAAAATGATCTTTACTAAACAAACATTTTCTGCATTTTTACATTGACTCTATCTTTAACGGTTTCGAAACTGCATTCAAAAGTTGTGTTTTTTTTTTTTTTTCAATTTTCCTTGGTGCCTTTACTACTAATATTATTCATTATGGACAATAGGGCTCATTTTCAGAGGAATTAACTAACTCAGTTAGTTGTTCTCAACACCAATATCAATTGAAACAAACGATCCCAAGGAAACAACGAACTTTTGGTTTAATTGGTTTTTAAATTATGCAGTAGATTAACGCTTTTTAAAAATATAAAAATTACGGTTCCTGTTGATACATGTTCAAAACAAGCAAACCGTATTGTTCATGTTTTAACAATGTTACTGGCGTTATCTGACTCTATCTCCAACGGTTTCGAAACTGCGTTCAAAAGATTGTGTTCTTTTTTTCAATTCTCCTGTTGCTTTTACTATTCAGTGAGGAAAATGTGCAAGTAAAAAGGTGTCTTCCAATATTTATTCTGTCTCTATCTCTTTACAAACCGATAACTTATTAGACAATAAAATAACATATCCAATTTTTCCTAAAATTTTTAAAACTGAGAATGTCTTTTAACGCAATCCTTACCATGGAGACTTATTTCATTCTTTAAAAGCGTCACTGTCTTTAAAAAAATTAAATAAACATAGTTAATAAATAATTCGCTTTTTAAATTTACTTAAATTTTCATGCTTATAGTTTTTTATTTAGGATCAGACAGGAAGTATCGAAAAATAACTGCTGTGATTGTTAACAAATAATAAAGATGAGTGTAATAGCAGGAAAGAATGGCCGTGTTACTTTATTCAAGCAGATAAAGACTTTGAACCTTTAATGAGCTACAATGATCAAAACCTATCACAAGTAAAACAATATTAAGGTTCAGGAATAATAGATATAAAACTAAAATCAACTTTTACCCCCAATATTACTATTCTATTCTTGGTAAATAGAATCCAAGACACAAGTGAAATACGTTTATCCTCTTACTGAAATAAACTAAATTTGTGTTTTTCAAACTACAATGTTTATCGACCATTTAAATTTTTTGATTTATAACAAATTCACATTGGATAAGATTAGTTTATTTAGTTTACAAATGTTTGACGACATATGAGTGGGAAATTTTTTGCACTGTAATTGCACAAATTAATAATTAAATAACTATTAAATTATTTATATTTACAATTTTGTTCTCAGAATAATATAATTGTGATACTTTGGTGAATATTTTCTATCAATCAGATATTATTCAAATTGAAGAGAGATATAATTACATTATCGACTTCAGTTCAAAGCCTACAATATCCAACTAAAAATTACTCTAATCAACTAATTCATATTTATTTTTAAATAATATTTAAAAAAATTATTATTCTCTGCATTGACAACCAGCACACCACGTTATAATTTTGTTTTAATGTATTCATTACTGATCAATTTCAAAAGAATTTAGTTAGACAAATTTGTATACAAGATGTTTGTCGAGAAATAATCTATACAACTAACACATACAAAGTTTAAGAACATCCCAACTACACTCCATTGACCATCAGTATAAAAGTTATAAGAAGCTTAACTTTTTACCACATAGATGTATTCTTTTAAATGTTTAAATTTATAATAACGACCACTTTGGCTCTTTTATGCTTGTAATTAATAAATCATTACGGAAAATCAAGGACCAGAGATGCAAGTGTTTAAAATGTCCTGAAGCTACAAAAGCAATAGACATAAAACGGAACTTAATTTATTTCCTAGATTTGATTATACGAATGATTGCAGTCGATAAATTCAAAACGAAGATTTCAAATTCCGAAGTTCCATTATTTTCTTTAAATGTACGAAGAACGTATACAATACGCTATAACAAAAAACAAACTGCCAAATATCTGTTGAAAAACAATATACAATGACAATATCCTTATTTAAAGGAATTATTTTCATTTTAATACTAGTTTATGTGAAAATATAAGTTCAATAAATATCAATTTTAACAGAAACAGTAGTTAATTTGGTAAACTAAAATTACGCGAGAGAGTGAAATTAAATTTATATTTTAATTTATTTGGTGATTTAAAGAAACAATATGAAATATTCACAACAATTTTTTTTAAGACCTGGCTATTCACCAAAGTATTCGAAAATATTTTAAGTATTAATTTTACCCCAGAAGAGGGAAAATATCGAAATCTTTTAAAGCATTAGTCTCTACTTTGTCTTCCAGTTAATAGGAGTTCTATTAAGTCAGAAGCCCATAATTTGTTTATAATAATATTCTAAACGTTTGTTAACTTCAACAATTATATTTATAATTAACTAATGTGCTATATAATACATGCATAAACTTGTTTTTATAACATAATACTTTTTATGACGAGAAATACATAAATTTTTAATTTTTATTTTAGTTATGTTATTGACGATACTGTCACTTAACTACGGTAGTTTAAAAACTCTTAAATCTAAATTATAATTTTATACCTACGTCTATTCAACCTATAATATAAAATGATATAAATATATAGATAGAATTTGCAATCTCCGTACAAAATTACACACTTAAAATACGATAAACGGAATTAAGGTATTATAATTTTATAAAAATTCAAACTAATCATTATTTGTTTTCCTTAATTAAGGGGGGGGATATTCATTTTAACACATACTTTAAACTATATTATTTATCAAATTTGTTTCCTTCTCGACTGAGTATTTTGTAATTATTATTTTTTGTAACAAATTTAAAAAATCAAATTAATATACTAAAATAAAACCTATAAACTGTTTCGATTTTAAGATTTTTTTAAAATTTGTTTATTATGTATTTTACAAATCTTAATCAAGGTGTTGTAACCCTTATTGGTGAAAAACATTTACCAACTGTAACCACTGCAACAGAAAATCTCTTTAATTTTAAAAGTTATCCATTATTTCAGCCTGTTTAACTTCTAAATTTATTAATAAAAAGTATTTTTACTACAAATTATAATAAACCAAAGATCTTGCCACAACAAAATAACGTATACTTATATTTAATAATACCAAATCTAGACTTCTCCTCCATATTGACAAAACGGAAATACAATTAAAAACAAATAACAGAATGTGCAAAGGTTGTAACCTAACAATAATATTAATGTTCTCCCTTCAAATTACACGTATTTAAAAAAAAAACTTAAGTATAACATTTGCGAAACCATTATTATTATTTGCTCCATATCATTCTCATATGCATTTACACATTTTTCATACAGTCTAATTAGGTGTTCATATTTTACACTTTTTATGTGACAAGTTGGCAAATATATTATTATCCTTGCTGAAACACGTACTGATTAATGCAACTGTCATTGTGTGTTAGTAGGCATAACTATAATTGGACAATGTATTATCGAAATTTGTTTGATTTCAGTAAATATTTCAAGAAGTTTAAAATTAAGGAATTTAGTATTTATTATAATATATATATATCGAAATTTGTTTGATTTCAGTAAATATTTCAAGAAGTTTAAAATTAAGGAATTTAGTATGTATTGCATATATATATATATATATATATATATATATATATATATATATATATATATATATATATAGCCTATACATAAACATATGTATGTACATTAGTTGAAGGAGGTAATCATCAAGGAGGTTGTCAATCTTGTTATTCCCATTTTATTACTTTTAGAATTTGTATCTCACGCTCTACTGGTAGCATTACCTAAGCCGATTCATAAATCTGTTGACCGACATCATCCTCATTTGAAGATGATGGGTGCTCTTCATCTCTCGCTTGATCAAAATCCATATCTGGAGAAGACACACTTCTCCTGGTATATATTTCATAATTTTCAATTCAAGGCTCGCCATTGACCATTTACAATAAATTCTCGTGACCATATATGTTCTCTGTGATTGGATTGGATTTATATTTACTGCAGTATTTTTTTATAGGCACCATCACTTGACGAACTGTCTCTCAAAACTAGTTCGAGAGCCAGATAAAATGTTATCTTGTAATATTTTTCAACTTAACCAGACAATATCATCCTCTGTTTCTACTAACTCATTTAACATATAATCTGTTTTAAAAGAAGTTTTTATAATGACACAAATTTTAACTTTAGTATATTAAAACAAAGTATTAACACAACTATTAAAATCATTACCAACAATATTTACACACGTAACGGTAATATTCACAGATTTATAACGAAATCACTTCGAATGTATTATTTACATAAAAAACAAGACCAAATATTGTTTTCAATATTTACACCCGCCATGAAAACAGTATTCATTTAGACGCTTAAAGCAAGTAATAAAATAGCACTACAATTTTGTTTTATTGCAGTCACACAACAACAATGCAGATAAATGGAAAATGCTCAACTTCTTGAAACTATACCTTGGCTTGAAGAAGTGTACTGGGAGAAATAAATATGATATCATGTAGATATTATTAAAACTATTAAGCACAGCATTTTGTAATATGTAATGAATAGATGTAGTAGCGTAATATGAATTAGTAGTTTTCAATAAGTATTTGTAGTTCTGACGAAATTCAAAACAGTGTTTTATTTTGTGTAGACGTCATCTTAGACTTTTGTTTGTAAATATTAATACAATAAACTGTATAGTATATAGTGTTGCCTACTTCTAGTTTGGCTGATTAAATAGTATGCGATAACATCGTTTTTTATTATTCTCCCTTATTTCAAAGTAGGGCCTACTCTTAAAATTATATTGTATCAAGATATTAGGATATTATGAGAAATATAAAACATTTAACAAATCATACAGTATAACGGCTTAAAATAACTTTTGACCATTTCGTTATTTATAATCGAAGCACATCGTGTTTTATATCACTATTCTTAGTTTGTTAAGTACTTTACAAATATTCTATTTAGATTGAGATATTATGAGAAGGTAAAAAAAGTTAATAATTCTATTAGAGCTGCTAGTTCGTGACGCATTAAGGAAATAGCCGCGAACGCCGGGGGGAGGAAAGGACGGACACAGGTAGCTGTCGGGCCCGTGCGCCACCCAAAGGTATACAGACTGTAATAATTGAAGAATTTCAACAAAAACTATATAAGAACCATGATTAAAATGCTTAAACTATTTATAAACATTCGTAAGTTTACGGTCACACGTTTCGAAAAACTAAACGGAAAGATACACTGCGATAAGGGATGGGAGGGGTAGCCATAGTTTCAGATTTCATAGAAAGGATGTTTGTACAGGCTGTCCAAAAATATATTTCCATAGTCGTAAAAATAATTAATGGATACTGATAAAGATCATTTGCACTACTTCACAAATGTAATTGGTCACATTTTGTACAACAGAATTTCCTTAGTCTAAAAGTTAAAAATTGTAATAATTTTTGTTTTTCCGATAATAGTAAGTTACTTATTTCACGTGGTTGATTTTAGGGAGTGTGTTCGAAAGTAAGTTCTTTTTCCAGCACTGCAAGTGGAGTTGTATTAGGTACATGATCAAATAATTTTTGATTTAAACATATTTTGTTTCGTATTTTTCTAAGTGTTTTGTTCTTGGTATTTTACATCATTATATCGTTTACATTCAAACACTGAATTACTTTTCAATTGTGGTATTGAATTGGTAAGTTAAATGTTTTTGTGTGTTCTAACATTTCTACACGCGTTGGTCTATTAATGAAAAGAGGTCAATTACTCCAACTCATGACCTATTCCCTAGGGCTATTATAGTATTCGAGGACTACGGTTCGGTTTTTAAAAATTTTTAACAATGTGATGAGCGATGATGATCTAAGGGGGGGGCGTTATGTTTAAACAACCAGGGCAAAAATATCTAAAATGTTAATGTATATTCTGTTCATAGATGTATAAGTAAGAACACTAATCCAAATAAAGTTTTAACTATTTTGAATGTTCTTTACTTACTTCATAATATTAGGGTTTTAAAATTTATGTTTAAGTTTTCATTGTAAAATATGAACAAAATAGTGAATAAATAAACATATAACTGAACTTCAACATGAAACACCGTGTAGAGTTTTTGGGATGTTTTATTGTAAAGTATGTTTTAATTTCTTTATTTAGTATATATATATATTGTTTAAATAAAATATCCATGTAATTAAATAATAAAAATAATAGCTTTGAACATGAAGAACATTTATTTGTCAACTGTAACCAGTTAGTAGAAATACATTTATTGAAATAATTTTTTTTTATCCTCAACGAAGTACTTCATGTAATTGAATTTTATTGATTGAATTAAAACCCAAAACTTTAGCACTACTTAATCCCCAATTATTAATACATATTTATTTTTTGTTTTTCTTCCTCGTTTTTATGGCGTTGAACTTCAAAGTTACATTAACTTTGTGTTGAATTTTAAGTGGATTAGTTTGGTGATTGCAAAACTAAAATAGTTAAAAACACACTAAAGCTTTTATTGTAAATTGTATAGTTTACTAAATATATATATATATATATATATATATATATATATATACGTATATATTACATAAATAGTCATGTGATTGTGATATTTATTTCACTAAATCCACTTAATCATATTTTATGAAATAATTTCACGTAAATCAAAAGAACCACTGAACGTATAGTAAAAAACCAAAAATTAAACAATATAATTTAAAGTCTAGATTTAAAACCTTTTCCAGACTAAATTGTATTTTCTAGTTATTATGATTAAAAAAAATATACAATTGCAGAAATGTGGGTTTATATTTTCCGTGATAGATGTAATTAATTCAATATAAAACCATATTTTACAAAAGTATAAATCCAGTTTTTATACCAATTGCTTAAAAGTTAACTCACATTGCTTTTTTATAGTCTTAATAAAAATGTTGGGTTTAGAAACTGTCTTACTGTTTAGAAAAAAGTGTACAACAATGTGCAGTTATAGAATTTAAGTGATTAATATTTTCAACAAAGGTAATTATATTATTATCTTAATATTTATAATATTAAGTTGATTTTATTGTCAAATTAAATTAAGTTTTTATAAATAATTGGTGTAATTATTTAGTAAAATTTAAAAATAAAATTTTTATCTGTGAAAATAGATTTGTATCCAAACAATTCATTCAAACCGTCCACTAAAGAATTAATTATAGACGTTTTTAAATGTTAAACATGTTGAAAACAACTATAACATTTAAATATTAGATATCGTATTCACGATTGTCTTTAGATTTTCCGAATATAAATTATAACAATTGTTTCAATAAAAATAATAACAATGTATTTTACTTGTTATCAAATATGTTTCTATAAAAAAGATTTACTTAAAGAAAGTTATGTTAAATTGTCAACACTTCCTGATGATATTTTAGTCGTTGAAACGTCGTGTTGTTGAAATAAATTTACTGTTACTGAAACTAGTTTGTTTCATTTTATTCCAATTACTGTAAATTTCTTTCCGGTTTGGCAAATGATACTTTGAGTAATCATTGATTTACATTCGTGGCAAAATAATAAATATGAGACTATAGACACTTATATTTATTAAGTTAAGTTGTTTAATATATATATATATATATATATATATATATATATATATACCCCAGGAAGTTAACCCTTCCAGGGAATAAACTATATCCTTGCCGTTTCACTTTTTTATTATATTCAACCGTTTCAGACAAACATAATGACAACTTGTGTAACTTTACATAAAATACTTGCTAATTTTTAATGCAACCTGTCACAGTTTTAAGACTTTTTTAACCTTTTTCGCTGCATTAAAGAGCATAGGAATGATTAATCTTTAACCTATTCAACATAAATTTGAACACATGCCTTTATTTACAGTCCCTTATGTGGTGGTATATTTTGGGAAAAAGTTATGAAGTTTTGTTTGAGTTTACATTACCACATGCGTCAAGTACGTACTTCCGCATATTAATTAAATTATGACTGTATGAAATCCACTTTCAGCTGGTATATAGTAACTCAATAATTACGTTTTCCTATCTATTAATTGTTTAAATATATTTTATTGGAGAAATTTGCTAATTGCAATTAATATAGTTGAAATGTTAAACCTTTTCAAATTAAAAAAAATATTGGTAACTAAGCCAACACTTCCTTTTTAGTACTAAACGGATTTGTTCTAAAAAATTCCTTTTCTGGCATTACAAAGTCAAATCACTGACACATCACTTCCCAACTGAAGATTTATAATAACATTTACTAAAATACTAAATAATTTATCAATAAAGGTCAATATGAATAACACGAACGTCTAAGTGTTGTGTTAAGTTTAGATTTTACTGAAGAATCAATATTCTTTTTTTAATCATTTTCAAGGTGTAATTTTGTAAATATATTCCAAACTAGCTGGTTGATAGAAAGATACAATTATCACTTTAAAGCGTAAAACAGGTCTTAAAGTTATCGTTGTTTCGTTGGGTTGTATATCTTTAAATAAGTTTTGAACAATGTTTATTAAATTTCATTTCCTACTTACTTACCTCATTTTTTAAGAAATTATAAATTTATAATGAAAAATCACTATTACAAATTTTAATTTAGAACACATTTTCTAATGTGAAATTGTGTCCTGTATTTATGTAAGTCTCAAAATGTTGATATTGTATTCATAAGTGATGGGAATAACAAAAATAAATAAAATTGTTAGTTCTAAATAAATTATATATATTCTCACAGAGTACGTGTAGTCTATTTATTGATTTTAGTATATAGTGGGTGTATAAAAAATATTCATCATTTTACTTTGATTAGACAGCTAATCTATACTAAAATATAAACCTCAAATTATTTTATGAGTTATATTACCTTCTAACTGTAACTACAACGTATTGTAACAGGAAGGGGTTGTACTATAGAACTAGGTGAAAAAGTGGCCGCTTTGCTCCAACCTTAATGAATAATGGAAATGTGGACGACGAGGGCAGGTCAATCGGCTTAGGTCTTGTTGGTTGTAATCACATACAATATGGAAGTTCTGTAACGTAAGGGTGGTTTTATAGTGCAAAGTTCAAAATAAAAGATTTCGTTATAGAAGTGGTTTTACAAATCGCAGACAGTTAGTTTTAAAGATTTACGTTTCATAATGATCAATATTAAACTTTTTGTTTTTATATTAATTCAAACAATCAATGTGAAAATGAGTCAATTAGTTTTACTTGATCATACTTTTCTAATTTTAATCAGTTTACATCATGAATTACGAAAAAAAAAATTTAAATCCCTCAGTTGTTGTGAATAAGTCAAGCCGAATTATAATATTGTGATGTATTAATCATACATATATTACCGAACATAAAAGATTTGCCTCAATTTCAAAAACTGTAAAACTGTAATGATATGCCTCGTTATTGTGAAATCAAATTTTAATGATTTTAATAAGTAGTTTGTAGCCTATCTGCTTTTCCTTTTCCTTCATTATTAAAAGTAGCTTGAAATAATCAAATTTATAGTGATTAAAAACTCAAAAACTCTTTAGATATAAAGAGTGTAAATAAACTGAAACAATTATAATAAAATTTTACGAGTTTCATGTAAGATTGAAATTATGGGTATGTTTATACAGAGCATCAATAACCATTCTTATAAACTATATAGCGGGCTGATTTTATAGGGCTGATCCATATTAGCTGTATAGCACAGATTCACTGCATTTTATTATTGGGAGTTGATATCAAGACGATGTTAACTAGCATAGTTTAATTATATTCTTAGTTTTTTCATGGCCATTTGGTATTTGATTGAATCGTTTAGAGAAATTAAATATCAGCAAGTTATTAGTAGGTAATGAAGTCAAAATGTTTCATTGAAGCATGTACTAATAGAATATTGTCTAATACTATGGAAACAACTTCGGTTGGTTTGCTATTACTTAATACAGTTGGTAGTCATTCACCTAATTGATATACGATCAATTTAACGTAACAAATATATATAGTAAAGTAATATCTACCAGTTTATCTCGATACGTCATTTACCTTGAGATACAGTACTACTTTATCTCATGTATGATATGTTAATATATTTTTTTTAATTAGACTTTCAGAACTAAAACCATAACTTTAATCACTAATCTACGATGATAACTTGATGCCATGTGATTTCACATAGAGATAACGCATTTAAACTACAAAACCAAAGAGGATTCATAATTAGATTTTAAGGAAACACAACTGGAACTAAAAATGTATGGAGTTATTGATAGTACATTCACAGGAAAGAAAGGATATCTGTGAATGCATAACTTTGTTATGTCCAACATATATATTTTTAGGCATCGACAATGATCAATATAGGAACAGATTACATAATGTCTGTGGTGTTAACAATCGTTGCTTGAACTGTTCACGTAATTTGGAAAATATTTAACATTTCTATGGAATTCTTTGGATATTGTAGATGAAAAGTCTTCAATTAAAATATGAACTAATATTTTTTTTAATGTTACAGGAATATATTGTACAAATTGTGAAATATATCCGAAACAATATATAGGCCGAATAAAACGAAATGTCAGGATAAGAGCAATAGAACACTTTGCCCACTTCAAATATAATAGACCTGATAAATCATCCATTTCTAAACGTTGTTTAGAGGAAAACCTTACTTCAAAATAGAAAACTCTGTGTTGTTGAAAAGTGTTACTAAATTAAACACAATAGATGCATTGGAAACTTTTTTATATTAACAAGTACCATAATATAACTGTTATTAATGAATTAAGCCTGATACAATATTCTATATTAATTAAAGTAATATATAAAATGTAGTGTTAGATATAAGATTAGTTAAGAATATTTTATTAGTTAGATGTTAACTTTAAGTTATTTAGATTGACAATATGCATTTGATAACACCTAATATTAGAAAGTAGGTTTAGGCCACGCCCCCTTTAGTTTTTTATAAATACGGGGGTTGGCGCGATCGAGTTTTTGTTCTACATAATGTTACATGTTTAACTCAATGTTTTAGTAGATCCTAAAACTAAATACTAAAGAACTCAAAGAAATGAGAGAAAAAGATAATTTTTTAATATATATAATTTTTCTTTCATTTTTCTTGTCCCAAAAATAAATTTTGAATTCATTAGATATATATTTCACATTTTGTTCTTTCAGATGTTGAAATTATGATTTAAATATGTATTTCTTGTAAAACATGGGCTACTGAAGTATGTAGTCTTCCCAAAATTCCAGGTTATGGATTGCTTGTGAGAAAATTTTCAAAACATTCAAATATTTAATGTTTTTTAAGCCTTTAGATGTTAGAGGAACAATGTATTTCTGGAAAATATTACACTAGTGTTAATAGTAATTGCCACTCTAATATTAAAGTTTTATTTTTTATTTTTTTTTACGGTTGCATCTCATTATATTCAGGCTTATCTCACTCTAAATGTGTTTTTGTGTAAGTTAATTATCTGCTATTTTCAAAGAATTTATAAGATTTGCAGATGGAAAATTATTTCCTAGATATCTCTAACCCAATCTACTAATGTCGTCTCATGTGTAATGAGTTTGTAATTATTGGTATGACCAATCCTTAGATTGAGAAGGACACTAACCATATTCTGTATAAATACTGAAAAAAGTAAAATGGTGAATTTAATTGTGCCCTTTTTTCAATAAAATAACTGTATATATATATATATATATATATATATATATATATATATATAAGTTTTATTTGCAGGAACATTTTAGTGTTTGATTTTGTTACTTTTTTTTTGTGTGTAATCAGATATTATTAAAATAAACATTAGATCTGATAATACCGTACTTTATGTTGTGCATTTCAGCTTTTATTATTACAGTTTTCAACTTTGTAAAAGATTTGAATTAATTACTTCATATTATATGTATTAATAATTACAAACTATTTTACAACAATGTATCCCATACTTTTAACCTACACCTTTAGCATACATCCTTTCATGTGTTCATGGCTGCCTAATTTCAAAGGAATTAACTTCCACACATCTACGTCTACAGACGAGGCTTGCCAGGAAATAACCTATACAACATAAGCCATGGTCAAACTCATACAAGGTTTAGGAGGGACTTATCGCCACTCCATTGACCATCGGTATAAGGGTTTAAAAGAAGCTTAACTCTGCACCACTGACTATTAATAAAAATGGGGAAAGCTTCAAAGTGCACACAGATGTGTTCATTACAATTTTCATTCACGTTTAGAGAAGAAAACCCTTTGACCCTCTTATGCTCATAATTAAATGATAGATTGAAATAGAGGTCTGGAAATGCCAGTATATAAAATTCGTTGAAGCTATAAAATCATTACCGTATTATATACAATAATTTTTTATATTTTTGTCCGACATTTTTTATTAGACGAGTAAAAGTGAAACCTTCAAATATTATTATTTTAGATCCTGTTAATATAGTTTTATATTTGACTTTTTTTTAAGAATAGGCTATTTAAAAAGAAATATTGTGTCTTGGAAATCTGTGTGTATATTTATATGTAAATTGTTAAATATAAAACTTAACTTGAACTAAGGTTTATTTTTCCTTGTAAAAATTGCTACAGAACTGTGATTATTTTGTTAACTTGTTACTTGATTAGTTGCTTCTGGTGATAAGTAGTCTTATTTTATAAAACGTTGATTGACATATCTTGAGATGACTTGAGACATTTGATTTATTTATATTGTACACGGTTCATTATCACCATTACCGGTAACTTTCTACATGCAATATTTAGAGAGATTATTTTTATTCAGAATGCAAGTTTAATTTATGTGAAAAGGTGTACGAGAATGTCTAATGTGTGTAAGATATTTATTTTTATGAAAACTTTACTTATCGAAACTATTCAATTGGTCTGCAACAAGTAATTAGATATTAATTGAAAAAAATAAACATTTTGCAACAAATACATTCTCTTTGTGCAACAAATTTTACAGTTTTAGATAATATTATTATTGTGTAATGGAAATTGTATATCATACACCACAGGTTTTAAATTGTACCTCTAAAATTTTCATTACTGTTTTCTGTATTATATAGATATGAATCATACAATTATTTATGTTAATCTTCCTAAATTATAACAAATAGGAAGATAATGAAACTGAGAAAAAGGTGGATCTGTTAACAGAAGTTGAAGAAGGAGACCAAAACAAATAAATTAAGAACGAATTAAAAACCTTAGGTACCACCAAAAGCCCAATTTAAATAATTATAAATATACATTAAGGGCTATAAATAAGACTTATAGAAAGTAAATAAACATTAGTATTAGTCTGATATGTGCTTGGTAACATGTGACAACCAATTACCTGATTGAATATGGAATGCTTCATGGGGGAAAAGTAATTTGGAACAGCTGTTAGTCTAGAATTAGCGCCGCTGTTCTGCCTTCAAATATGATTTTTAATTATTTACAAAAGAACGGATTAGTAAAACTCACAAAGTTTACTTTTGATACGATATGATAATGTGTATCAGACTATCTTTGTATATTGGGAATAAACCAAAATTATAGTTAGTTTATATTTTTGTTCCGATTTAGCTATAATTTTTTGTTTATGTATGTATAATGAGTTTATATCAGCTCCCCAACGTAAATGGGACTTTTTGCCACATACAAACAAACTAAATCAGTCTTGTAAAAAAGAGAAACAGATTTTTTTAAATAAAAAAAAAATCTTTTTCTTATGAAGAAGTATATATTGGATACATTTTGACTATTTCATCCTAGGATATTTATTTGTAAATTCTTCTTAAAGTTATTTATTAGGATTTGTAAAAATCATTAATCATTAATCGTTATTTACTGCGATATAATATTATAAATTTTGTTAAACTTCAAGTATTTATGGGTAAACTAAGGAAAATTGTTAATTTTATATAGACACATATAATTCACAAATTAAGTATGATATTTATTGGGTTACAAAATATATAGTTAATTTAGACACGTACAGTTTTCAATATCTCATTGTTTACAAATGAAACTACAAAATAAAAATACTTTTTGTAATCAGACACTTACAAATTAATTGTAATAATTTACGTTACGATTCAAGAACTTTAATCATTTCACAATTTAGTAGTACATTGTTTAGTGTAGATTAAAAAATGTGCTAAATATAAACGAAAAGAATCTATATTTAAAAACAATCTGCCACATGAAACAAGAAATACAATTGATTACGCCATAATAGAACAAGAATTAAAAAAAAATAGGCTAAATAGTTTGAAAATAATAATAATAATAATAAATTAAGAGCATAAGGACAAAAATTTAAAACGAAAAATGTTATAGGAATTATTTCTATTATTAGTTCAAGTAGAATAATTATAAAAAAGGATATGTTAGATTTTTTGTAAAAAAAAAAGAAACAAACAAGAAAAACCTTTGCTATTTTGAATAAAAATATATGAATAGCCCCAGAAACTATATTTGACAGTATAAATATATATAATTTTTCAAAACAGGAAAAAAAAATGAAAGCGTTTTACAATCTTTAACTTTTATCAATATATTGCGTATATTATATTTTACAACACAATTTACACATTCTTCTTCTCAAATTACTTCAACGCGAAGGATCAATGCACATTGCATGGAACTTGCTGTCACGTGACGGCGAGGGCAAATGATTTAATGTCTTAAAAATTCTCCATTTTGTAAGATGTGACATGCAATACAGTAAAAATTGTTAGTATCGCGTTCCTTTATAGTTTATACCAACTTTATGATCAAAACAAATAGTTATTCCTTTGTGCAATGTTACTAAATGCAGGACTCTTGTCAGAGAGATGTTATTGTAGGTTGAGTAAAAGTTCACTCAATATCCGCTAGAGAGTGTAACTAACGCCGCACAGTAGCGACGACACGGACTTATTCTGAATTATTATGCATATTCGTGCGCAGATCCATGTTACAGGGTAGTTCGCTGGCGGCCCTTGTACAGTTCAGTTCGTACACAACAACCATGTGTAGTGATACAAAACTACTCAATCAGTACGTGTTTTAACTAATACATCCGTGTTTAAATCTATTTTAGTTTCATTACGTAGCCACTGGTTGTTCGTTCTCTAAAAATAACAATGTCTAAATGTGCTTCGTGAAGTCAGCAACCAAGAAGCAAATATCAGTGCAACAGAATACTGTAAATAATCATCCACAAATGTAATGTTCAGAGGTTTATAAAAGATTATTTTGTGATTGTAAACAGTGAATTTGTTCAATCTGTGTTGTTTGTAATATATTGTTTATATCGACTGTGATTAAGCTTTACATTTATTCACTGAGTTTTTAAATCTTGGCAAATCTTTAGGCTAATTGACCCAGTGCAATGATGTGATTATTACCAAGATTTAAGATTAGGCCTAAAAGTAAATTTACAATGATTTCCAGACATCTTCTACTCTTGGCTGCGAGCACCTGCTTCATTCTCTTTCCAACACAAGGTATTTTAGCATTTACACCTGTCATTTTACATCTGGTTAGATTATATTGTTCCATGTTATAACGATATTTAAACTTGTAAAACTCTGATCGTTAAAGTTTTGTTTTTCTTTTTAGTAACAATAAATTGGCTATGCTTTTTATGTAAAAAAATAAATAAATATCACATGGACCTTCATAAAAAACTAGTTCAAGAGCCTTTTAATATATTATACACCTTAACAATGCCTTATCTTTAAAGTTATAAAAATTTCTCCTATTTGTTGTATATTGTAATGAAATCGATACGATAATATAATTTGATAATGTTTACTGAGAAAGTTATTAGGTAAATAAACGTGTCGTATTAAAATTATCATATTCTAATCCTATGAATTCGATTTATAAACCGTAAGAATTCAGTATTTATTTCAGTTCATTTCAAGTATTTCAAAATATATAAAAACCTTCATGTAAGTCAGGTTCTTAGTATTATAAACTAAAACATTCAATATTTGTATCTTTTCAAAGAGTTACAAATGTACGGGGATTTCCATTAGTTTATAAGTGAAATAAACAATGTTTAGTTTAAAGAACAATTTTAACAAATAAGATAGACTAAAAAGTTAATTTTAGTTTTCCGTCTTGATTTACATTCATGGAATTGTTACATAAATGTTCTATGGACTAAGTAACATTTTTGAAAACAATAGGTCTACTTAAAGCCAAATACGAAATTTAATAACTAAACTATATTATATTTGTTGCTGTCTATTCTGCCATATATAGATTCTATTTTATGTATATATAATGAATAAATTAAATTAACTTAAATATATTAAACTGTCCCGATAAACTCTGAATAATTTTAATTTGTTTATGCTTTAGTGGAGTGTAATACTAGTGATAAGAACTCTTTTGTTTGGTGATTCTGTCGTATTTAACGTTTAAAAATTCCAACTGTTTCTTGGGTTTCGAAAATAAGTAATCGTATTGATGTGTTTACAAATTAAATGAATGATAAGCTCTCTCTCTCTCTCTCTCTCTCTCTCTCTCTCTCTCTCTCTCTCTCTCTCTCTCTCTCTCTCTCTCTCTCTCTCTCTCTCTCTCTCAAAAAAGAAGAAAAGAAAATTATACATTTGTATCTTTTAAAAATGAAAGTTAAATTAGCATAATCATATTTTATTATCATAAAAAACAACTAATAAGAGTATTAATATTTATTGTATAAACTGTTAACAATAACAATAAGTTGCTTTTTTAAATGATATTTAAACATGTAGTTGTCATATTTTGAAGAGATTGTTTATCTTATAAAATCCCATGCTCCTGAGAGTTGCATATTTGTTAATAATTCATGCAAAACACTTCCAAATCTACTTAGAAAATGCTGTAAGACCACAAATTGTTTTAAAAGTTCAGCTTTTGATTAAATACTACATCCCTGAAATTAATGTTGTTGATTTTTTTTATATCTAGACTTTAAAAACTGTAAAGTAGATGTTGAGTTTATTATTATTGCAATAAAAAAAAAAAAGAAGTTGTAATAAAATTTGAAATTCAGTGATTGGTTTTCAGCGTACTATATACTAAAATTGACAGCTGACTTCTCAAACTCAACTGAACATTTGACCGCACTGGTTGGTTGGCTAGTTTCTGGTGTTTATGTTAGTTTCAAAAAATAAATAAAATTATAATTGACGGTTTTTATAATAAGTTAAAAATCAACGTTTTTTTATTGTACTTGTTCAAATCTACAGCAATTTACGTGATAGATTTAATCTCACTTTATACGTCTTAGAATACGTCTATATTCACGGTAAAATAACTTCACGGTCCGAGTCACTTTGAAATGGACAATATACACCATATTTATTTAAAGATAAACATTAGATGAACTTATTTACTGAAACATAATTAATTTACAACTTCTCCCTCAACAGTCCACTAGTTAGATTATAATCGATTGAAGTTTATTATTAAAATGCACTACAATCAGAGCTAATTATACAGAATGAAATTGTTTGTCATCTACGTTTGTATTGAATCATTGATTAATTATTTGCTCTGAATCGAACACGTTTGTGGTATTATCGTTGAGTTTAATCAAAGCTCGTTGAAACGATATGCCTACTCTACTAGTCCATATTAACTGAGAAGCATTGCAATATGCAAAGTGTAGACTATGATTTAATTATGTAAACAATAGCCTAGCGTACCTTGTCAGTTCCAAGAATGATTTTCTGTGTATGCTTCACGCTACGAATATGACAGGACCAACATCATTTATCATAAACCCGTTCTAAATGATTAAATCCTTACCTGCTTTAAAGACCTCGAGATTTATCGAGGTGTTAACAAATGAAATTATAAATGTAATATCGTTTACCTCGATCCTCTTTGTGTTATATAAGCGAATAATATAATTTGAAGTTACGCAATTGTTGCACACATCTATTTTATGTTCATGAATTCTAATTAGGTTATTGTAATTATACCTGAAATGTTTACCGTGGAATACATTAATGTTTGAAAAGTAACAACGTATTGTTTATTTTGGTATGCAAACGTAGTTACTTTCGTTAAATAATTAACAATTCGGGTAAACCTTTTGTTATTGTAATTTGTTTGTAACCAGACACAACGATACGCGTTAGCGATTAGACGGTAAATTGGTGCGCAAAACTATCAATTTGCAGATATTACTAAATGTTTGCGCATTATCTGTAGAACGGCTTAAACTAATTATAGCGTTGATAGGGTAATTGTGTTCATTCAGGGAATGTATTTATAGTGTTGCGAAATTTGTTTAGAAGGGCAGAATTAGGTTATTATGATGTTCATTTTGTTATGGAAACCACCAAACTTTAAAAGCACTCTAATTAACAGCCATTACTCTAATAATTTATTTAATTGACTTTATTGATTTAAAAAATTTAAATAGTTGATATAAAAACATTAACTTTAGGGGGGGGGGGTTATTCTACATATAATTCCCGACAACTCTACTACATGGGCACACCACCTATACACATACACACACACCCTATGCGCCCACACACACACATACATCAATATATATTAGTTAGTGTTTTGATATTTCTATTTCAAAAATAAGCTACAGATTACTTCATCATACTTTTGTTTTTTCACGAAATATACTTTAACTATTAAACATACAATCTGTTATAAAACTGGATAACTAAACTCCATTCAGTTATTACACAATTTGTCTATTAATTTCAAGGTTATACACTAGTTACTAAAAGGTTTTTTTTCTAAACGTAGAACAGGGATTATTTAGTAAAGAAAAAGGGATGGTAAATGTGTTCGAGGTGCTACTGGGACCATCCGCATATTTACAAGAGAAAATACTTCATCAAAATAAGTTTGAGGTAGCACCCATTTTGAAATTTACTAAATTGTAATGTCTAAGATTTACCCAATCGATGGTGAATATATATATATATATATATATATATATATATATATATATATATATATATGTATATATATATATACATATATATATATATATATATATATATATATATATATATATATATATATATATATATTCAAAGAAAACTACATTAAATTCAAGTAATAGGGTTTGTATATTTGTAGAACCCCCCCCCCCCTTTATGGTCGCTTCAACGCAATTGACATATTTCAAAGAAAATTAAAAACCGTATTATAAAATTTATATAAGTTATTACAAGGAATTTGTTTTTAGATAAAACTCTTCTAACCACAGTTGTATTCTTAAACGAACTAGAATTTTGTAAATGGATTATAATTAGGACCGAAACTGAGAGTTTCATTTTATAAATTTCAAGTTTTGTTTTTATTAACACCACTGGATGTTCTACGAAGAGTTTAGCCAGTTAAAATTAGCTCTCTTATCTTGAATAAAAAAAATTTATTATTATGATACACATAATTTAAACTCCTATAATATAGAAAAGACTATAATAAATAAATATTAATTAATGTTTTTGATTATAAGAATTTGGGAATATAAACATCGTAAACTGTACGACTTGCAAGAGTACATAAAATTAAAAAACAAACAAACACTTATGTTTTAAATCTTAACTTTAAAAATTGCATTAGTGAAATTTGGAAAGAAATCAACTTTATACAGATGTAAATTAATTGATTGTTTTGTTGTATGGACTAACAGTCAAATAAAAATAAACAATTTCGAATTTACCAAACAATTTCATAACATTTGCAAGATGTATTTGTTTTAAATCACAGTGAGCCTCTAGCAAAGTAGGTTAAACTTCATTCGGGGGGTATTTTTATAACGCATCACAATACGGTCAGTTTATATAAATCAGATAAAACTCTCTTAGATTTTTGTAAATGAGAAGATATAAAATATTTAACACTGTATAAATATTATAGTAGGAGCTTGTTCATAACGCATATTAAAAAGCGGAGTCGCCCTTTTATCCTTGTGAATAGAAAATAAGTTATTGTCAAGTTCGAGACTAAAAATTAGCTTACTTATATAGAACACGGATGGACTGTAGCTTTATCGCTTAAAATAATTTCAATCTGTCATTTACCGCCACACGAATTACATAGCCGATACGGGAAACAGGCTAGCTCGTTATTTGATATATGACTATATTTATTCAGCCCTAATTGCCTTTTCATAAAGCAAACCATGCATATTAAGAGGGACATTTCGAATTGGATCCATAGATATCGCGCGAGATTATTGAACGTTTGCATTCCCCTTCGTATGCATAATATCATAGAGAATTGTAATGGTTAAATCTATAATTACAGACCTCACTGATATTTTACTTCTCACTATATGAAAGCTAATTTATTTTGTAGCTCGAAAAAAAAACGTAAAATGTTATTTCCTATAATGTCTTGCCTTTTTAGAGTAGAGTTAAAGTTCAATAATTAGACTTGCAAGCGAGTTAACATATTTTTTTTAGTACACAGTTTTCATTAATTTTTTTTGAAACTTACAACGGTTTTTCTATAACAGTTATTCTATTATAAAAACAACATTTTGGGTAGTATTTATCAATCAATATTTATCAGATGAAGAACAATGGATTACTCTATTGTAGAAATCTGCAATACAAATTAAATTATAAATTGAGGATTGAATAATAATCCCTTTAAATATGTGAACCATTGTAAAAATTCATAACGATATAGAATAAATGTGACAATTGAGGAGCGTTTCGTATAAATATATTTCCGAAGCTTGCGTACTGTTTGATGGTGGATTGCTTTCTTTGTATGTATAGAAAATTATATTTAGAATACATAAATATTCATTTTTAATTAAAAGTAATTAACGATTCGACAGTGGGGAAATCAAATGCGCCCTTTTAGGCTCACCACAGACAAAAACAATTTATTAAAGTAATAAAATTTAATTTAGTTATTATTTTTTAAACAATTTATAGATTTTTTCTATACTCGTATATAAAGAGAGAGGGGGGAGAGAGAGAGAGAGAGAGAGAGAGAGAGAGAGAGAGAGAGAGAGAGAGAGAGAGAGAGAGAGAGAGAGAGAGAGAGAGAGAGAGAGAGAGAGAGAGAGAGAGAGAGAGAGAGAGAGAGAGAGAGAGAGAGAAAGAGAAGGATAGATAGATAGATAGAGAGGGAGGAGAGAGAGCGAAAGCGAGGGAGAGAGGAGGGCGAGAGAGAGAGAGCGCTGAATTTTGTTTATGAAAGGTTAATTTTACTCATTTTTCAAACAATTGTAGTCCTCGGTAAATAATTTAATGGTAAACGGAAGACAAATTATGTTTTCACTTTTATGCAGATGGTCTACCTTAATCGTTGCGTCATCTCGATTCCCATGACACGTTTAAGCTTCAGATGTTATTTTTTTGTTTTTATCTAGACTCAACCGAGATTACATATCATTTATAGGCGATTTATGCATTACAGTTTCGCATGAATATATCGTGATAATGTTGTTTACCTAATTAAAAAATCTATATTTAGATATTCATGGAGATATCTGTTTTAGGGGTTCCTAAGACTAAAAATAAACGGGTTTTAAGGATGACAAGTCTCTGTTTATTAGTATATCCTTTGGAAATCAACCTACAGTCTACAGACAAAACAGTTTGACCGATTTATTTGGACATTTCTATACAGTTTTATTTTTCATTTTCAAGACTTTTAAAAAAAAAAGAAAAAAAAGAATTTTTTCCAAACGATTAAATTTTTTAATATTTTTGGTATACAATTTTATTATTTTGTTATTATCCTGATTATGCTATTAAAAATTGTTAAGATTTGAGTTCGAAAAATTTAATGTTGGTAAATAGCCTATTTTTGGTATAAAAATGTGATACGAAATTTACTAAATTTTGAATGGATGTTCGTCTAACGATTGTAGATGTTTGGGATAGTAAAAATACATTTAGACATTTGAATTTACGGTTAAATGTGATTTTGAGGTATTATTAAAACTACATAATTGTTTTTTCAAATATATTTTATTATTGCGTATTTACAAAAAAGTGAGATTCCTGAACAACGTATTCACCAATAAACTATTGTCCACATTTCAAAATTATCTTTATTAATAGTTCATAGTGTAATATAATGTAGGGTATTGTTTGCTCAGCCTCATTTATCACATTACATTTAATTACCCAAAATACAACGGCTGCAACTAAAAAATTGGGATCCTAATCTTCTGTTGAATAATGGATTTAACAAAAGTAATTTGGTGGTAACAATAAAGTTAAGTTATGCACTCATCGCGTACAAGTGTAATCATGTTAATTAATTAAGGCAAGTGAACCATTCAAACCTGACCGGAATATGTGTCAGGTTTTTTGCTTTAATCAACTTTGTGTCCTGAATAGGAATTCTACCGTTTAATATAGATCAACACTGGGTTAGATTACTAGTTAATTTAAAAGTAAGTTATTTCAAATTGGTCATTGAATTTATATGTAAGGTAGCTATTCTTAATAATACTAATTCTATGATCATCAAGAATTCTTGCCCTCAAGAATAAGTGGGAATAACATGTTCACTTTAGAAAATAAAGTTGTTTTATTCACCTTATTGGAATGTTGACCAAACTACCTCTGTTATGTATTAAACCTTCAAATTTAAAAACATAGTGGTTGTTAAAATTCGTAGTTATACAAATAAATAATTTAACCTTAGTTTTTCTACCAAGTGTTTGAATTGTGATAATGCTTTACTACTGCGGTACTGGATTTTTTAAAGCACTTTCTTAAGGTATAAAGAATTTAAAAATACGTCATTCAGATTTGTCGTATCGTGTCATGATAACAACAGAACACAACAATAAAATGTGACTGCACAAATGACCCATCATTAAATACAGTAATACGGTACTGGTACTGAACTTGCGATGAAGTATCCCCTCCTTCTTCAAGAACAAGTCCAAGTTCAGCATATATATATACTATGACAGCTAATCTCTTAACACATTTTGCTTTATAATTAATATTACTGCCTTATGAATCTCGAAATCTTCACTCGTACTCGTAAAGTGATCTTTAAGTTTAATTTAATAATTTGTAGTTCTGAGTTAAGTAGCTATGTTAAAATGAGTAGAAATGTGTACTTCACTCAAGTTATAGTTGTCTTTATTGTTTATTCTTTACGCCTATTCTACCAGGTGTTGTCTGTCCCTTTTAATAAGTGCAACATTCGTTGGACTATGTTTTAAACCCTTCCTTTTATACTTATGTTTTTTTCTTCTTCTTCTTGTAAGTTTTAATGTATTTATTATTTATTGTGTGTTCTAAATGCAACATGACATTAATTTTAAGCCAAAATATTTCGCAATGTATGGTTCAAATGTTTGTCATCTTCTGAGGACTGAGACTTTTTCCTCTGTTTGTTAGATGGTGTGGAAGGGATCGTAAACTTTGTAATTCTATGTCTACGGATTAAACCGACAAATATGAAACTATTGCCCATTTATTGCCCATATATGACCATTGCCTACAGACAATATTTCTATATTTGTTATTATATTTATATTACAATTATTTTTTATTTTGTCACTTATATTTACGAGAGAAAGTTTAGTTTTGAATACCTTTTCTCTCTCTCTCTCTCTCTCTCTCTCTCTCTATATATATATATATATATATACTGAGATTGTGGTTTTGGTAATTAATTAGGTAGACGCGATAATGGGCACATATTAATAAGAGGCTCATTATTTTTTGTCTATACTAGAGTTTTGGTCAAACACTATTACTTATTTATGGAAATAATGTAAAAAAAAAACTAGTAAGTATCTTACAATGTATCTTCGTGAGTTCGATCACATATAGAAACACTTTAACAAGTTGTTTTAACACGCAATAATACTTCCAGTAAAACTTTCTGTGAAAACGTTCTCATAATTGCAACGTACAGAAACCAAATTAATATCTATTGTATTGTATGTATTATGAAAACAAACAAATTATTTATAAGAAATCGAAATTGTAGAAGCTGGTTTGTAGAAGAGTTGATTTCCGTGTTTTTAACACTCACTTAATTATGGCGCGGTACTTTGATTAAGATTGTAGACTTTCACATTTAAAAACGCCGCAGTTTGTAAATTAAAAAAAAAAACAATACGTTATTTAAGGTTGATTTCATTAACTATTAAACAGCTTCACGATGTTGGAAGCGATAGTTATGGAGAACTTAATCAAAAATGAAGCAAATTTTTAGTAACATTTCAAACATTAAGCAAAATTTGAGTAACATTTCATCGAAATCTCATAACCAAATTGAATAGTTATATATTTTCTATAAGTTTTTATTCTTAGGACAACACGTAGACAGATTTTCCAATAAATATTTGTAAGGGTGAACGCTCAGACCTAAATAAATTTTTTGAACCAAATGAACAAAGCTTCTTGGTCTTCATAATCTTTTATAAACTGTCCCTACGCTGCGTTTTACTTCCGCCCTACTAGAATTTTAAAAACGTATTCAGAAATACTTGACACAGATATATTTTTGATTAAAATGTAAATAAAATTGTTACAATAATTGACTTTGATCAATTTTCTATGTTGCCTTTTTGTTTAATTGCAAACGCCTAAAAAAACCGATTATTTTATTTCGATTTCCATTAATTTAGAATATTTGAATGCAAATTTGTACAACCATAAGATATTTTCATTTATAAAGGTGGAAATTATGGGGTACTACCATAGATAAACAACATGCAAAACTGTTTTTTTCTAAATATGTATTAGTTTTTGATGTTTTGAAATCCAATAAAAAAACAAAAATCAAATGTATAAAAACACTCTGCAATACATTTATTTATTTATTTATTTGTGCACAACAATTATATACATAAAGGTTATATAATATATATATCAACTAGTACGTTCTATAACAAACTTACAGTAATAATAATAATTATATATATATATATATATATATATATATATATATATATATATATATATACATATATATATATATATATATATATATAATGTATATAATAATGTTTACTTAATTAATTTCATACAATATAATAATTAAATTTACATCCAGGATATATATATATATATATATATATATATTTATATTTATATAAGATTAATTTGAACAACTGTTAATTAATAATCGATGCTTTAGTGGCGAATTTTGACAGATTTAGATAAAGAAATTTTAATAAAACAACGTTTTTTTATTTCAAAACCTATAAATCTGCAAACTCTAGAACCCAAATTTTATTTCTAGAACTCTACTTTCTCTTTTATACAATTTTTTGACATTTTTAAACGGGTTTATTTCTAATCAGAATTTTGTTTTAGTTTTTTTTGTACCAATATTTATTAACTACACTGGTTAATTCATATCACCCGTAAGAGATGTATTATGGATAGGGGCAATGAGATAGATATTTTTATGTGTATATTTAAATAACTTACTAAGATTTTCTAGTGTGAAGATAGGTCATGTTTACGCCTATTTTAAAAGTTATCGAAGAGTAAACATTTTGCATTAAAAAAAAAGTTAATTACCATAGCATCAACAAATTTGTTTTTTCCCATAAAGGAATCTAAAAACAAAAATAATATAGATATTTGGTATTAAACTAAAAGAGATACCATAAAACTGTAAACATAATTTGGGTTCAGTTTTACAAAACCTTTCATTTGAGCTTTACAACTCCGCAAATTTGATTATTTAAAAAATATGCATTGGTATTTCAAAAATTTACGATTGATAGTTTGTACTGACAATAAATGAAATGTCATTTTATTGTTGTAAACGTCAGTTTATGGTGATGTCTGATTTTATTGTTATTTATTTATTTTTATATAAAATATAATAATAAATGAAGATGGGAATGAAGCAGCTATTTTAAAACCATTCGAAGTAAGAGATAAAATGTTACTCCAAAGTGTTTCGTTGTCAAAGAACATTAAAAGTAGATATAAAATGAAGTATGTTTTGTTTCATAAACTTTATAAACATGCCTTTCCTCCCCATTTACCCCCTCTTGGCCTCCCACATTAAAAATAATAATATTTTCCATTAATTTTTCTATTGTCAATTGATAGAATACCGAGGTTCTGTTTTAAATCGTTTACCCGGAATAAAATTCGATACGGATGTTCTGAAATACCTGTTATATCTCTAACTCTTATAGATATAGCAATAAATCAATTATACGAGAAGCCTAAAATTTAATATCCCCGAAGCAGAAAGCATCGTTTTGTGTTCCTTTGATGTAAAAATTCCTAGTAACAAAGCTAGTTTCAGTTCGATTAGGTTAGCCTATACCATTTTCTCATCATGTTATACAAATCACATAACAATGTTCACTCTTCAATAGGCAGGTACAAAGCGGAAAGAGACTAATATTGGAACTTGTCAATAAAGATAGAACTGCGCCTGCGCTTTACCAGCTTCTATATACTTGACTATATCTTTTGTGTGATCAGATATAAAATAACATATGGTTTGCTGGAGGATACATTGTCTAGCCAGGGAGGAACCTATAACCAAGGCCAAACAATCTAATTGTTATAAGCGAACATGTTTTTGCATGTTTACCACAACCCCTTTCTCATATGTAATTAATTGTTTGCGTATTTATGATGTTCATAGTTAGTTAATTTATCAATTTTTATGTTTATTAGAAAATTATCCTTGTAGTTAGTGTAGGCCCTCCACTTGTTTATAAAAAAACACAATGCATTGGGTTTTGAGTAAAATATTTATACTCACCATAGATATTATTATTAGAAGGCGAATTATTAACTGATTGTATCCTATGTCTTATTAAGATATACAGTACTATACTATTAAAAATTAATAAATATATTCAATTAGACTGTTTTTACATACTATTGGTAAGGATGTATATGTTTGTTGTGTGTGTACGAATTGAGGGGTAATGTATATTTAAAAAAGTTTTTTATTCTTTTCTATGGTGGATATCAGTCTAAATTTTAAAATATTGAAGTATAAATGGTGATTTATATAATCTTCAGTGGGGTTAAACATTATTTTTGTGTTTAATTGAAACACGATTTATTATAGCTGCATTTGCATGGATATTTATTTTAACAATTTAGATTTATGTGTTGGTGAGAGATTAAAATTCCACGAGTTTTATGGTTAGGTGGGCTTACGAGTGGGACTGAACGCATTCTAAATAAAAGGGAATATGTGCATAGAATTGAAATTAATTGAATCGAAAACAGTTTTGCTTTTCTTTTTAGAAAACTATTTTTATTATAAAAGTGATGATTTTATATTTACTTTTTTATATGTTTTACTTTTTATTATTTTTTCGTTTAGATCAGTGGAAAACTTCATTTGTTATAATATTCTTAATAAATTTTCATATGGTGTCTTCATTTGTTAAATTACCTGACCTACGTTATTAAATGATGCGATTAAATAAAAGAGTTTGACTAAATTTGCATTTTCTGTTAATTCTTCTTTCCATCTTGTTTTCAAATTTATGTAACATACTTAAGATGTAAATACATCTTACTTATAGTACCCATTTCCTGATAAAAATGTACAATATCAGCACTTATACTTCAACGCTAAGCTATATTGTAGGTCGCCGAAGTCTACCTCATTGTTGTATATATTGAGCAAAAATTATATTTAAAAAAATAAATATATAAATAGGATGGATTACAAGTTATTTATGTAAGTATCTCAAGATCAAGTACTTTTATTAATGGCAAAACCATAATTTATATTTTTAGAATTTCATAAAAAAACAACCACAATAATAGACTAAAATCATTTATCATTAGGCGTGCATGTGATAACAGAACTGAAACGATCGGGTACTGTATATATATTTATATGTAACCTCATGGATAGACATTATAGTTGAAATAATTGTCTGAAAATATATTGCTATTCAATTATTAGAGGGGATCACAAAACTATTTTAACTCTCACTACTTCAAAATTAAAGCAGTGATCCTAGAAACTGAATTAGATCAAGTACTACTTGCAATTCAATAAAGTTTAGTATACCGTGAGACCTACAACGGATATATTGAAGTAATATAGTTTTAAATAGAAAGTTAAGTTTTTAGTTTTGTATACTAGATAATGAAAGCTGAAGATATAAAAGATTCATATACAAATAAAGAATTAAACACAAAGTTGTAACCATTATTTATGAATATAGACTTACTGGATTGTTTAATTTTTGTGACCTTAAGTTTGATTTTAAACGTTTACGTAGTGTGTTTGTTTTTTGTATTAATTGACATGGTTTGGCTTAAAAATATTTAAAATTCAGTGAATATAAATAAGTCAAAACGTGCCATATAAAGAAAGGTAATATTGAATATAAAGGATTGTTAGACACCATAATAAACAGGTATAAAAAACATTTGGGGGAGAAATTTTTAATTAGAGATAGAAAAACATTGATGATTTAAATTTATAGTGTATACAAAATGTAAATAGCACTATATTTTATTTTGGAGCTGTCGGAATTGGTAAATGCATAATTATGTTCTTACGCATCTATTATTTTTTGTTTATTTTCCGCTTCAGACTTAAATAAAGTCACTCAAATGCACGAATAAGTATAATCTATATGAATTTTGTTTCCAACAAAATGGGAGGAAGAAATTTTGTCTTTTAGAGTAAAGGCTACCTGTTAAAGTCCGATATCCAGAAGACATTTCATTTGCTAGTAGTTAAGACGCCATATTGTTTGTGAATTTTCTCACTTTACTGATGTTATTCCAAGATATGTTGCTCTGGTACCAACCTTTAAAACAATATACGTTTTAAACTTTGGATTTATTAAAACTTTTCTACGAATTTCCTTTCTACTGAAAACAGCCTTGGGCTTTTGGATACGAGTTGTCAATTATTACAAATTGTATCTAACTTAAATCATGAAAGATTTACTCTGTGTTGTTTATATGACATGTATCATAATTATTTATCGTGTTTGGTTTTTTATAATATTGTTAATTTATAAAAATTAAACATAAATAAAATATTTTGTTTTTAATCTGTTTCGTGTTCAAAGGAAATAATTAAACTATAAAATTAACCTTGGACCGATAACAATTGATATTTACAGTCTTTTTATTTTAGTGATTGTTTGACGATTTTTCAGAAAACTTTAATATTATTATAATATAATATTTTAATACTACTCCAAATCATATAAAATATAATTCAGTTTTAAATTTTTGAGTATTAATATAGATATGAAATATTTAACAAGTAAAATGTTTATCGGGATATATTATGTTATTGAATTATTCTGTTTTACTCTAAAAAATATCGTAATAAATAATCTTTAACCTTCTATCTCCGTTTATCGCTTTCCAGAAAACATTTTATTTTTTATATGCCATATTCCCGGAACTTATTTACATTGGATCCGTGAATCTTACTTATCATTTGTTACATATCCGCAAAATATCTTGTAATATTTATTTTATATTTCAGTATTGGGAATTTATCGTCCAGTTTTATTTATAAAAGGATATTTTCATCAAACTAGTTTCTATTTGGTTTAACAGTTAGACATTGAATTATGATGAATTAATTTTATAAAACGTTATCCACCTCATTATAACTATAAATTAAAGATGCATCTCACATACAATTTTATATCACACAATACATGTGAGCAGTGTTACCATCATATGTAAATACAAGTTTGAAGTTGTCTTCCCAAATATAACATCTGCAAGAAATACGACCAAAACGCAAACATCTGTTTTTCATCACCCTGTACTTCAAGACATCAATATTGTAATAAAGCATTATTTATAGAGTTATTGCCAAGTCAAGCTAAACATTCAGCGAATTCTTTTCCATTATTAAAGGTAGGCAATATTGTGTAACATGAGTGCTTTCTTGTATGCAAATATAAGCCAACATTTTATTGAGGAACGGAAAGATATAAAATATTTGTAAAATATGCTATCTTCACTGTAAACACTTATTCCCATTTATTATACCATTCTCTATCTTACACGGACGCAAACAAAAAAAAATATTTAATGCTTTTCTTCTAGGAACGAAATACATACCATTTTTTTATAAACGCATTAGGAAAATATATCAATGTATTAGAATCATCTTGTACATTCATACAAAGGTTTCTTCATTGGCGTATTTAAATAATAATACAGTTCTGAAATTAATGACATTTTGATGTATACTCCTGGAAATATACATAATGAAGTATTAATTTAAAAGAATAAATTAGTTTATTAAGTAGATGCCTTATTAAATTTTGGTAAATATTTTATTACAAATAACAAAACCTTTTTTCCCAACAGAACTATTGTTGAAGTTAGTGAAATAAAAACAGTCATACAATAAAAATTGTGATACCGTAACAAAACTCTCATGAATTGAAATAAGTAAAACTCATGCTGTAGTCAAAGTAGGCCTACCCGTTACGAACAGAACTGGTGTAAATCCCCCTCCAAAAAACAAAACAAAAAAAAACAGTTTTTAAAAGTATTATGGCGCTCAGGAAAGTATAAAATACATACGAGTGACACGCCACTTTAGAAAAAGGAAACAAAATCAAAAATAATAATTCGACAGTACTCAAGAAAATGAATGCATTTGAATCGCTACCTTATATCGAAACAACTTTGTCGTAACAATAAGTAGTAAATACATCAAAGAGTATTGGTATATTTGTCAAATATAAAAAAAAAGTAATCAAAATGAACCAAACTATGGAAAAAAACATCCATTAGAATCGATATCGGAGTGATAATGAACCACGTCAAAGACACTGTTGTACATACATTCAAAAAAATCGCTACTGTTGAAAAAGTAATATAATCATAGACTCAAGCGTCAGATCTGGAGAAAATGCATCTACGAGAATCGATATCGGAGAAAAATCAGCTACGTTAAATAAAGAAAATTGTGATTGATGCATCCAGGAAAATTGTTATTGTTGTAGAAATAATAAAAAATTTCAAAATCGACGGAAGTAAGGAAAATACATCTATGTAAATGTCTATCGGAGCAGTAGCAACCACGCCAAATAAAGAGAAATGTGTATATCCAAAGAACCATATCGTTGAAAGAATTAAGAAAACAAAAAATAGAACCGATAGAACTGCCGAGAATACATCTATTTTTAATTTTAATGTAACAGCAGATTTTTCTTGTTGAAACTCCATATTCAAGGATAAAATAAAGCAATAAAGCTTAAATTAATATTCAAAATAATTTAATAATATAAATGAGCTACAATTAATGCCACAAGGCGAAACAATATTGTAGTTTATTTATATTATTAAAATATTTCGAAACTTTAAGCTTTATTGCTTTATTTTATCCTTGAGAATACATCCATTGGAACGAATATGTTAAAATAGAAACCACATCAATTTATGACTCTTTTTATTTTACTGGCATTAATAAAAGTTCTATAGAATTAAATGTAGTAGACGATAATAGCAAAACTGTTATTTGAAATCAAAGAAGTCATCTCCTTAATGAACGTTAATCTACTTTGAAATGCGTATTTTAATATTTATGTTTTCTATTATGTAATACTACAGACATTTGTCAATTATTTTAAAATGTATTAGTTAAATACTTCAATGAAAAATGTTTGAATTATTATATTAGTAGGCTACAGTAGTAATTACATCCAAGAAGATTGCTATCTATGTAAAAGCAATAATATCAAAAATCAAAATGATCAGAACTGGAGAAATTGCATCCATGAGAAACGATATCAGATTATTGGCAATCATGTCGAAGAGAAGTGTGGTAAAACCTTGAAGGAATATCACTATATTTTTTAAAAGTAATAAAATCGAACCGACAGAACAGGAGAAACTACATCTTTAGGAGTCCACATAAGAGAAATAGCAACCATGTCAAAGAAAACTGTGGTAAGTAGGTACATGATTTTAACTATATTTGTAAAATCAATAAAGCCAACAAATGAAACCGATAGAACTAGATAAAATACATTAATGAGATTGGATACAGAGAAATAGCAACCATGTCAAAGAGAACCGTGGTAATACATGAAGAGTATCAATATTTTTGTAAAAGTAATCCAATTAAACCGATTGAAGTGAAGAAAATACATCCATTGAAATCGTTATCAGAGCAATAGCAGCCATGTCAATGACAAGTGTAGTAAATATAAGGAGGGTTTCAAGGCAAAAAAGTGTTAGGTTAATGTCTCTTAATAATAAAGAAAAAACTTTAC
Source organism: Aphrophora alni (assembly GCA_963513935.1). Lineage (NCBI taxonomy): Eukaryota > Metazoa > Arthropoda > Insecta > Hemiptera > Aphrophoridae > Aphrophora > Aphrophora alni. Next base: position 34,251,044 of record OY740771.1, on the reverse strand, counting down.
ACTTACTAAAAACAATAATTGATGTGAACCCGATTCTACTAAATTTATCTAAGGTAAGGTAAATATTGAAACAAAACCACGACAATCAGAGTTTTTTAATATAATCGAAACTTTACTGCAGTTAAATAAAATTTAGCAGAAAGTATTACATGAAATTTAAATAAACAACCAATTGTCAAAACAATAATGAAAAACATACATTGGTAACTGTATTGAATAACTATCTACTGTAGTGAGATTAAGCATTATAAACATTTTTTGTTATGTATAACCATGTCAATCTCTATCGAATTAAAATAAACAATGCCAAAAAGAGAGCTTAGATTTTACTAACAAACAGAACAGATTTCCTGTGGTAAATGTATATAAGTGATATAAACAACTTAGTAAAACATTAGTTTAAAACAAAAATAATAAAATTCATACAAACGAATGTTACTAAAGTAAACAGAAATAATGTGAAGCAGGACTGTTGTAAACATGTACAAGCAAACATGCAAATCAGAACTATGTTAAACGTGAAAAAAGAAAATGAAATCCGTAGCTGAAACATCATGGTGAACAAAACTGAATAAAATTATCTAAAAGGAATCGCTAAAGGAATCTACGTCGTTGTAGCTAAAGTTATTCGAACACGTAGTTTAAACAAATGTAGTATGTAATATTATGGGAATTAGTTTGAAAAGAATCGCTGCAGTAGTAAAGCCATACCATGAGACAAAACTGCAGTATTTACATCCAAGGAATCTCTACAATTGCGGTAAAAATTATTGCAAACAGAAATGGTGTAATTTCAGCAAAACGAATTGTTACTGTTGTAAATCCAGCCATGGTTAATATAAGCTTGGAACATACTTCGAATTTAATCCATTGAAACAGGAATTGTGGTAAACTTTTTAAAGTTGCCCTCGACGTAGTAAAATCACCCACGGGAATTAGAAATATAGAAAAGTATCCAACTTGATATGCTACTGTAGTAATTTAAGTGAGACCTACCGATCTATTGTAAACGAATGCCAGGAAAACCATACACAATCAGTTCAACACTATTGTAATAGCACTGAGAAAATTATGAAACCACATTAACAAACAAAAAATAGAAAAAATGGCTGATCCAATATTTATCATGAGAAGCTAATTGTTTTGTTCCCCCCCCCCCCCACTTCAGAGTTCGCCTAAATAATTAAACCAAGACTTAATACATATAACAATGATGAACAGTAATGAATAATATAACGACTGCATAAACGTATGTAAATGAATAAAATGAAGAAACAAAATCTGAATAGCGTTCAATGAAAAAGTAGATGAAATTAATGATATCAATGTAAGTATTGACAGAGTGATGAAGAGTCTGAGAATCAAAGAGATGATTTCATTATTTGAAGGTAAACTGCTGTTTTCATTCTCTTTGTAGTGTACATTCTCAAAGTCCGGTTTTATAATAAAAAATGGTAAATATTTATTGAAAACACAGTTAATAAATTTCAGTTATTGAATGAGGGAACAATTTAATAGAATAAATTTACTTATATGGATATAATAAAAGATATTTTTAAACCAACAATATACAGGTATTAAGACAATACGATACTCTTTTTAATAAAACCTAAGCGTTGCAAATATGATGCGGCTTAATATGGTATTGTATGACATGCGATTTGCAATTTAGTTCTATGTAAAAATGTGTTTAAATTGTGAACACTTGTCAATCTGTTCAGATAACAATACACCAATAACAATCCTCTTTTGTTAATATAAATGGCCGCCCAAGTTTTTAGTCGAAACAAGTTTTAAATATATCTCAATCTACACCAGCTCAAAAACCGGGTCGTGTTTTACTAAAACTGAGAATAATATAAAAGTGAGCTTAGAAATAAGCAACCAATAAACAGTTTATCAGTTTGTAAGAGTAAACCACCTATTCTTGTTATTGGGACGAGCGTATATCTGACAGGTATTGATGGAAAAAACTTTTTAGCCTGGGAATTGAAACAGTTCTGTTTACCACAAGACTGTTTTACTTCAGATGTCCAATACTCATTCTAAGCATACTCCTCCTTCTTTAGTGGTAACGAACAGAGATAGAGACAATTCTTAAGAATCGAGAGACAGTTTTACCCTTCTTATATTAACTATACTATATAAATTAGGCTATTGAGCACAGGATACCGTTATTGCACGCGTAAAACATAGAATCAAGGGCTCCAGTTCCACAACGTGGGTAATTTCAATAAGAGACCTATATCTTTAACCTTTTAGCCGATATTAATTTTGTCACTTTTGAGATAAATGTATTTCCTGGAAGAAATCTGTAATCGAGAAATTTTTATGAATATTGAAAATTTTTACAATATCCATAGAAATGTTTAGAAAAAAACTTTATTGTTTAAACTTGAAATTTCTGTGAACCCTCATAACTACATAATTTTACATATTTAATTATAATTTATTTTATTTTTCTAAATAGGATTTGTAAAAACACCAAGACACAACTGTATTTAGTATTTGCTTTATTTGGACTTTTAAAACTGAAGGAGGAATAAACCATATTTTATTGTGTCTTTAAATGTTTCCCTCTGCAACATTGGAAGCCTTGCAATTATATTTTACCTAAAGAGTTTTAAGTACTCTGTGATGTTACTATTAACATTTTTACTGTGATGTTATTATTTATAAAAAATAATTTTAACTTAATAAAACAAAATAAACTAAATAAGTAACTGCTAATGAAATTTAGTGATTACTATTAATATTATTGTTCGTTATAATATAACGTAATTGAATGGTAATTTAAAACTGATTTTTTTTTTTTAACGCTGTGTTTATAAGTGAAAATAACAATCCCAAATGATAGTAGCCAAATTTTAAATTGATTATATTTTCAGCATATTCAAGCACATCTCACTTTTGTCACCAATAATTATTTTATATTAGAATGCCAGTTAGGAATCATAGATGGAGAGTTTTTATTGGGTACCTTTATATTGGTTTATCTAGCATCTGTGTTTTCACCACAATTATGGTGATTCAACCTAGACTGTTGCCTTAATTATGTCGAAGAGAAGTTTTGTCTATATATTTAATATTTATTCTGGCGATGACGGTGTTTATGTTACATATTCATACATTTTATTACGTGGGTTACCCATGTTTCATGTCTGACAGAATATTAAAACAAAAATGGAACAATCGTTTACCTCACCTCTTTAATTATCTACGTACTCAGTGATACAATTATGTCACGTTCAAACTATTATTTATTATGTTATAATGTACCAAGTTCCATCACATACTGTACAGTAGACAATTTAGACACAAGGATATGTCGTCTGCGTTGTAGCTTATGACGTTAAGACAAATGGTTTTTGAAAAAGATTCAATTAAGTTTTTTTTCCTTACGGTTATATGGATTTTTTGAAGTAATACTATAAATAGTGTGGCCATGTTAAAATAATCTCAATCCGAAATTTAGGGAGGGCGGGATATAAGTAATGAAGTTTAATTTTATTTCAGAATAAACTGAAAATGGAAAAAAATATTATCATTATTTTTTTTATTTTTTTGCTTTCGAAAAGAGTTGACACAAAGGTAAATTACTTCTTACTCATCTAGAAACTGAAACAATAAAATATTCCGATACAAGTGATCAATCTTGTAAATTCCAATATTTTAAACTAAAAACATACCATTTCCACCCCATTTGAGCTCTGTTATGTGTATATTTTCCAATAATTATTTAGACTTAGAAGATAACAAAAACTTTAAAACTGTCCATTTTTCAGGAAAAATATTTAATTTATTTTAATTATGATAATTTCTAATATTAGCTTATGGAATGCAGGTTGCATATTATGTGAGCTACAAACATTCGCGTGAATATCGTATTTTTGTCGCGTGAAGCTGGCATTGAGATATTATGTCCATCATTATATTCCGTATATTTATTTACATTATATTGAAGTATAGTATATATATATATTTGGGTAACCAACAAATTAAGGTGTTATTTCTTTTAAAGAAATATATAAATTCCCTAGTGCAGTAAAAATATTGTTGAATATAAAAACTTATTTTTCAATTATTATTAAATATTTCAGTTTTGTAGTTTTATAAATTGAATGTAGGGTGGTATTCCTAAAATAGGCTCATGGAATTATATCAAACTTAAATCTGAAGTTCAAACTCAAACTAAGTCGTAAGTAAAGGCGATTCTAGAGAAATTTCGGAAAAATTGGTTGGTTATCGTAATGATGCAAAACACACAAATTTACAAATCATAACATTTTTTTCCCCCTGATACTATAGATAATGTTAAACCAGAAAAAAACTACATAGTTTTGAAACTAGTCAATTGCACAGGAAGTGACTAAATACAAGTTTGATAACTCAACCGTTTAGGATACAGTATATATGTTTAAATCAATATGTTACAAATGAATTCATTGCATATTTTAAAAATGAACGTATGAAAAAATATATTGTTTAGAAATAACGTATTGTATTTTAAAGTTATGTTTTTATAAATAAAAATAATACAATTTTATTTGCTTTGTAATATTTGTAGATATTATTCTTAGTTTAAGAAAAAAATATTAATTTCATTAAGATCAGTTTTTGTATCAGAAATTATACTCATTTTACAACGTAACATAACCATACTGACTACAGTAATTATATAAAGCTTGAGTTTATAAGAACTTTAAATTAGATCTTACTTTTATGAAGGTTTTCTTAAGAAATAAGGATGATGAAGTCTATAATGGGAAGTTCCGATTCAGCAATATAAGGTATGGAAAGTAACTTTAAAACTTATTCAATTAAAATTTTCTTGAAATATTTATTTATGTATATTATGAAATTCTAGGTACGTATATTAAAATATTGTTTTCATGTTTGTCTCATCGGTGTAAGGCTAACTATATTATGTAATGTTACATATTACATTTCAGAATAAAGAATTTATAATTAAATTCCTCAATTTAACTAGGGAATAATGTGAATTTTTTCCTTATTAACGAGTAACATATATCTTTAGTAATAAAATATTAAAACCGTTTACCTTGAAATGTGATTTAAATTTGATGGCAGCTGATTTTACACCATAGAATAATACATTTTTTTTAAAGTCTGTGTAGTTAAAATCTGTTAAACAGATACTGATAAAAACGTCAACGTAATACTCTAGTAGACTGTATATTATTTTATACTCATCCTCCTACTTTCCCCAATAGAATTAAAGGGAACAAATAAAACAATTGTTATGTAATTTGACACAAGTAAAATAATCCCCCTATTTAAAATGAATAAATCACATAACAAATTTCATATAAAGTAATTAAATATATTTATTTTTTCATTGACTTTCATTTAAATTTTTGTTTATCTATTTAAAATATTTCTAACTCTAATATCGTATGACTAAATTTGTTTTCGGAAGAAAAATTGGGCAAATTAAATAAAGTGTACATTAAAAAATGTAGTTATACAACACTCCCTAAAAATGTGACGTAGCTCTAGCGATTTGAAATTTATAAATATTTAATACTATTGTGAAAATGTATGCCAAAAATAAACACCTACCTACGTTAAACTAACCTTGTAAAGATCTGAAAAATATAATAATATTAATTCTTTAAAAAAATTCAAATCTTCACCTGGATTATTCATTATTTTTTAAATACGATATTTTACTAGTTAAAATGCACTATTTAATACAAAAGTAAACATTATTATTGTAACTAAATACCAATTAAAATCATTACATATATAGTTGCAAATCTGTAACTGTTTTAATTAATACTATATTGAATTACGATTAAATTGTTGGATCTACAGCGCAGTTCCCATAGACATTAGGAACATTACGGTTTAGATTATAGCTGTTCGCGAATAATAATGATTCACCAAATTTCATTATTTTTTAAATTTAAAGATTAAAATAAATTTATTTGATGTAACTATATATTTTATTGGCATTACAATGTTAATGATAATATTTCTGAATATTTTGATAGCAATTTAAGGTTCTGGATATGATTATAATGTTTCCAATATTGTATTGTTAATTTCAAAACACAGTAAAGGATTCTGATCTGATTTATGTCCCTTCATTCATCCACGAATAAAATGACCTCCAGCTCACTCTATCTGGTACCACCGCTTTCACTTCACTCCAAGTCTTACTATCCGCTCTTCCTTTGCTCTGCTGGTTCCACTCTAGTACCTGTGTTGTAACTTCATTTTACCCAAAGTGTAACCAATTATTTTCTTTTACCTTAATGCTCTAATATTTCACTTTATACCTCTCAATTAAGTTCTAGTTCCTAATTAATTTCAACTATATTGTAAGGTTTTCATTTCTTTTTATTTTGTGTGTGGCATTATGGGTGTAACGTAAACACGACGGACATAACATTGTGCTAAAAAGCTCCAGGTATTTTTAGCTGATCCGAGTTGATTTCCATATTAGTCTCAGCTTATTGGGCACTCCACTGCTAGATACTATTACATCCTAAGTAACACAATTCATTTACTTGATTCACTTCTTCGCCCTTCCATGAACGATGCCTATTACGCTCTGATGTTCACTCTAAGATCCTATGTTTGCCTTCGGTTAATCTAAAAACCCGTCTTCATAGATGTCTGATTTGAATCGTGTACACAGAGGACAAGATGTGTTGGATACAGTACAGTGTACTCGATCAAACATTAAGCCACAAATGAAATAAACATATACTTTTCCACAACAATATTTTCAACAAGTTGACGACAAAACTGGATGGTGACAAGTAATGAAACGTCTTCTAGTTATTAAAAGTAAACATTTTTGCAAGTTTTTCTACTACATACAGTTATTGCGCTTTTTAAAAATATTGGCAATTCGTAGCGACTGTAACTAACTTTATCCCGAATAATGGCGATGTATTGTTTTGTTCCGTAGGCAAACTAGGACCCTTATAATTTGACACGAGTGTCTGTCTCCGCCTGTCTGCCTGTAAGTCGCAACCAGTCTACACAGACAATACGATAGATCCTACATATTTCAAACTTTTGATATACATTCTTTCTATTGTTCCTCATATGGGAAATATACAGATCAAAAATTTATCTGAGATAGTTAATTGGAAAAAGTTGTTGTTGAAAAAAATTTGTTTTGAAAATTTACGAGTGATGTTCAAATAAAACTAGAAATTATTCTGATTACGTATGTATTTTTATTTTACGAAAAAAGTAATATTTGGCGCTAGGTCAAATTTTAAATCTTAATATATTGTCTCTCCCCCCCGTTTCTAACTTGAACACAGCGTGTCCTATAATTCAGTTAAAACAATACTTAGATTTTTAAGAAAATTGCAGTGCGAAAGTATATATTATAGGTTTTTTAATAACAAATAAAACTTAATTTATTACGTAAACAGAAATCCTTATAAGTTTTTGTGAGATATGAGATAAACAGTTCAATTGCCATTAAAAGATGAATAGGATTATCATTGATTTCTCTCCCTAAATGCAATATCAAAAGTAACTGTCCCTAAATGTGGTTTTAGTACAAGCTTGATCCTTTTGTTTTCATTCTATATTTATGATTACATTTTTATTCTTAGCTTGATAAAATAACAACTACGCTTTTATACCAAGATGATACAGCAGTTAAGAATATTAATATATATATATATATATATATATATATATATATATATATATATATATAGTTTTTTATGAATTGCCTGAGACAATATAATGCACAACCAAAACCATTCGCAAAATCGAAACTCACTAAATAACCCATGTGCGACGTTCATTAACTGTTTTCTAAATTAAGGAAATATCTTTCAGTAAAAAAATTAAATAAAAAAATACCATTCTTAACAAAACAAGTTTCTAAAAAAATATATTTAAATCAATATTGAGTGATATCTGACCTATGCTACTGCAAAACAGTAAACAACGTACTACCCGAACAAACAAACGTACCCAAGCAAGATGTTGGGAAATTAAACCCTTCCTTCTAGCTGGTGAATTGAATACCTTTTATATTACCTAATAACAAATATCCCTGTTCAAATTATATTTGAGACGCTTGCTAAAAACAGTTGTTAATTGATTTAACGGAACAAAAATTGTGTCTATTAAATTACACTAAAAGAATTTTATCTCATCGATCCTTTCTCTTAGTCGTCGACTTAGGAGATTAAAACACGTTGAATCACTTATGCATAGCTTATTCCGAATTAATCAATTTATACTTCATCAATATATTTAAATTTTAAACAATTTACATTTTACTTTTTGGTTTGATTCTGTTTTCCATTAGAATTATGCTCGAACAATAGTACGTACGAATTTTGAAGTGTCTCAACGATCATTCAAATAATAATTTTATCTAAAAAGGTAATTCAACAATAATACTACCTTTTGTTTTGTTAAGTATTAAACCCCTTATATTTTTACTTGAAGATTAGAGATAAGTAGGTATTAAAACGTAATCTGTGAAAACGTTTTGTGAAATTTGGTTATAGTTTTTTTATTGTATTATCCAGTATTTAATAACTTCTGATATGGGTACAAATAAATATAAGAAAATCAAATAGAATAGTTAAATCCAAATAGTAATTCATCTTTTGAATAATATTGAATTTCACAGGTAAAGTAAGAATATAGTAATCCAGATATTCTGACCTACACAGCAATACATAACCTATTTGCTCTTAGGAGTGCGCATATATGAGGAGTTTGGTAATCTCGAAGCTACCTTCTTTTTTAGTCTTGAGGTATCTCCCTATTTTCAGTTTTCCTATTAGGTTTTCTTGAACAACTCTTGTTCTTTTCCGACACTATTAGAATATTCGAGGGCAAGGGGAACCCTCGAATATAATCGAATCTAATACCTAATAGAGGAGCCTATTTGTATTACGTTCTTTTCTTCCTTTTTTATTCGGTGGCGATGACCGAGAAGTTTTTGCCCTTAAACAACAATGAAAATATTCAGCAATAAACTAATATAAAATCAATAATGGTAATAATAAAATATAACCACACAAATACAACCTCACTGCTTCCCGCCAAATTGCCACAGATATATTTTGGTCAACAGTGAAAATTAAGCTAGACGCGGTCTTTTTAAGTACTTATATTTCAAATTAGACAAATGTAATTTTAATAAAATTGCATTAAATTGTGTAGGTTTATGAACGAATCTAATTTGCCACACTGAAAACTGAGAGAAGTATAGTTAGCAAGTAAATTGAAATGCACAAAATTAAATCGAACTACAGTTGGATTTTCCGCACTTTATCTTGAATTATAATATTCTTTGACTTTTGGCTTGGTACATTAATTTTAAACAAAACCCTTAACACTCGTAAAAAATTCATCGATAAAACTCTCATCTATACGCTGGTAAACATAATTTATTCTAAAATATTAATTGATATCTTTTGAACCGGCATTTATTGAAAGATGTTAACCCATTTATATATAAAAAAAAAAAACTAAAATAAAACATATTGACTACTAATTTAATTTTAGCTTTTATTAAATATCCTAATTTAACTACTATCGAGACAATTGACAAATAATTTAAATTATAGTCACTGTTTTACACTTCTGGATTGTAGAAATTATACTTCAGTTCTAGTTGTAAAAACATCTAAAATAACAATTGACATAACAGACTTACAATTCAGATAAGAATAGTACCCTTATTATTAAATTAGATTAGGTTAGATCTAGCCACTCAGAAAAAAATCCGTTCTGTAGCCCCTAATATTGTCCACATTAAAAGTAATAGCGGGGTAACCGGATAACACAGTTACGTGCACAGATACCTACATTACTGTTTATCTTGCTTAAGGTTTCAGCACCTTGTTACGCAGTGCTCTTACAATTTACAGTATTCGAATACGTGAGTTGAATATATAGGTGGTAAGGCCAACAAAGGTTTACCTTCAAGGAACACTTGTCTAACAGTGTGCACAGTTGCAGTTGTGGCACAACCATGACATTTACTGACATAACATTTTGTGTTTATGAGTAGTTGTGGAATCTCGATAGACAGGATGAAGTCTATCGAATAGGAAAGTTGTAGTAATATAGTTTCCGAACGGACAGTTTACCAGAATAACGTACATTAAATAAAGAAATAAATAATATTACATTATCATATTTCTTATATTGAAACTTTTACAATAACAATAAAAAAACTAATGTATGATAAGACGAATACTAGAATAAACTTTAACTAAATACATGTTTAGATACAGAAAATTAAAATAAAGTGAAGAAAAACAAAAGCGTATCAGAAAAAAAGGAGGTTTTGATACAATATAATAACTTCCTAGTTTGAAACTATAATGATCTTAAACTTTAACCGCTTTGCTTCTTTAACAAACAGCTGACTCATTAGTAGGGAACAAATTCCCTAGAAAACATCCTTAAAATAATCTCATGTCATCAAAAACTCTTCATTCACCATCAAAAGTTTTTCAGATACGTTTAATGGTTATAATATAATTCAAACTTCCAACAATATACGGATAGTAATGTTTATACGGTATTTCAAAAAGTTTTTTTAAATGACACTGAAATATAGATCTGAAACTAAGCTACGTTTGACACTCCAATACAATTTTCAGCTCATAGAAGTTAGTCACAAAGAAGGTACCTATATAAATGTGATTTCTAGTCAAAAATAATTTTATTACAAAATCACTTTTCACTCTAAACCCTCTTTCAGTGTGTAATGTTACATTTGACACGTCATTAGTAAACAATTTTCTTTTTGAGTTTGTAAAACAAGTCAAAAGTGTAATGCGAAAAATACAACTTATGAGAAATTTGTGGTAAATTATGATTTATTTGAATAATACTAATATATGCCCGAGAAAGACTGAGGAACATTTTTCTCAAGTGGACTTCTTTGCTCGCTGTCACTAGATACATTCATTTCATTTGATTTCTAACATCGATCAATACCTTCCGTTGTTACGAATTTTCCTTTTAATAATTTAAAGTTGTTCAATGTTTAATTCCTATTATGTTATATTTTAGATTCAATTTGTTACGTTCAAAACTCCCGAGAGTAGTTGGTAAAATAATGCGATATAAATTAAAGTAAACTCTCTTCACTTATTTTATTATCTTGACTTTTCGTCCCAATTCAATTATTTCACACTTGTCTTATCAGAATACAAATTTCCTAACATCGTTTAGGGACCTGGGTCTACGGCATTGATTGCTTCGGTTCTAGGAACAATATTTACTGCTTAAATTCACTTCTGTATGGAACAATTATTTAATGTTGATATATAAGGATGTTATAGTCTACATCAAAATTGGCCTTTATAATAATTATAACTTAAAGAAAAGTTCATTATGATTTAACTTCACTTAGTCCATTATTATAATTTTTCAGATTTTAAATTTTATTTAGTTTTCTTAAACAAAAATAATATTATTAATACTTGCACCACGATTCTACAAGTGAGAGATGAAGATAGCCATGCAATATCCTTAACTACGTCTTTAGCGCTTGGCTTGAATTCCTTGTTACACGTTTCACCTACACCATTAATTAACTGCCTCTGGGATAACTCAGTGTCAGGTCCAGATTGAACATCAATTTTCCCTTAAACAAGTTTTGTCTCCTTGTTAAATAATAAAATCTTCGTTTCGAATTTAGTTTAACTCTATTATTATATATATATATATATATATATATATATATATATATATATATATTTTAATGAATTAAAAATTGTTCTCAAGTTCATGTTTTACGTGAAATATTTTCATGTCTTCTTTTTCGCTCATAATCAATATAAAAATGGAGAAAAAATAATTTGAAATAAAGACCGCTAGCTATGGAATACTCTATAGTGTCAAGGTCAGATTAGTTGGTCTGGGTAAAAACTCACTGGAATGTCGAAAGCGAGGGATCCAACTCAAGACTTCGTAATAAAGTATGTGGATTCAGCTAGATTCTCTGCCAGTACTGTCTGACAAGAGTGAACACAACGTATGAGAGGTGAAAAGAGAACTGCGCATGCGCTGATCGCATTTAGACTAATAGACTAGAGAAGTCCCTTTAACCATTACCGTACTAAACGTTTAGAAAATATCAGGTTGGGGTTTTCCACAGTTGTGAGTGGTTAAGCGTAAGCTTAGGCTTTGTATGATTTCAGTGTAGATAGTTATTAAAGTTATCTTAAGTGTTTGTGTGTTAAGAAAAGCAATCAAAATAGCAGTAGTAACTCATTTTGGAGTATGTATCGTGTCAAACCATTGAGTCAATGTTAATAATTAGACTAGTAGTAAGAGTTTAGTATGAACTAAAATATTTGCTTATCTTCTGCATTCCTTGCGCGTTCATTCTTACCGCAGCAGTACTGTACTCACTGTGGTGAGCCCCTCAGGGTATCAACGTTGTCAGTGAACACGTTGTGATACCTTATGTGATAGAAATGTATGTGTTAAGGTAAACTAAAGAAATGATCCTTTTGCAGTATGATCTCATGAAATATTTTCGTTCATTATAAATCTGACAAAATGAGCATATAATTACATATACAGCACAATATCCTGTTACAAATATTGACATGTATATTTTATGAAAATTATTTATTTATTTTTACACCTTTCACTATAAAAATCAATTTTTTGAAGTGTATTTGCATAATATAAACTATTATATAAGTAAGAGAATAGTCATCTTATTTCCTTACTTTACTGATATTATCTCAGAGTCTGAAGAATGTGCTTGACCCAAACTCCTAAAGAAAGAGGTTAAGTTCGTAGACACCCTTCGCTGCACATAGCCACCCATGCTTGCTTGCTTTACTGTGAACTACAAGCCCGTAAATATAAAGCTCCGATTGTAGGGGGAAATGATAGAACTGGAGAAATGGCTTTATAATCTTTGCATACGGAGATTTCTTTATACTATACGCTCATCATTTACAACCCCCCCCCAACTTTATGAATTTAATGACTCACTGTATTTTTATAATTTTGCCTACTTATTTTTCAATCTGGTAGTTGTTTGTTTTTCATTTTGTAAAATACACTTACAGCGGCTTTTATAATGTTTTAAACAATCACTTTAGATGAAAGAAAAGAAATACAGAAATAAAAACATATTTTCTGCTAACGTTTGTTTTAAAATTATAAAATAGTTTATTTTTGTTTTAAAAGATGGAATTTGGAAATATGGGGGTATGAGGCTACATTTATTAGCTTTCTCATTTTAAGAGGTAATGGAGAACATTTTACAATAGTTTCGATGAGCGTTAAAACTTTGCTCTATTTTACACATAATATCATTTAGTAAAATGAATACCTACAATGTTTCTTGCATAAAGTTAAAGGTGGTTTTCTTGTGTTGTACAAATAAGAGTTCCATGTAAGAGGTCGGGTAATCGATTCAATATTCCATGTCGATCAACATTGCCCATTTCTGCAAAGACGTGATCCAGAACGTGACCTATTTCCTCCATTCTTTCAGAAATGGCTTAGAGCAAATCCATAGTTAATAGGTACGTACAGTTTTCTCTCTAGGATATATGCTTCCTTATTTACATTAACGTTTTTTTAAAAGTTATATGGTGGCAATAGTTGTATTTTATGAATAGTGTATTGAACTAAACTGTTGCACTTGTGTATGTGTTCCATAATGTTTACAGTATTTGTGTACAGTACATAATACACGATGTACTTGTGTGGTATAAATATAAAAAAGTAAAACTAATACGGAAGCAGACAAGTTATATGAGTACTGTATACGTTTAATATATACGTGTTGTTTATTCTTTTGTTTCGTATAAATGTTATGAATGTTTGGTAAGTGTTTATTGTAATATATGGTTATAACGTAAAGTAAAACAAAAATAAAATTATTATGTTTTAATGTCAAAACCTCTCGCGGTTATTATCATAGACATAAACAAAAAGAGGTTAAAATATGTACTCTTGCCTTATAATACTTTCATAGTGTAAGTTTTGAAGAGAACCTTCAAGAATTAGTAAAGAAAGACCTGATAGGAAATATGGAAGAGGGAGATTTAAACAAAGCCTAGAAGTAGAATAAATTACCTCGGGATTGCTAAAACTATAAATCTGATGGAATATTTCGTATATATATATATATATATATATATATTCAGACAATATGGCTCTCAAACATATTCCCTATATGGATCTACATATTTTTTCACGTAGCTTGATTTAGATTCCTTTCTTCATTATTCCTATCAGTTTCTTTCTAACCAACTCTTGTTTTCTTCTTATATCTTTGAGTATTCGAGCACTGTGGGGGGGGGGGTGTCTTTATGTTATGTTCTTTCATGTTATTTTTATAAGGTGGTGATAACCAAGTAGCTTTTCTAATAGCCTACTCTAAAAACATTGATCCTCTTAGGAAATAAATAAGATACTAGTTGTTATTAACTCGTTTCTCTAATCAGTAATTTCCAATGAGTTCATAATAAAATATAATGCTACACTTGTTTTAACTTTTGTTCAGCTAAGGGCAATTTAAAGTTACATTTTTAATTTAACACAATGCAAGTTTTTTTTCCGATTTTTTAACGAATTGGTGTTTAATCTTTCCAAATATAAAGACAAACATTTTTCTTATTAAACTATTCCTATAAAGGTATACATTTTTTTTAATCAATATGATAAATAGGTAGGATATTTTCATGAAACTAATTTAAACATGTGATGAAACAACTATCCTAACGATGTTTCAAGTTTAAAATAAACACACTTTACGTAAGTGCCATGCATATGCAAGATGTATACACGACAAGTAGAGAAAACAATTGCTTTACGAGAACGAATTTGGTGATTAGTTTAGTTAGTATAGAAGGAAGGGCTTATAATTGTTCAAAAAAGTGAACTTAATTCAGTAGAAACGGCTCAATTCTTTTCTTTATTAATCCAAATAAATTTAGTAGTTTCAACTTTAATAAAATTATAAGTGAAAACCTAACTTAACCTAACCAAACGCGCTATCAATTGAGGAATGTGTCAATCGATAATCTGTTAGTTAAATTATGAAACGGTGGGGTGGACCAGTTATCAAATATCAATACCATATGCTTTCAATAATTTTATATTTCAACATTTTAAATTTGAATTAAATAATAATATTAAAACTATAAAAAACTGCATGATATGTTGAATAATATATTAACCATATGAATACAAATTATATATACTGATTCTTAACGAGAATAAAAGCCTGCTCCTATTACTTTTTCCGTTGTATTTTAACACTTTTATGAAACTTAATCGACAACATTGAATGTACACAAACATTCATTCAAATATTTGAGTTTCCCATTCAACGTGCACTATATTCACATTGTGTAGTGCAAATACTTGAAATTGCTATTTTCCACACTCCACACTCCACTTATCCCGAAGCCCTGACGAGTGTGTAATATCTCTTACGGCTTGTTAATGCCTACAGGCCTGTATATAAGCTACGTGTTCTGTTCACTTTAAATGGCTTCTCTATGTTCATACTCAGACTTAACTCGTTTTATAGCAGTGAACTAAATTTAACTTGTTTTTGTTATACAATCTATAATTAAGAATAATTTATAAGGCGCTTTTATGCCCTTACGAAAATGTTATATTTAGAAGTGCTAATAAAACCAGCCCATACAGAAAGATAGTATTACTTTGTACTTTAAATACGTCTACTGATAAATCGCCTTTTAATATTTATAATTTTTTGAAAAGACAATTGTTTTCCCTTTAGAAAAATATATAATTTTATCCCTCCTTTTAAATGGACATGTTATAACCTACTTCTTACGTCCTTCATGTTAGTTTCTATTATATTTTCCTTTTCGTTTGAACTATAATATTGACAGGTAATGAATATATAAGTAATTTATTTAAAACACTAAATATATAAAATATTAGAATTATTATTTTGATTGTAAGCCTATTTATCTGTTGTGGACTTATATAACCACGAAATTTAATATGTTTATAGTAATATATTTAAATATATATTAACATGTTTTCTTGGGACAAAAACTATTCACTTCTGTATTACAAATGACAGTGATTAATTGTAAAAAAAAAGACTCACGACGTAAAAAAAAATCATTCTTTTAAGATTTTATCAATCTGGAATATATTGAGCCATACACTGTGATGTATTGGTTCTACGTATTTAATTAACAGTGTGTAACTCACCGTTGTCTTATGTTTCCTCATCCACAGCTTCTATTAATATACCTCACCAACAGGCATCTTCATAGAGTAAAGATTAAGTATGCTTTCATTCTTATTGTATTTACTATTTAAATAGAAGGAGAATAAACGAATACTGATCATTATATTACGTAATCGTTTACTAGTGAAAACAGTTGTTACTAGCCTCAAGTTAACATTAATTTTAACAGCATTTTACAATTTTGTATATTTATTTGAAAGTTATTAACACCTAACGCAGGTGAAATAAAATATTTATTCTCTCTATAATAAAATGTTGATATTATTTTGATAAAAATATGTAAAACGGGAAATTATTAAAAATTGTTTGGCTATTGTGCAGACTAGTTGTGTTGATTTTAGTGCAATTCATTGTAATTCCAGATTTTATGTTTTAGACTCTATTTGGAAATATGTTATAATAATATTTGTACAATATAGACAATATCAAAATCAATAACTTCCTCTCTCTTTACTATATAAACGGCAAAATATTTAGGCTACATGTACTCCAGAAACACATACACACCCAAAAAAAATAAAGATAACCCTACTTTTTAAATAATATTTAAGAATTGTTTAATACTGTATATCTATTAAAAAATGAAATTTGACATATGGTTAAAAAATAAGTTCATATACTTACGATGTAAGACTCTTTAATAATATAAATAAGTTCTGAAATAAGCTATAAATGTCGGTTGTAAATAAAATGTTGTTCTTTTTGGGCTGGTGATTTCATAGCCACCTTATAATACTACTTATTTTTTGGGGGATATTTAAATATTAGAGCCGCTTTAAGGAGAAATCAGAGACCAACTAGAGTATTACCAACTGAGACATTTATCTTTGGTAATGATATTAATATGTTTGTACGCGATTATAAGTTATCTAGTGGTAGCAATGTTCGCCAGGTTTTCAACAATATAAAGCAACTTTTCAATTCATTGAGTAGGTTTGTTACTAAAATGTGAAATTCATCAAATATCAAAATTAGAGCGGTAAGAAATAATGTTTTCCCAAAACTGTATACACATTCGCAAATTTAATCTATCTTATGGTATCCTGACTCATAATAAGTCGACTTACATATTATATTGAAACAAAAATTACAAAATAACATTTTATTACTTCTGCATCATCTGAACTACAACATTCTTTATTTACACTTTTTTTACTATAGGCTAGATTTAATATGAAACATATAATAATCGAACGATATGTTAAAATTATTGAATGCATTTAGAAGAGATTGTTTAATTAATCAAAATTGCCGAATTTCAATCCTACAAAACCTAACTCCATTAGTACTAAGTCACGTAACTATGAGCCCCAATTAAAAAATAAATAGGAAGTAGTTAATCCTTAGAAGAAATGTGATCTCAATAATGTGCCTGATAAAATAAAATAATTCAATAATGATTTCCATCGTGAGCCATTACAACAGGCGATTACTTTGGGGTAAGTCTGCAATGAAGGGTGGAATTAGAATCTAGAGTGTTACTTGAAAGCTAGGGGTGTTTTCTATATGGTAACTAAGTTGCTGGATACTAACTTCGTTATTTGTATTTTAAAATAATTTACTAGGTTCATATAGAGATTAAGTGAGAAAATAAATAAATATTTACCGACAGCCTTCATTTATGTTTCACCTGCTTCATGTTGTGTTCAATAATTAAACCAGCTGAGATGATTTCTACTCTCTTTAGAGATTTGTACATGGTTATAAAACGTATATTTCACAACTACACCAAGATTGTTGTGTATCTCACTTCAATTATTTGTAGAATAAATAGAATTTAGGCCTAAATAACTGAACGAATTAAATGAAGGGCAATAGCTAATTGGTTTTTGAAATTCTGGTTTTTATATAGAAATGTGTAAAATATAAAAATTCAGCTAAACGGTTGTTGTAAAGGACACATATATTATTTCATAATTTATCAGATACAACGGAACAGTGTTTTTTTTTTTTATTTTGTTTTTTTATTAAGCTGATTTAAACCTATAAAAATAAGCCTAAAAGACATTTTTGTACTTCCAGCTTCTAATCCAGTCAGTTTAACGTCATTATTTTTCTTAAATAATAGTATTTTATATTTAAATCACATTACATACCTCAGTAATTAAATAAAATTGGATTTAACTATTAAAATAATTTTTCTATTTTAAATTCGTTAATTGTTTTTTTAAATGCCCACAAAAGCTCACGTAATTTAATATTCCTTTGAATATTTACAATGTAAATATGGTTTAGGTATAGGAAATGCATTGAACATTACACCATAAAGCAAAAATTTCTTCTTTATTACGGCTCTTCTTTATTTCATTTTTCTAGATATAATAATATATATAGAATTTGTGTTTTCCATACATATTACTATTTTTGGTAAATTTTTGAAAAGAAAAGTATAAAGTTACCTTTTTTGAAAAATGGTAATTTTTTTGAAAATGTGACAAATGTATTTTTTTTTCTAAATATATTCACAAACATATTACAAATCTGTAGTAATAGTTGAAAAAATTCCAAAAAATTTTTAGTATGTTGTACATTACCATTTCTGTGAAATTCTTGCCTACGCCACTTTCCGATTCTTGGTCATTTTACATAAAAACTCCAAATGTTTTACATCTATCATTTTTTTTCACTACACAGCTAAATTCTGTGCATCTTTCTGAATATAATGACTATCGAAGTTGTGTAAAAGATATTTATTACTATTTTTAGTGAATTTTTGAAAATAAAATAATGAAATTACCAATTTCCGTAAAATATTTTTTTAAATTTTGAAAATGTAACAAATTTATTTATTTTTTCTAAATATATTCAAAAATATTAAACAAAACTTTTGTATATCTTAGAAAAAGGTGGTAAGCTTTTGATTTTAGATGATACAGGTTTTTCATGAAAAATGATAACTTCGTTTTTGACATATAACATACTTACTCCAAAACAGTTTCAAAATTATTTTTACATAGATGAATTCTATTGATTTTTCTGAGAAAAATGATGCCTTATAAGTTAGGTTTTGTATAAAAATAATATATTTTATGAATTTTTTAAGAAAACAAAAAAAAAAGCGTTGTGCCAGTTCTAGGGTTAAACGTGTAGAAAGATAGAAAATTCATTATTTATTATTATCTCAGTCTGGAATATACAATATTGCGTGCAGTATTTGTGTTCAAATGTGGATATTATTTCAATGCCTAGAATTTAAAGAAATTTTTAGGCGTTATCTTGATTTTTAAATTTATTATCTGCAACATATTAAAAATTGTTTTTCCTTATTGATTTGCTAAACACTAAGGTAGAATAAAAACCAACTTATATGTTAATTATTCTAAACTGTTAGACAGTCTGAGAGCCATAAAATGGAATATTTAAAGGAACTTTCATCTTTGATGTAAACATTATTAGTTTATTTGAATATGCAATCTAGATAATATGGTTAAAACATTTATGGTTTTAACTAAAAACATCATTTGCATGAAAAGTTACTTACTTTTAATAAAAAGGAACGAACATCGCCAACACTTTTAAAGCGTATAATTTCGAAGATTATTAAAATCACCTGTGGTATACCTTGTATACCAAACCTTTTTTTTTATGCATTATTCTAAAGTTTTTTATGAACACAAACTTACTTTTAATAGTTTATCCTTAGTGTAAAATGTACGATGATTAAGATTAACTTATCGGTTATTCAACATTTTTAAAATAATTATTTTCTGTAAATATCTGCTGATTGGTTTTTGATTGATTAAGGGCTGATCAATTGTCGCAATACATTTTAGCTTCGTCCAAGGCCAACTAGAACTTATCAACAGCTAATATAGGGGTTAAGAGGGCATGAGTGTCAAGTGTGTCAAAAGCAGCTGATAATAAATATCACTGTTCTCAAGGGTAAAATGTTCAGCTGCTTTTAACATTATAACCTTTGAACAAAACAACGCAAGAAAACACAATTGTTAACGATATCTTACATTATTATAAATCTGTCTACTTGAACTATTGCAGTTCTAAACACGTACTTACTGAATGTGTTATTTGCAAGATATCAAATGTTATTAAACAAAACAATTTGATTTTTTTTTAATATATCTGAATAGTGTTGAATGTGTATTGTATTCATTTTCATTTTTTTTTTGCTAAGTAAATAAACATTTTGCAGTAAAAACATTGTAATCGACGACAGGATTTGTACATATTTCTCCAGCTCTCCTCACTCTCTTCTACTATCATGTTTATCTAAAAATAAATTTCTATTTTCGATTTACTGTGGATTACAAATGTCAAGATAGGAGGATATAGAAACAATACGAATGCAGGAAATGAAAATGTCTGCCTATGTTAATGTATTTTTAAATTCACTTTAAATAAGCAAAAAATATGAATATCCATATAACATAAAACACATAAGGACAAAATATCAATGATTAAGCTATCATTGTTTAAGTTTTGTATCAATGATTAAGTTGTTACATCAAGACGAAATTACTTGGTACAACATGTCAAACTCTAAGGAGGTTTTCACAGCAAAATTAGGCATGGAATCTAAATTAACAATTTGGTAATTAAGTATCAGAATCAATAATAGAGACAATCCGCCTCTTTTTTCCGGTGAAGGAATATTTGGCAAATTATGGAACCTCCGCAACACAGAATTAGAAACGTTTAGTTTACATACAATATTTATATCTTTTATTGCCGATATAATTCTGTAACTAATTTTATATCTTTATTTATAGGATTTTTATTACAAACAACATTGTAAAGTCCGTCTTCAAGCATACATTTTATAGATAGAATAAAATTCGAACACAAGATCCCATACAAATTACGTTTACTTAATCAAGTGCAATTCAACGACAAAGTCGCCATCTTCAGTGATACATGAGCTACAATAACTAAACTAAAGTACAGTTATAGTTTAGTTATTGAAGCTCATGTATCACTGAGGATGGCGACTTTGTCGATGAAACGCGTTTGATTACGTAAACGTAATTTTTACGTTTGAGATCTTGTGTTTGAATTTTATTATATCTAATATTATCTCACAAGTCAGGCTCAAATATTTATTCATAGATTTCATACTTACCTTATCATCATTGTTTCTGTCAATTACTCTTGTCAACGTTCAAGGTATAAGAGCCCTTTTCCTCAAACCCATTAATTACACTTATTTCACCTGGTGTGTCTCCATATCTATAACTTTTAACCTAATGAACTATCTTCACATTTGCGCTAGTACCACTTTCAATCTTAATAGTATCAAAGGTAATGCTTCCCCCAACATCAACTCTACCTCTACTTCGCAGACTAAGTCAACAACACGATCTCTTACGAACTAAAGGCTAATTCACACAAATATGCAATAATACCTGAGATTTATAATCTGATGGTGTAGGCTAACATTTCTGAATCCTGGTGTTCAAATTGAGTTGCCCTGTTTCTAAAAATTACGCAACATTATTTTCTTAACATCGTGCTTATGGTTAATTATATCTACGAGATTCATTACATTTCTTGAAAAACTAAACTCTCACATAAAATCAAATTTCTAACAAACTCTAATTACAATAATTCACATTCCTATAGTGTAGCCAGTCTTTAATACAAAGATTTCATTTAACATTCTACCAGTTTGGCTTAGCATTAATTACAAATCTTGAAGTAATCTCACATTTAAGAGATATTATTTTGCATGAAACTTCTATGCTTTTGGATACTCTTTAACATTTTTTTACATGTAAATAAAAAATAAATATCAAGTGAAACTAACTTAAACCTAGTTTAACTCCGAGTAACATGTTTTGTTCGCTCAACATGAGTGTAATATTTATTAACTTGAAATGAGCAACAGTTTTGGAAACGTCAATCACTAAAAGAAAGGAAAACAACAAAGTTATAAAAAAAATACCTTTTACAATGAATTTTCCAAAAACAAAAAACATGTACATGTAACAACTCTTCATGTTAATTTACTATTTAAAAGCGTTCTTAGAAACATATTGTTGTGGAAATTAGTATGTTTTCTTATATATCGTGAGCAGTTTTAGGTGAGTCTTGATGACCGGTTTTATGTGACAATTATATATTCAAATGTTTACAAGAATTATTAAAAGAAAATTAGCTCTGAATTTGAAATAATGCTACTTTTAACTAATTTAATACTTGGAACTTTTGTTTCCGTTCCTTTACGGAAAAATATAAAATTAAATAAACCTTAAATAAGAAAGCAATGTTTGAATCGCATGAGTAGGTTTATCATTTTCTTTTAAAAAAGTTTAGTTTGAAAGATAGAATAACAACTAGTTACTTTCCATTAGTCATGTCTAGAACCAAATCCGTAAAACAAATTGGTGCTCCTAATATGTAGTATGTATATACCAAACTGTACGGGAGAAGTTTTACTTTTTTAAAGTTTGCATTATTATTGTTATATTTAGTTTTTCAGTTAAATCAGTTATATAAGTGTATTGGACTGAACTTAATTTCAGATATGGTTTTTTGTATTGTTTTCTTATATTTTAATATCAGAGAAAAATAATAAAACATCATATAATTTGATAATGGTTAGCGTTTTCACTTGAACACGCTTTGCGAGAAACAGACCGATTTTAACAAATTTAACTATAACTGGTCTTAGCTGAACAAATTTAAGCACGTCCGTGACGTATTTAAGGAATATCTGAATAGTAGATCTGATCTTGTCTCGTAATAAAAATAATAACCTCTTTGGTTTGGTTACTTATTTCGTATATGTTCTAAAAACGATATACGAGTCACTAATTTATATTTCATAAATATCTTGTTTATATTATTTTTTTGACTTTAAACTTGACCTCCACTCACAACTTTCAGTAAATAAATTCTTGTGATTTTAGTAGATATATCACTTTGAATGATTCCATACAATATTCATGTTATAACTCAACGGAAATAGAACTTGTCAATTCAATTTTAAATATATGACCAATAAGTCAACGTTCGTGTTGGTAGGTTAGATTTCATGCTCGCAACATTTCAATTATAAAATATCGTCCAAACTTACATTAAAGATGAGAAATATCCACATACACTTAGAGTTATGTTATTTTTAAGACATTAGATATTCTCTTATGATGAAGTTAGTCTGATACGAGTTGACTATGAGTTTTTCAATAAATAATTAATCGAGAGCTATAAATAAAGTAACGCGCTCAAAAAGAGTACGACGAAGAGTATTAGGAAGAAAATATATTATAATTGAGTTGAATACAATAATATGACAAATTATTCATTATTATCTTATATTATTATTTACTACACAAGCACAATAAAATTACAAGTTTATAAACTGGAATTGACAATTATAGTGTAGTTTTTATCATAAAGGTTTCGAGTTTTGAATTTAAATTGTAAAGTGTTATAATTACTCTCCGTGTAAAACAGTAAAGTTGATGTAGCGAACTTTGTTCATAGTATCGAACGCTTTCCTGATTTATTGATTCTAACTTTGTAATGTCTAAACTTGAACCATTATCCACAGCAGAGTTTACTTTTCCTTAGGTAGAGCTCTCATTAAGGGTTGCAAATGGTGTGGCACGAGGGTTGTAAGTTATGTGTATATGGGGAAGAGAGGAGGGCTGTTACGTTGTTATTACAAAGTACTTGACCACAGGCTAAGTTCCTTGCACCTGACGCACGCCTACACTCATTTATATCATCTTTTAATATATTACTAAGCTTCGTTTCTTTTTAAACAAAGACTATATGCCACCGTTTTAATAATTTTTATTTTGTATTGGATAACTAGGTACATATATTTTGTGAAAATAGACCGGTATTATATTTACCACAGTTGCACATAATCCTGAACAATGTATTTAATTTTTTTTAATAGTGATATATATATATATATATATATATATATATATATATATATATATATATATATTACAGTACTTTCGCTATAAGTGTTTAATAAACAGATATATAAATTGTTTTCTTTTTGTATTTTCATTTTCTTTTCTTTTCTATATAAATAATTGTTATGTGTACGTATATAAAAAAATGAAAAATTTGTATTTTCGAACTATTATACTTGTATACATTTATACTATATCAGTAAGGTTGTTAAATATTTTAGTTTAATGTATCTGTAAACTAAAATGACAGAACTAAATTAGCTTTGGTACAACTATACTTGATACAAATTGAAAGCATTCACAACATTATACTAACATCAATAGATACTATTAGAAACAAATATAAACGATAGTTTTAAAAACTAGTGGTAAAAGTTGCTTGTTTTTTAAAGGGGAATTATGTTTTAGTTGTAATATTTTTTTTAAAGTAAAGTCATGAAATAAAGACGTTTAGTCTTCGAATTGTGTAGTGTTGTCAGGGGCGGACGTGGAAAGGAGTTGGCCAAGATCTGATCTAAGGTAAGATAACAAAAGAGTGTAGATCCGGCTAGGTTTGCTTGGGATTGTCAAGTCCGGACACACTGTAAACAAGACTCTGTGTTTCAGAAACGCTAAGTCGCGGGACACTACACAATATAAAATTTCAATCAGGCTTTACGATGCTATTGTATATTATTCTGTACATATATTGTATCTTATAATTGGATACTTATAGCTGTAATATTATAAACCTTTAAAAAAATGAAAACAGTTTTTATTTTTATAAATATACCTTACTTAAATAAAGCCTTGCTAATGATTCACAAGAGCTACAGCTCTTTGAAACTGTAAACTCAAATATGTAACAAAACATTATCAGGTCGATTACTGCTGTACTGAATAAACACGTCCATTTACGGTGAACAATTAATAATTAACGTTTTGTCTCGGTAGCATTCAATGAATGTTTTCATTGCCTTTGGTAGACAAATAGTATTGTTCGTTCAACCGTTGTTCAACCCTTCCTATATTCCTACTACTTCCTTCTTTCACTCATGTGCTCTCATTACTTCACACTACTATTATCGCTTCTGATTCTGATTTTCGCAAGTTGGTCAGCCTGTTTAAAAGAGATAATGAATCAATATTACATATTATTGTCCCCTACATGTTGGACTAATTTGGGTTTAAATTTGTTTTAAAATCGTATTTGATAATATTGCACGAGTACGTTTTGCTACCAACGAATCAAACTTAGGTTATGCTATTTCTGTTGTTAATTTTCTAAAGACCAATAATTAAAAAATAAATAAACAAAATAATTAAAATTTTGTAAATAAGGAATTACAACTATACATATAAATATATTATGTACTAGCCTTGTCAGTGAATCGAATCTGAGTGTTTTTACATATATTTAATAAAAAGTACGAATAAAATGTACGTTTCATATGGAAAGTGAAAAATGATTATTTAAACCGTATCTTGACTTACGAATTTAAAACCTATGAAAGATACAGTGAAAATGATTTCAGTGCAATGTTATAAGAAGCATTAGCAACAATATGTTATACTAGATTAGGATTGTAAATGTAGGCGCAATTATATGGAGAAGAGAGAGAGAGAGAAAGAGAGAGAGAGAGAGAGAGAGAGAGAGAGAGAGAGAGAGAGAGAGAGAGAGAGAGAGAGAGAGATCCTTTAGCGCTATAGTCTATCTCAAGTTAAATATGGGACCTTCAGGTCTAACGTAGAGTTTAGTGAGCAGCTATTGAGATTCAGAATGGGATCGGATGCAAGATTGATTATAAAACTTCACTCAAGTCTCAACTATGTATTGCGTTTAAGCTTTGTCACTTTAATTTGACTATGAATGTACTTTGAGTTTCATTCGTAATAAAAAAAAGGTTTCAATAATATTTTTAAGTGAGGGTACATTTGTTTTTCGTTATAATTTTTGTAAAGGACAAAGAACAAAAACTCGGAACACATGTAGTACCCTTTTTCCAATAGATGTTGAGTTATTTGGACAAAACGTAGAACGTGTGATTATGACAACGTTTCTTAAAGTTGTTATACAGATAAAAATAGATTGTCAGAGGTTTGGTAATTGATTTAATTTTCCATATCGATCAACTTGACCCATTTCTGCAAAGATGTCATCCAGCAAGTGACCTTATTCCTTCTATAGTTCAGAAATAGCTCAGAATAAATCTATAGTTAATAGGTACATACAGGTTTCTTCTTCAGATATTTGCTTCCTTCTTATCCATTTTTTTAAAAATTTCTTGTATACACTTGAATGTTTTGTTCAACAAAACAGTTACACTTATAATTTGTACAATATAGGGTAGATGATGGTTTGCATCGTATGAACATATAATAATGAATAATTATTTCATGATAGTATATAAATATTATATGAGAATATAAGTAAAAATTATTTGAATTTTTAATTGGATTTGCTCTTGATTGATTCTTGGCTGGAGATAATCTTTTCTCCCTACCTTATTTATACATTTGTGTATGTTTGGTTAATGTAAATTTAAATAATATTTATTATATTCATTTATTTTATAATGATGATTGAATGTATTTAATTGAAAATTATTTTAAAACATGTGTGTAAGAGTTTAATTTACATTAAAACTTTCGACCTTCATTCAACCTTGTTCGACAAATATTATAGTCAGGCAGCATATTTTCATGATTTCATTTTAAACATCGACCATCTGAAAACCAACATTCCTACTCGTGCCACAAGCTAAAAATAAACATTTACACTGTGCTAAACATTTCATATATACAAGATATATACACAAGTAGAGAAAACAACTTCTTTTTATATTAAATAGCAATAGTAAAGAAAAATATTGATTTGTAGTAAATGTTTACAATGTAAAACAAAACTAGATTTAGTATTATTGAATACAATTGAATTGTTTTGTTCCTACTACAATTTAAAACGTTCAGATATTTAAAAGAAAAATATTTGGAAAATTTATGATTAGAAGCAGAAATTAGTTTAATTATGATATAAAGTAGCTATCAAAAAGCTACCTGTCGAATGTAGTTATCACATGATTATATTACTTTTGGTTTACGAATTAAATAGCTATTAATATTTTTAAACCATATATAATGGATTCGAAAGTGATAAAATATTTCTATTCAGAAATTTACTTTCAGAAAGTTTATTCAGAATAATAGTTGATTATTACTTGAAGAGATGTATTAAATTTAATTAACAACTTTGAATGGACACTTGTGTTCATCGTTTAAAGTGCACTATATTCACATCCTGTTGTGGAAAATACTTAAAATTACTATTTTCTACACTTTATCGTGAAGCCTTGACAAGTGTTTAAGAGCTCGTACGTGTTACTAATATTTACAGGCCTGTATTTACACCATGACGTATGTTTTATATCTCATACGGCTTATTAAGACCTATATGTACGACCTGACGAGTGTTTTATGCCTCCTATGGCCTATTAAGTTCTATATGTACGCCTTGACAAGTGTTTAAGAGCTCGTACGTGTTACTAATATTTACAGGCCTGTATTTACACCATGACGTATGTTTTATATCTCATACGGCTTATTAAGACCTATATGTACGACCTGACGAGTGTTTTATGCCTCCTATGGCCTATTAAGTTCTATATGTACGCCTTGACAAGTGTTTAAGAGCTCGTACGTGTTACTAATGTTTACAGGCCTGTATTTACACCATGACGTATGTTTTATATCTCATACGGCTTATTAAGACCTATATGTACGACCTGACGAGTGTTTTATGCCTCCTATGGCCTATTAAGTTCTATATGTACGCCTTGACAAGTGTTTAAGAGCTCGTACGTGTTACTAATATTTACAGGCCTGTATTTACACCATGACGTATGTTTTATATCTCATACGGCTTATTAAGACCTATATGTACGACCTGACGAGTGTTTTATGCCTCCTATGGCCTATTAAGTTCTATATGTACGCCTTGACAAGTGTTTAAGAGCTCGTACGTGTTACTAATATTTACAGGCCTGTATTTACACCATGACGTATGTTTTATATCTCATACGGCTTATTAAGACCTATATGTACGACCTGACGAGTGTTTTATATCTCCTATGGCTAATTAAGTTCTATATGTACGCCTTGACAAGTGTTTAAGAGCTCGTACGTGTTACTAATATTTACAGGCCTGTATTTACACCATGACGTATGTTTTATATCTCATACGGCTTATTAAGACCTATATGTACGACCTGACGAGTGTTTTATATCTCCTATGGCTAATTAAGTTCTATATGTACGCCTTGACAAGTGTTTAAGAGCTCGTACGTGTTACTAATATTTACAGGCCTGTATTTACACCATGACGTATGTTTTATATCTCATACGGCTTATTAAGACCTATATGTACGACCTGACGAGTGTTTTATATCTCCTATGGCTAATTAAGTTCTATATGTACGCCTTGACAAGTGTTTAAGAGCTCGTACGTGTTACTAATATTTACAGGCCTGTATTTACACCATGACGTATGTTTTATATCTCATACGGCTTATTAAGACCTATATGTACGACCTGACGAGTGTTTTATATCTCCTATGGCTAATTAAGTTCTATATGTACGCCTTGACAAGTGTTTAAGAGCTCGTACGTGTTACTAATATTTACAGGCCTGTATTTACACCATGACGTATGTCTTATATCTCATACGGCTTATTAAGACCTATATGTACGCCCTGACGAGTGTTTTATATCTCCTATGGCTAATTAAGTTCTATATGTACGCCTTGACAAGTGTTTAAGAGCTCGTACGTGTTACTAATGTTTACAGGCCTGTATTTACACCATGACGTGTGTTTTATATCTCATACGGCTTATTAAGACCTATATGTACGCCCTGACGAGTGTTTTATATCTCCTATGGCTTATTAAGGTCCATTAGCTGTATATACGCCCTAACGAGTGTCTCGTACGGCTTGTTAATGCATACAGGCCTGTATATCGCCCTGACGAGTGTTTAGTAACTCTTACGGCATATTAAGGTCTATTGGCTGTATATACGCCCTGACGAGTGTCTCATACGGCTTGTTAATGTCTACAGGCATGTATATCACCCTGGCGAGTGTTTAGTAACTCATACGGCTGATTAAGGTCTTAGAAACTGTAAATACGCCCTGACGAGTGTCTCGTACGGCTTATTAATGTCTACAGGCATGTATATCGCCCTGACGAGTGTTTAATATCTCTTACGGATTGTTAATGTCTACAGGCCTGTATATACGTCCTGACTAGAGTATAGTATTTTCTATATTTCATTAAGACCTAAAATACCTATATATATACAACCTGACGAGTTTTTACTATCTAATATGGCTTGTTATTGTCTACAGATCTGTATATACGTCCTGGCGAGTGTTCAATATTTCGATCTACTTGTTATGCCTACAGGCCTGTATATAAGTTATGTGTACTTCCCTTTAAAACTATTTTCTGTCCTAATGCTCAGAACTAACTAATTTAATACTAATGAAACAAATTTAAATTATCGATAGATATTTGTTATTACCATTACGAAGATTGATTAATACTAAATATATTACCATGACTTACCGTCAATAATATTTTATTTTTAATGTCGCACTATGGCCGCTTCGGATATTCCGTCATTAACAACTGCTTGGTGAGTAGTTCCCGTTGTTATTATGTTAAAAAAACATAAATACACGGACATACAACACATAACACTTAACGTAAACTCTGTATACATGATATTTTAATTTTTCATGTAGTATTAATTTGTTTGCTAAAGCGACTACATATGTTTTCTGATACTTTTATTTTAGTGTCATATTTCCAGATCCATAAGAACCCCAATCAGATAATTACATATTTTATTACTTTATTTTCTATCTTATTTTTTTTACCTTTTTCCTCTAGTCTGTTGTAGGCCTAGACTTCCTAGATGTATTTTCACTGGGTTGTATGTGGTTAGCACGTCGACCTCACGTCTCTTTAATCTTACTTGCTCGTAACTTTTCTCCTACGATGTTCGATCAACATCGAAACTTGTCTAAGCGCTCCCGGATTCAAACCCAAATTATCTTCCATACAATAAAAGAAATCTAACCGTTAGACCAAACGAGGGCTCTGGTGATAGGTTTACATTAAAATAATCACGTTAAGTTTGAGGAGAGAAGAATGTCGTACTATTCACAGGTTGCTGAATCTCCTCTACGATGATTTACGTTACTGTGTACCTTTGACTACAATGTGGGAAAAATGTAGAATATTAGCATTGATTTTTAGTTCATAAATACTTGGATGCCTTGAAATAAATAAATATATATATATATATATATATATATATATATATATATATATACCTTATTCGAGGCCTTAAATGTTTTTGTCTGATGTTTGCAAAATAATCTATTTAAAAAATCATCTTCATACAATAACTGTACGCGTCCGTTAGTATCCATTAAATGAAGTAGATAAGTTTAAAAAAATAAATACCCCACTCTTTTACAAGTTCTTTAATTGAGAATATTACGATGCATGTAGGGTGACATAAGAGTTATAATTATTTAATTTATACCAGATTATCATTGTGTTATATTACAAATTAGTTATTTTAATCATTCCGTGTTTTTCATTACAATTGTGCCCTTTCTCACATCAGCTTACCATATTAGAGCAAAACGAAATGTAGCTCTGTTTTTAATATATTAGTTACTCAATTTGTCGGTAACGACAATTGAAATTTAAGTTATTTATATATACTTTCTAAAAACAACATATTCTGAAAACATTTATACATTTTATCGACTTAAATAATATATCCATTGCGTGATCATATTAGTTCTAATTGCATTTTAATCCTTCAAAATTGATGTAATTGTTCATAGTTATTATATTACAAATAATACCCAAAACTAAATCCGTTGGATTCATATTGATTTGTACAAAAGTGCCAGTTCATACATCAAGTACTAATTTTAAGACAACACACAAAATATTACGTACATTATGGAATAAAAATAATAACAATTTTTAAAAGTAAACACATTGTTCAGAATGTATTGATTAGAATAGAATAGGTGTCAATATTTTGTGTGAAAATGGTAATACATTTTAAATATAATATTAAAATTCTGTTTTTTGATACTTTAACTATGACTATCAATACTAATAGCAGCGAAATAATCTCATTTTTACAAACTTGTTCACGTTAATACCACGTCCATGTATCCACGTGAAAGTAATTCGTTATTTCCTTGTTCCAGTGTATATTTACACTGATAATCGTGTAATGTATCATTGTGTATATTTGTAAGTTGAGTTTGATATTATATTTTATCTTAACGAGCTTACTAATTCTTTGATTTTAACAAATTTTCTACAATACATATCAATTACTATGGTTTAGATACGCAAAATAAGAAATCTAATATTTATTCTTTGATAGATTGTGATAATTTTTTAGAGCTTTATATGTGATTGTTATTAGTAATTATAAAAATAATACTCAGTAGTGGTAATTTTTTACAATTTTACATTTTTTGTAATTGTTTTAATATTTTTGGAAAATCCCATATTAATAGAAATGTTTCTTTTAATTAAAATAATCTAATTGTAAAACTATAGTAAATATATTAAAAAAATTCAATGACTATCACCATTAATACCTTTATTTCTAAAACTTAAAACTTAGATTAGAGCGTATGTGTAAAAATAATGTGCTAGGTTTTTACAACGTTGATATACAACAACACTAGGCTCTTTTATTCAATAGAATGAAAAGCCATTGCATAGACTTTAAATACTACATATTTCAAAATTACTAATAAAAACCTTCCAAGATTTAACTATAAGAAGTTATGGGAAGATTGAAGGAGGAAAGATAAAATAATAGTAGATTAAAATTATAAAGAGAGAAAAAGGAATTGTGACAGACTACAGTGAATACGTAAGTAGCTACTTTTATTACTTACATCCTACAGTACGACAGTGAATCTCAAGTTAAATATAGGACTCTTCCGTCTAATGTTGAGTTTAATATAGCTATTTATGTTCAGAATGGAATCAGATGCAGAACTGACTATATAAACTAAAATCTCTTAACAAGACTCCATTATGTAATGGATGAGAATTTTTATATTTATTTTGATCTGAGTTTACACCAAGTTTCTTTGTAAACATAAATGTTTCGCAGGTTTTATTAAAACTTAGATCTCAGTTAATATACAAGCCGGAACCCACACACCCTCAATCAAATACACACATAAACACTTACAAACTTTCATACGGTATAAACATACACAATGGAATATGCACTCAACAATACCTGTAGAAATGATTTGTAATTATAGATTTACCGCGCTAAAGATATTTTGTAGGTACATAAACAGGCTAATAATATCCATAATTTACCTTAGAGCTGTGAGAAATGTTCTTCAATAACAATCAATCGAATATTTAAAATGTCTCCTTTTCTAAATGGCCGTATTGTAACTCGATTTATATGAAGCGAATTCAGAAATGGAGCACCAATTAAAACAACATTTTGCTATTGTAAGTGACAATTCTTATTCCAATAGTTTATTTTTATTAGTTTTTACAACACAACATCTAATTATTCTATAACCATTGCCAGATAGTACATAATTTGTGTTATCTTAACTTCGGTAGTTTAAAAATATATATAAATATTAGGCCACGTATTTATTTCAACACTTTAACTTCCTTTCATACATTTTATTGTAATCACATATTTATTTTCATATCCTATAAATATATTGCTTAACAAAATCCCCTCATTACATGTCGACCATATCGGCTCTATTGCCAACCAAGGAACTTTTTTTATATGAATATAAACGTTTTTATGAAGATGATGGAGCTGGTTATGAAAGTACTGAGTGTCATGTGTTGATGTAGGCATTGACAAAATCTGCAATCACATTACTATTCTGCATAATAACCAATAATGTAGTGTTGTATCCCAGCCTTATTTGCAAGAATAATTATTAGACTCATAGAATAAGGATTTAAAATAAAACTAAGCAGTGCATATGTTTTAAAATTATTAAATCGTTAGTATATTGTCAACGGAGTAAGATAACATACAGAAATATACTCCTAATGGTTCAGTGAACATTTTTTCTAAACTGTATGCTGTAATAATTTCCGAAATTATATAAACCTCAAGTAAGACATCCTTAATAATACGTTGAAGAAATATTATAATATTATGTATGTTTTCATAATAATAATAGCCTTATAATATTGCATGTTCAGCACTTACTTTAAGTTACATTTTTCATTGAAAATGTTGTTAGAAATTAACTCGTTCAAAAAATATCTAATGTACATGAATTCTGATTGAGTAAGGGCTGATACTCGATCATCCTTTGTATAACCGTAATACATCAGCTTCATCTAAGGCCAAATAGAATATATAACCATGTCAACAGCTAGTATAGGGGTCAAGGGGGCACGAGTGGCAACTGTGTCAAAAGCAGTTAATAATAAATATCACAGTGCTCAAGAGTCAAACATTCTGCTCTTTTCAACATTTTACCCTTTGACCAATAACAAAAAACAGTGAAATATAATTGTTTACAATGTCTTACAATAATATAATTCTGTTTAGTTAATCTCTTTCAGTTAAACTCTTGCTACATTACTTTTTTTTTTAACTCAAAATAAATTTACGAAACCAAATAAGAATAATTTACATTTCCCTCTGAATAAAAGTAAATATTGTTGTGTATTTACAGTGTTCATCACTATTATTCTAACTATAGAAATTCACAGCTTAAATATGAGGCAAATGTGAAGTGTTGTAAGTTTTTCTTCTGCTTAGCACACTTCTACTATTTGATCATATTAACCAATAAAGAAAGATGAATTTCTATTCAACTTTCACGAATCCATTTGGAAATTTTACTTTATATGACCAAATTTTTCCTTCATATTATTTATTACAAATCTTATTCCATTTCTATGAAAAAGAGCCTTAACACTAAATAAAACCAAACTTGTAATTTTGTCTTATTGCTTATAAAACATCAATTATGTATTGAGTAGTTTTTTAATAATTATGGGAATCTCTGTATTTCAAGTATTTGATGGAATATCTAGTTTGAGTAAATATTTTGCAAATAACTAACCTAGTATTACTGTAATGGCTACTGCTTGGTATTGGGCCCTTTTAAGTAATAAGTAATCTTATATACATTTCTGGATATATATTGTAAAAAATATAACAGCTTAGGCAACAGTTCTCGTGTAAAAAGTTATTTAACAAGAATAATAATGAAATGATTACACGATCACAACTATTGATAAATAAGTTCATCTTCTCCCTCATACGTTCAATATATCCAGATGTTAGTGGGCTCAGACACTCTGTTCTTATTGTTTCCTGGTTATATAATTATTTACTACTTTATTTACTCTATATGCTCCAGTGATAAATCCGACTCCAACAAAGCTTGTAGTATTAGATATTTAGTTATAACCTGCAATATTCACCTCTTCATAGATTGTATGTAAAAGTAGTAAATATTTAATTAAATCCAAGTTATATATTTGTTTGTAGTAATATTATTTTTTATTAGAAATTCGTAAGTTTTTTTATGATAAATTTACTCCAAAACGCTTTATCGAAAAACAAAATTGACAATGAAATGCGAAACAACTCACAATAAAAATAGTACAACTGAATGTAGTAAGAACATATACTAATTTACTAGTATTACAAATATCAAAATTGTTTCATATTTACTGCCAGAAACTACCAGAGAAATTTAAAAAAAGTTATAATACATTTGTTGTTTTATATTTTTTCATAAAGCTAACATTTTCAGTTCTTAAATTAAAGTATTAAGTGTTACAATGCTCTCCGTGTAAAGCATTAAAGTTGGTGTAACGAAGCACGCCTCTTGTATCGAACGCTTTCTTGATTTATTGATTTTAACTTTGTAATGTCTAAACTTGAACCATTATCCACAGCAGAGTTTACTTTTCCTTAGGTAGGGCTCTCATTAAGGGTTACAAATGGTGTGGCACGAGGGTTGTAAGTTATGTGTATATGGGGAAGATAGGAGGGCCGTTCTGTTGTTATTACAAAGTACTTGACCGCAGACAAAGTTCCGCACGCCCACGCACATTATAATTCATCTTTTAACATACATTATTAAACAAAAACTACTATATACTTCTATTTTAATAACTTAAGCAAGAAATTAATATAAAAATAAAAACATCACTATATAAATGATTCGTAAAATATGTAACAGAGCCTTGTATAATTTTGAGATATCACTGTATAATTTTAGCTTACTGCTGAACCGATTAGTTTTTCAATCAAAATAATGTATTATTCCTTTCAGTCCGTTATAGTAAACGATATAGTTACAGGAGTTAGCCGTAAAAGTTAAAATGTCATTAGTGAAATACATTTTACAAGTTCAAGATATTCAAAAGCGGTAATAGGGCAACCTCAGGACGACTGAGATTCCTCTCTTAAGGTCAAATTAGTTTTTTGTTTACTGTCCTAGATATATCTGGATAACAATCTTGTAATATTGTAATATTGTATAATTATACAAATAATGAGTTTTTATAGTTTATGGGTCTGTGAAGATGTGTCTATTTTTCTTTTACACAGGTGATTCTTACAATGGGCAGGTCTAATAGGCTGCAGCTTTCTTGAGAAATCGTCCCATCCTACACACCCTCATTTGATATTTTGTAATTTATATGGAATCGAATCAGGAATTATTCCGTTTTTTTATAAGATGCTATTTACAACTACATATTTAACCGGATGGATTCCCATGATTCATTTCTATTTTCTAAGTAAGTAAAAGGAGAGAGATTTTCAATATCTATTGGCACCCTAGTTATTATCAGACGCAACACGCTTTTTTATTCCTCATAGAATATCGTATAAATTATAATATTTAAATTCATATTTAAGTGAATAAATTCCCTAATTCCAATGAAGAATTCAGAAACTTCTTCCTGAAAACATGAATTTTAAATAATCAACCCTAGAGTGCTCGCGCCTACGGCTGTAACGCGAGAGCTCGCGCAGGGTAAATTTGTGCCTCTATTTATTTCTAGTTTTTTAATAATAAAACAACAACAATAATCGATAAAAAAATTATAGAAACTTATATTTTATGAACTATATGGTAAAATACAACCCTTTTTATAAATATAGTGATTACACAATAAAACAGTCAATGCATAATTTTCTACTATACGGTCTTTGCAGGTGCTTTTACCGCAATTAGCGTAGCACTTGCTAGTTTCTCTCTATATATTTCTTGGATAGAAATCACATATTGCGTTTTTGCGGGCCATTTGATGTCAGGGTTGTAGGTCAAGTAATCCTACCGCTAAACTTATACGGGTTTTCAAATATCTAGGAAGAGTTACTATTTCCCTTCTTTCTCGCTGGTGTGGTTTCAGGAGTTCTTTACCTAAAAAATATATTTTCTGAATAATATAAGTTTTACTTTTTAAATTTATTTTTAAATAAGTGTATAGTAGGTGTATATTCCAAAAACAAAACTAATTAAACCGTATTTTTCATATTAAAATACTCATTTATGATTATTATTAGAAACATATTTATTACAATCAACTAATCTTACCTATCATTTTTAGGTAGTGTCTTCTTTAAATGTCTTCATTTGTCTTGCTCTCATATTTGATATGTAAGTGTATCCCGGCAATATCAAGCATACAACATAATATAGTTAGTGGCCTTTTGTTACATGGTCTTTGAACTGTAATATTAGGACACATCCGGTCAACCACAACAACTTCTCCTTTAGGCAAAAGTTATAATTTCTGGTTTCTTCTGGTCTCCTGTCGATTCATCAATATGATTACCATAATGCATAGTCGACAGCGCAAGGAATAATTTATCGGGGGGGGGGGGGGTACATAAGATAACAAATTCTTCTTTTCTTCATTAAACCCAAACATGGAAATTGGGAATACAAATATCCTAGTGGTTCTTTTCTTCCTTACTTATTTATTTCGGAGAGGCGTTCTGTCTGGCTTCCCGCATATATTTCCATATTACTGATGTAAAATGTACGGGAGTCACACAACATATGCCATACTTTGCAGGCTTGTTTTTTATATACTGGTGAAAGCTGCAACGCCCCAAGCTTCTCGTCAGTAGTAGCATATTCACTAATAGTGTAGGCTGATTTGTAGTTTGAAAGAAATTTTTCAAACACTTCTTTTACATGAGTGATTTTGTGTAGTTTCCTTCTGTTGCCTAGCGTTGTTGGGTCGTCAA
The DNA here is from genome assembly GCA_963513935.1 of Aphrophora alni. NCBI lineage: Eukaryota > Metazoa > Arthropoda > Insecta > Hemiptera > Aphrophoridae > Aphrophora > Aphrophora alni. The sequence continues at coordinate 34,213,579 of OY740771.1, read as the reverse complement.
AACAGCGCAAGAGAAAGTGAAATCTATTCCTAGACATAGTGGCAATAACCTAATCTATTTCGGTGCCATCTTTTGCCCATATGTCAAGAGTATTTTTGTGGGACGATTTCATTGTTCCCCAAATATACAAAATCCCGATTAAAGCATTTATTTCATCAAACCTTGTTGAACTAGCATTCCTTTATCTATAAAAGCCTTTTTGTCCATCTATTGTTTCATCATTCGTCAGGTAACAATATGGTAAATCATGTCATTGGAAAACAACACCTGCAATATATTAGTAGCATTTTCTACATAACCATTGATACCTGGAAGATGAATAAGTAAATTTCTAGCCGGAGTCCTTACATTTTGTGGAGAAGCCTTGCTATACAACTTATAGCTTGGTTCGATAATTTCTCCCTTTCTATTTTTTAAATTTTCCATAATAATAAATAATCCGTTGAGCTAATGGTAAGTCATCTTCGTCTGAATTGTACTCATCAATGTTAAACTCTAAACAGCATTCTGTACTGTAATTTATATCTGACTGGTTTATTTCAGGCCTTCCTTCAATTGCAATATTCATCGCAGTACAAGGTTTCTTGGCAGCTTTTGGCGGCAAACTATCATACGTTTCAGCTTCGTTAGTACTTTGTTCTGTGTACTAATTACGGTCATTATTAAGAACTTTATCGCCCTTTTCGTCAGAATATAGTCACCTAATACTTCATCATCGTTTTCTGTTTCATAATTAAATTGTTCTATTCGTTTTAATATATCTGTATGATAACTCCCATCGTCCATTGAAAAGAAAGAAATAAGAATAAACACAATTGTATTCCAGAAAACACATACGCACTAAATAAAATAACTAAGTAGTATATTACTCTCATTAGCGCAATGTAAACTAAGGTGGCGACATTAAATTTTTACTAACACCATAGCCCCCGCATTGTAAAAAGTTTCCAAACGATGCACACCCCGCTTTGCATGAAACGCTAAGTCACCGTTGACTTTAAGGTCAGGCTGTGGACGATCCAACTTGACAGTACTGTGGGGGAAGAAGAATTTGAATAGCCCTTCACAAATGTCCCGGCACTTAAAAAAATTTATATCCGCTCAAGCTGTAATAGGAGGAGTTGTACGTAATTTAAAAATTTTAATCAATTCAACATTATTTGTCTTTACTCCTACGTTTTGTTGATATTTCTTACGGTTTTAAAAGACAGCAATGAAACGCTATTTCATTTTTCATTTACCTGATTTTTTTTTTGAATTTTTTAAAATTAACTGAAAAATATCATAAAAATAAAAGTGTAATACGAACAACAAAATCAAAATGAGAAGGGACACCGTCCAGAAGAATTCATATTAATTTGTTTGATTCAGGAAGAATGGTAATCAACAAAGAGGGTCGTGCATTTATTAAACATGGATATACACATCTCCGTTTAATGTGCATTGAGAAAAGTGAGTTTCAAATAAAAGCACACCACGAATTCAGGCAATAATTAATTTTCTACTTCCCGCATTAAGTAGTGAAGTGAGTTTGTTTCCTCTCGAATATCCCACGTTATGACTATTGACATCTTCATCGCAGCAAAGACCATAACTAAAAAATAGTCATCTTGTCGTACCTCAATCCATGCTTAAGTGTAAAATCAATGCGATATTTATTACCATCTTCCTGTAGTTCTTGGTGTAAAGACATACGAAATTTAATGTTAAATTATATGAAACCTGAATGTCCAGACATTTTGAGCCAGCATTTTGAAACTCTGACAGGTTTTGAATAAAAGGGAACAAGTTCGTTGTTTTAAGGTCTTTAAAACGAGATACCCCTTGACCTATCCTTGGATTTAAAAAATTGATTTACAGAACACCATTGTACTAAAATATACCAATTATATTAGGTATCTAATTTGAAGAAAATAAAATCTCATGATTGTTGATACTCAAAATTGTGCGATTACAGTATATTTTGTATTTCTAGCTCAAACCTTTTGCCCACAATGCATCGTTGACAGGTAATCTATTACTCCAGGTATAATAATCTATAATTTTTAACAGTGATATAATTATCACTCCCGGTAATAACGTTATAAACGCTCTGAACATTTTGTCCCGTAGCGTATAAACTAAACAAAGAAACAAAACCCAATAAGATAGAAGTATAACTGTACTGAATAAATACGTCCATTGATGGTGAACAAATAATAATGGACGTTTTGTCTCAACAGCTTTTAACAAGCATTCAATGAAGGTCTTGATTGCTCTTGCTAGACAAATATTGTTGTACGTTCAACCGTTGTTCAACCTTACCTTTGTTTCTACCCTTTCTTTCCCTCATGTGCTCTCGTTACTTCACACGAACATATTGTCCCTTAGATACTCATTTTCACTAGTTGGTCAAAGTGTTTTCAGATAATTAATCGTTTTAAAACACAGATATATTTACGTTGTAATAATATTACGTAATTAGTATATAATTGTTGTAGTTCTTAAGTACAATTTTATCCTTACGTAAACTTAGCTTCACATGATGAATCATGTCGTTCTTAAGTGAAAATCAATTATTCATTTTATTTTCCAAATCTGTAAAAATGTATGATTTTAAACAATATACATTTATATACATTAATGCCCAGGATTGTATCATGAAGCAATTATATGGCTTAGAATTCTAATATAGGTCTAAACGTAGTTTTATTCACATTTTAAAGAATTATCACTTCAACAGTTTTCAGTAGTAATCGATTTTGACAAAATGTTGTATTTAAATAATATTGCTAGACTTGAACTAGTGGAATATTGGCAGAAATATCAGAAGATGATTTGGTTGATTCTTTAAACCTTGAGATCGTACCCCCCCCCCAACCACCACCGCCCGTGATATACACATTTATGAAATTCATCAAACCCAAGTATTAAGAAAATTTAACATTGATTTATAAATACTGTTAAACATTTCTTACAAAGCCCAGAAAACTATTTTGGGCATTAAATTTATAGGATTTACTTGTATTAAATTTTTATTCTGAGGCTGGATAAGCACCATGATGTCATTCCTCATCTCTTGTCTCTTGTAGTCTTGGTTTCATTCATCGTTCTAATCAGGTCTCTCTCTTCACCATATATTCTTTTCGTCCGACCTTGATGCTATGCAAATATTCGAAGGCTAGGGTACTAAATTTTATTTTTTCTTCCTTTTTTTAAGGGAATTTTTGCCGAAAGGTTTTAAAAACTACAAACAAATTAATAAATTGTTACCGAATTTATAAATTTTCTTTTGAATGCGCTTTTTTCACTAAATTACGGCAGTTATAATAATGAAAAGTTAAGAAATGTATTAATTCAAATTCTTCTCAATTTAAAATATTTCGGCAAAAACGATTTTTTACTTTATTTCTATATATTTAAGGACAATGTGAACTATAATTTAATTCGTGGATGTCTTAGCATCGACTCCCTATTTGTGTTATTTTTCAAACGGTAAATCTCTCGGTCTGATCGTCAGAATTAATTTTTGACCAATCCGTAGGTATCTTCCATAAATAAGAAACATTTGTATTTTCTCAGTCACATTATTTTTTAATATAAATTTTACCCTAATTTCATAAAACAAAAATTATATCTTCATAAATACGGTTCGGATATGTTAAATTTTGAAATATGCAATATAGGACGATATAGTGTCCAAGAATTCATGGTGTTCTAGATAATTTTAAACATATTGTAGATAACAATTAATTGTCTGTCGATGTTGGAATACATAATTATTCCTAAATTGGTGTATGAGAGCTAAGTATTTGCAATGCTACTAGTAAAATATAGATAAATAGATGTTTTCTTATTCTTTGTAATAAGGAATGTTTTGTCAAAGATTAACTTATTATTTAATAAAACTTCATTGATAAAAATATAAACTACATGCTAACGGATTTAACACAAAAGTTAAAATAAAAAAATTTAAAAAAACATTTATGCATCCATTTAAAATCTAACAATTCTAGAATAATTTTTATTATATTTGTTTAATAGTAGAAATTCTCTCTTTGACCATTGCATTAAAAAAATCAAGACACCCCCAAGCCATCGAATAAATAAGAGTGGGATCTAACACAAGATTACTTAGGCACCTTTCTATTATCAATCTGGATCTACCAGCTAGGGATCAATTTATTTATAATTACTAATGAGATTACCAAATGTTGCAGTAAAATTTGAAAAAAATCAATAATGTTAAGAAAATAAAATAAAATATTTTCGGGAGACAGTAGACTAATAAAAAGTTCCCTGTTTACCATATTTTATATTTTTTCTGGGATTCAAAACTACATTTAATAATTTGTGTTTGTTACGAAAAACTGGGAAAACCACAGAATATTTGTAATATTTTAGAAATATTAGTAAAAATGTCATATTTATTCAAATACTGTTTGATTTGTAGAGACGAAAATAAGGGCATTCTTTAACTTTTTACACTCTTAGATTTGGTTTTAAGTAGGTATAAAAAATACCTACTTAAATGATTGTTTAAATAGAGCTCTTAGTTTTCTAAACATCTTCTTTGATAATCCTTCATGAAAATATTTATTTACCTCCAAATATGAATATTTACCTGCATTTGAGTGGATCCAAAAACACGAACAGTATTTAAACGAAGTTATATATCTTATGTATCATTTATAACTTGCATATAAATTACCTCCTGCCTAATTGTATAAATTATACCAAATTATTACTTTTGTTTTACAAAATTTTGTTTGCACAATGTTTTGAACGTTAACAAAGAAACAGTTTAAAGATTTCTGAACAACATTTGAAGGAGATAATTTATAGGTGACAATTGAAGGAGGCGGGAGAGAATAATACTAGATTAAGATTGTAAGGAGTCTAAGTGTTCATTGGGCCGACAGAGAGAAATAGTGCGAGAGAGAGAAAGAGAGGGGATGGGGGAGAGGGGAAGGGATTGTGACAGACTCCCGTGGAGACGGAAGTTGCTGCTTTTATTACTTACATCCTACACCGCTATAGTGAATCTCAAGTTAAATATAGGACCTTTGCTTCTAACGTTGAGTCTAGTGTGGCGCTATTCAGGTTCAGATACCGATATATAAACTGAAATCATTTAACACGACACTATTATATATTTAATGAGATTTCTCTATTAAATGTAACTTGTTGGCGTTTCTACCATAATACTAACAATACTCAATAAGTATTGTTAAATTGTTGAAATTTAACATTTCTTTCAAACTTGAAGAATCAAACTTTGATACAATCAAAACCCTCATAAATATTTAGTATCAATAAAACTATTTTAAATATCGCATACTTAAAAAGTTCATTAATTGCTTAAAATAACAAACCTGACTCTAAATCGACTTTAATAGCTTATTCCTGAACTCTGCAAATTACGATTACTTTAAATTTGTTGAACAATATGAGTTTGTAATCGTTTATGTGCATAGTTAAATCCCTGTGTAAACTAACTTTTGAAACTGAGTGCAGTAAGAATACATGTGTTATTGAAAAGACAATGAGAAAAACAACAAACTCATAACTATTTAGCACATCCCACTCCCAAATTTAAAAAAAGTAGAGCTTTCCACTTTTCGTTTAGGGTCTGAGAATAAATTTGGAACTAAATATTGAAGATGTAAAACATATAAATTCACAATCTAATCTACATTCGTAAAATTGTACATGGAGTGACTTTTTGTTGTATTTTAATTTGCGTTATGCTAGATTTAGAGTGAATTATTATTTAATTAATGATAAAACAGAAGTAAATCGTCTTAAAATTCACAATGTATAGTCGTCTTTTTATTGAAAATTACTTTACGATATATACACCTACCAATGTTTAATTTATATTTTTATTAGCTATATTTTTAACATATGTAAATTTCATGCCTTGTACTGTAAAACAGGATTTTAATATCGTCTTTAATTTACTAAAGTAACATTTACATTTTTACTATTAGTAATGGGTAGTTAATCAGTTAATCCAAAAGGTAAAATTTCGTATGATTTATTACTTTCATAATACCAGGAAATTTTACGGACATACTGTTTTCATTTATTATATATATTAGAAGTTGTAATATTGAGGACTATTGAAGTTGAACAAAATATTTGTCTACTCTATGAGTAATTGAATTAATTATTGCCCGAAGATTAAGACTTATAAATTAACAAATATTTATAAGTTATTACAGAAAAGTAGGCCTACTATTGAATTGTGAGCGAGACTAAACATCTTAAATGTCCTGATTATTACATTCGGAGTGTCATTATAAACCATAGCTACTGTTATTATTCGTAGTTTTCATTTACATTTCCTGTCAATTAAGTTTCATTTCTTGATGTCTTTTTCCTGTTCTAGATGTTTTCTCTTGCTTTTATTCGTAAAACACTATTGACATGGTCGAAGAAGAAATTTGCCGTTATTTGTGTATATACAAAATAATACATGAAGGTTCGATGGTCTGAAAGACCTTTATTATATACCTAGATCATGATAAATAATTCCTTTACCTAGGGCTATGTTATAAACTAAAACAAAACTAGCGATGTACTATATATTATTAACCCTGGCCTAAAGCTAAGGATGAGAAATCAAAATAATCAGGACTAAATACAATGTGATCAGGAAGTTACAGAAATACCCTACGAAAGGAAAAAACCAAATACAGTCAACTTCAGTGTTGTTTATAGAATTACATTTGATGTAATCTATAACAGTTAATCATATACCTTTTATTAAGGAGAGTAGCCTGGTTATATATTGTCCGAATTAACTAGAATTTCAAACCAATTTGTTAAATATAACTTTTTTTTCTTTCAAAATAGTTACCTACATATATCGTTACATCATCATACTACAAAAATAACAAAGCTTGAATAATAATAACCAATCTTTTATTTTATTTTTTGTAGCAACGACGTTGCCGTGATATAGGCGCATGGACATAAAGTAACCTGTTACCAACGGTTTGATAACGTTTTTCTGTAAAGTAGCATTAACGCTTTTATACGAAATACAAAGGCTTGTTTATATCTTATAGTAAATAAATTATACATGTTTTTGATTTTCATTGATTTCATTTTTCGTCGCTTGATAATATTAAAGGATTATCTTTTCTAAGCATGGAGGTTGGGCCGTGTCATTAAAAACCGCTTGTCCTTCATTACCAGATGTTACCATCCTGTTGTACTTTATACGATATTCTAGTCTTGACTTGTGGGTTTAATCTGTTAGAATATTTAGTTGAAATAACAATTTTCACAAAGAAAGAAATTTGTGATAAGTTTTAAAACATGCTAAATTAGTATTAACGGAAATGTGACAAAAAGAGATTGTCATAAATAAAAGGTGGCATTATTGGCAACAACGAACATGGATACGGCAAGTTTACATATAAATCAGTTTGATTACTGTAATTTCGTTAATTATTTGTTTAACATTTAATTTAATTTAATTTAATTATTTGAATCTACATTTAATGATGATTCTTATTCAATATTATATTGTTCCTTTTTGAAAAGTACACTAAAAAATATTAAAATTATAAACATTAAAACAATAATAAAATAAAATTTTCAATATAATTCCTGTATTCAAGGTTTAAATAAAGCAATAAAGCTAAAGTTTCAAAATTATTTTATAGCTCAAAATGAGTGATAAGCTCATTGTATTATTAAAATAATTTTGAAACTTTAGCTTTATTGCTTTATTTAATCCTTGAATATGGAGTTTCAACAAGAAATATATCTGCTGTTACAATAAATATACTTCCTGTATTACAAATTGTTTGGTCTTTAGTCGTTTGTACTACTAGTCTGTATTCCGAGTGATATTGTGTGTTATTGTTTTTAATAATCATATATGTGCTTTTTTCATAATGTTAAACATTTCTAAATACATCTTCATTTTTGACAAGTAATCATTTTGGAAGAACCAAGTTGTAAAGTTGATATGGCGTGTTATAAATTTGAGACCATTCATCAGATATGTTAACATCAGTAAGGGAAGATGAAACTGATTAACGCCCTTAATTTATAACAGAAAGTAAATGAATGAAGATTACAATCTTCTTGAACAAGTATAGAAGAGAAGAGTAGAAGGAACGCTCCACCACTCCAAACAGCCCTGTTTAATTAATACCTTGTATCTTTTCAGTGTTACATTAAATTAATTACTTTACTATATTAGGGACATCTGACAAATCCAAAATATTTGTTTATGGCACTAGTTAATTACTTTCGAGTACAACAAGGCATTATGAATCGACGATAAAACTAATTATTCACATTATTGTAATTACAAATCTGCTTCAGAAGCATGTATATACATGATATATTTCCCATTTATTAGATTGTATAAATTGATATGTAATCTCTTTTTGCACTCATATCAATTATATTATATACAATTATGTACAATATGTTTATAGAAATTATTTATAAATATATTTTCATTAGATTTATAATTATAATTGTTTTAAATGGTAGTTTTTTTTATAACTTTTAGTTCTTTAAACACTTTACTCATCAATTTACAAATTTTGGACAGTCTACATTTTGTATTCAAACTGCATGAATATTTCCTTTAGAACGAATGTGCAAATCCATAATCGAAATAATTATAGTATTATACATTATTTAATTAAATAAAATTAGATAAAGTATATAATTAAATAAAACATGGCTAACTAGTGGAGAATTTTTTTCCTTACTGCGAAAACTGTTATTTAGATGTTGTAAATATAAAAAAAAAGATTATATAATTTATTTTTTTAACAGTTCTGTTTCTGTTCGTTAACAACCTATGGTGAACCAATAAATTGTGATTTTTCAATACTCTAATTTTTATTGTTTAAACCAATAACTCCAACAGTTTTAAATGTTTTAAATATAACAACCAACCGGGATTGTATGTTAACCAAAATATAATTATAAGAAATTACCTTTTATCCGTTCAACATCCTCTGAATTAATCGCATATTAGCGGTTTCGGTGGTTTAGGCCGCCTTCTTCAGATCTACTCAAATTAAGTCTCAAACACAATCGAAAGTCGTGAATTATAAATGTGTCCTACTCTGGGATCAATAAGAAGCATAAATTGTTTTTACTTATCCAGATGAATAAACACATAACAAAAACAGAAACACATATGCAACATCACACAAACACACTTAGAACTGATCAGTCTGGTTGAATTGGGTACAGTTGCATATATGTTTCAGTTTTTATATGTGTTTCTTAATCTTTACAAGTAAAAACAATGTATACATCTTATCCATCCCAAAGTGGGAAACATTTATAATTCATGACTTTTGATAGTGCTTGAGATTTATCTGAGTAGATCTGAATATGGCGGCCTTCACCACCGAAACTGTTAATTTGCCAATAATTCAGAGGGATGTTGGACGGGCACAAAGTAATTTCTTACAATTACAATATTGTGCATTATTTTTTAATTTGTGTAATTAAAAATGTAATTTTCCTTAAATTACTTTCAGGAAACCATACATATTTCCGGTTTTTTTTACACTAGGAAAGGGCGTACACTTCTCATAGTATTTTACGCTGACTTCAAATAGGCCACCGAAAACAACATTTCCTTCTAAATTTATTAACATACGATTACATAGTTTTGACAAATACCTATGAACTTGTTTTCAACAATTATTTTACCGTCTTTTGTTAATTTTCGACAACATATCTAGTCTATATCCGATCCATCCTTGCCGAAAGCTAAGACCCGCAAACGAACCTATTTTGTAAATTTAATAAACCGACACCTTATTGAGCTTACACTAAAACATAATATTGAAATATTAATTAGGGATTGATGGTAAGTTCTATAATTGAGTAAAAAGAGTTTGAACACATTGCCATATAAATTAGAATCAATAAATTTAAGACAAAAGCCCAATAGTAGCGATCTAACCATAGCAGAGACTAACTGGGTTGGGAAGAGTTTTCAGTTAAAAAGTCACAATAGTAATTCTTGCTAACGATTTTTAAATGTTTTTTAGAAAAATGGATTTTACCATGAAATTTATGTATCGTCGAAAAAAATATTATTATGATTAAATAGTTTTAATTTATTTTTAAGTTAAAATACAATCCTGATATTATATTCACTCGTTTCAACATAAACATGTTGAAGAAGAATAACATAAGAAGAAAAACAATCTACTACTTTCAATCAAATATCTGATTTAGAAAAAATTAAAATGTGCTTAACATAAAACCTCATGTGATTTTGTGTATATCCATTGTCAATATTATTCTAAAATAATAATATTAAAAAAAACTGTTTTTACAAACACTTAGAAACCATGCACAATAATCATTTTATAAATAGAAAATTTAATAATAATAATAAATTTGTTTTCTTAGTTGTTTAAAGGAAACAAATTATTCAGTCATCAACGAGTTATTGAAAAATAAAGAATTTAAGATAAACCTTAGGCCACGAATACTCCAATAATGTCAGTTTCGGAAAATAAAAAAAATAATAAAGTGAGAAAATATGGAAATATGAAAGATAGGAGTCTAATCCAAAATAACATTTCATTACAAAATATGTATAGCCAGTTAAGTTCCTTCGGAATTACTTATGTGAATCTACACTTTTTTTCATAGTATCTTGAGATACATCCCTCCCTTTCATCTTTCCTATATCGTCTCAATCATCTCTTGTTTTTCGACCCAAACTCTATTAGATAACACAAGCCTAAAGCGATTCAAATTTTTCAACAACATGTTTCCTCGTTAAACAGATAACATTTGTATTGTAGATGTAACACAGATAACAACATCCCAAATGATGTTAGTGTAACATATTTGTCATTTATTATTATATGATTAATCATTTTGTTCGTAAAATTAACAGCAAAACTTATTATTTTGCATCAGTAAAACATTAGAAATATAATGGTTTTACATTGCAAAGAAAGAAAGCAACTTTGATTACAATATTTATTGTTAATGAATAATTTATGAATGCAAATGAAATTATTCAACCTAGGAACTAATATACCGTTTACAAATTGTTAATAATAAATAAAGAATACATTACATCATGAAATCTTGTTTTGTAATTTGTTTTTTTATATAATATATATGTAATTTGGAAATTTCGCTGTTAATTGAAGAACCATTGGAAACAAAAGCAAAGGACAACCCTAGAAACTCTTTCGAGGACTTGTACAAGAATACGCCATGTATAGAGTTTATTTAAAGTGGTTTTTGCGCGGCTATTCTTGTTTTTGTTAAAAACTCACTGTTTCAATTAGATCTACCCTCACATTTTAAGTAGTATAGAAACACCGGATTACTCGTTGTTATTTGAGGGCACTTCAACAAACATACATTTCGTATTTTATTCCGAACCAGCTTTTCATCGTATTTTAACCATCACAATCCAACATCCGCATGAAAGGCTTAACAGTAAATTAAAACTGTCAAGTGTTTCGATAGCCATGAATTGAGATTGTATTAATTGAGTTTTCATTTTGTTTTTACCACTTTTTTATATTTTTATTTTATTATTATTATTTTATTTATTTTTTGTTGTGAATAATCAGTATAGACCGCTCAGCTCTAGAAGTATCACAAAATGGTCGATTATTCTTTGTTTTAAGTACATAACATAACATAACATATTCTTAATTTTTAATAACATAGCAGTTGTTTTATGTTACAAATATTTACATTTTTTTAATATCTGAGCACATGGTGTCCATAAAATAATTAAATGATATTGAGTTTGTAAAGATATTGGGTAATTATCTGTATAATTTATTCTTAACTATGTATCATTCCTCCACCTAAAATTAAACACACAACGTTTAACGAGTATGGATAATTTATATATACGATGATATACTTAACACCAGTTGGCCACACCGGTTTTGCTCAGTTGACCAATGTATGTCCTCTGCCCAAATTGGTGTTAACAATATTTCCGATTAATGTGTACTTATCTTGACTTGGTGTTTTTTTCACCACGGTTGTGTGTACATAGCTTCAGCCCCAAGGTCCGTATTTATATTTTCGTTGTTTACAGTCGAGAAGACTTCGGTCATTATCGCCTCAAAATGAGAAAAAAAAGGAACATGATATAAAGTGACATCGAAATACTCTAATGGCTTCAAGGTCGGAAGAGAACAAGAGATGGTCATGAAAATCTTGAAAGGAAAGATGAAAGAAAGTGAATTAACCCAAGACTAATGAAGAAACTTGTAGATCATGTTAGGTTGTCTAGAGATACCACGTCCGTACTCACTGTAGGTGTGCCCCTAATAGTCCCTTATTTACAATAAAATGTTTAGTTTAGTTTTTAACATATTCCTGGCTAATACGTCGTAATGAAACTTTTCTTGTTTGTTACGTTCAAGTTTTGTCATTTTAATAACAGCTTGTGATCAATCTTCCCGATGCGTCGTGTCTTATTCTGTGGATACACAAATAATATCAAATATTTTAAATCTTATTGATGTAAAGTAATTAATTTATACATTCCTATATTTTAATTTAATAACATCGTTTTAAACCACCTCTAAAGAATTATTTTTTTATATAAACCATGTTTTTTTTGTACATAAATATTGAGTTTGTCTAAGAGATAATATTAAATTAGAAAAAACTCGAACACAAGATCTCACAAAAAATTACTTGTAGTTTAGTTATTGTAGCTCATGTATCACTGAGGATGGCGACTTTGTTGTTGAAACGCGTTGGATTGTGTAATTGTATTTTTTGTGAGATCTTATTTTATTCCTATCTAATGTATTTTTTGATTTTATAATCTGTGATTTTTATATCTAATACAATTGTATATTAACCTCCGTTTCATGTACATCAATTGTCATGATTAATTTCTTCAACTGTATTTATTCTTCATAGAATACAAAACAAAGTTGGTTTTATATTTCAAATTTACTCGTTACATAATTCATATTGGGAATAGTGCTTTAGATTTTCTAGAGAGCAGGTGCAACTTATAAAAATGAATGAGCTGTATAATCACTGTTAACCTATATTGTTAAAAGTAAACAACTAGGAAAGAATACACACTCCATTTAGAAAGGAAAAAGAAAAAAATACTATTTAGATGATTGGAAGTCAATTACAATGTTTTCTCTTTTGGTATTGTATAAGATACCACTTGCAAATTAAAGTGTCTTTGTATAAATTACCTAAACCATTGTCCAATGTTTTATTTAATATACACGAAATATTTATGCATATGTCAACATCAGCCAAGGTTTTGTTAATAAATCGAAGAAATATAACGATGTTTTCGTTTTCAATAAATGCTTTTTAGTTATATAGTTGTTAATTGTTGTACTCATCGTTGTAAAACGGCCCATCTTAAGTATTAAACACGCCAAAGTGATTTTCCTTAAAGGAACAAAGGACAAAACAAGAAAAAAATATCATAACGCTTATCTGTCTAAAAGAAAATTTGTACATATACCTTTTTTTAAACAATTACTGTTAAATTCAAAGGATGAGGAGCAATTTTTTTTTGTTTAAAATGATAATAATTAAAAAAAATCTATTTACCTATTGGATTTTATGTTTAAAAAATCAGAAATTAAAAAATATATAGATAATAATTATGTAACGAAAATATTTACCGAAATCTTGAAAATTTTAATTATGCCTTGATTCAGATCCCATATACATAAATATACATGTATACGTAATATTAGAATCAACACACAATTTATTTTTGTTTATGGTTTTAACAGTAATTTTTTGGTGTTGTTAAAAATTATATATTTATTTTCTTGGACCTGTAAAACCTGTGAAAATTAATAAGTAACTAACACTAGACGAATTCTGAATGCATGATATCTTGAATTAGTATGTTGTTATTTGTAATTTTAGTGAAAATTTACAAAGTGAGATTTTACAAATTTCTAATAACTTGTTAAACAAAATTTGATAATCAGCTAAGAAATTAATTTTGAATAGAAAACATTTCTTTATTAGGAGTTTAATGAAAGAAATATTATTTGAAGGAAAATATTGTTTAATTATATTTCAGGCAAGATTTGAATATACAATGTAAATCTGTGTCAGAAATTTTTTTACGAAACTCTTACCAGCAAATGATATAGTTGAAAAATCATTTTACAAATATGATTCTAAAAATTATTACTAACTTTTAACTTATACTTTTTAAATTCATTTAGAAACTTAATCTTGAATACATCTTTATGAAATTACAGGTCTATCACTTAGTTTGCAGAAAATCGAACAGTTTGTCCTAGCGATCCATTTTACAAAGAGTAAAATTATAAAGCCACTATTATTTAGAAAAGATACACTTTTTTAAGGAATATTTTGTGCCATACTATAACGTTAACATTTCACTACACGATATGTTACCAAATCAACATTCTGTTTTTTTCTGAAATTCTGAAGAATAACTGTTACAGTGGGTCTCCAAGACTGGACCCCTTGCGGGCACATTGCTAAAAAAAGAATTGACTTTTAACATTCCTGCGATTTCATTCCACAATTTTTCTACAAATTTAACTGCCTAAATCTGTTCCTGTTTGAAAATTTTATAGATATTGTCATTATTTTAGTCAATTTTCGTCCCTCTCACGAACTTGTGTACTGTTATAGTTCGTAATGAAGAATTGTTAAATGGAATTGTTAAATTTTTCATGATTGCTCCTGTTTTTTCGTCATGGCTGTCTTTATATATTAAATTTTATCTATTTTTAGGTAAATTTATAAGATGTAAAATCGTGTCACTTGTACATTGAACCGTATTCTAATTATAATATACATTAAAGTGTTTATTACGAGCACTTAACAATCCTTGTGCACGCGATTCAACAATGAGTTACTTATATATCAATATATACATAGGTATTTATTAATATAATGAGGATATATGTTTATTTGTCTCAACTACAGTCATTAAGCTACGTGTCTCATTGCAGAAATTTAAATTTAATCTAGGACATAATTAAATCAGCACTGTATTAAGAAAAAACTAAGTATGTCCTCACTGGGCAAGAACAAAGAATGGTTCCAGTCGTGTTAGGTTGCTGAAAGATGAAACCACCATCATCCTCATCTAACCGCAGGTGGCTCCCCTTTCATTCTAATATAGCAACGATCATGCAAGTAGTGTATAACTATATTATAGCATTCATTATTTTATAATTTGTTCAACGTACTTCATTTTTTGAATAATTTTTACAAATAGTTATTATGTAATTTGACGATAATGAAAATAAACAAACACTTTGGGATATGTAAATCAATTCATTATCGCCTTGCTCTTATACGCTGACATAATGAAGCACTACGTTTCTTATGATGATAATGATAATTTATGATCAGGCTGATTGACAACTAAAAGGTTGATATAAATTAAAAAAATAAAGGTGCAAAATATCTTCACATTATAGACAAATGTCAAAGTTATAACATGTTTCTGGTTTTTTTTTTATAATTACCTATGCGACATTGTCGTTGAAACACGATTAATTTAATAAACGTATTTTTGGTAAGAATGGTGTACAAGTTTTCTTTTTAATATGTCTTTTTAATATTAACCTGTTGAGAATTAAAATCTAATTACAACATTTATTTAACTGTGTTGCTGTCATTACTCCTTCCGTCTCTACTTATTCATTGCCTAATCAAAATCCTATACAAGATATAATATGATAAAATACTAAATAAAACGTGATGTATTTGATGTTATATCTGAAAGCAAAAAATTATTTGAATACATTGAATTTAATTAAAATATTACATTTTCTATACTGTGTTTACTGTGTAATATAAAATACGATCCTGTAAACTTTATGATTATTTTAAAGATTATTTTGCTACAAAGGAAAAATCTTTCATCCCGTAATGATTGGTACCAGTTTTGACTTAATAAAATTTTAATATAGTTGGTTTATAATTAATTTTATATCTAATCGGCTGTACATTTTATATATTTAAATCATACGTCAGAGAAACAACAATAGAATTATTTAAAAATATATAGATATTAGCTAATGTATATCTTACTCATTATGTAGGCGATTATATGAATCAATCTCGATATAACATTGAAACTTTAATAAGTGTATTTTACAAAATAATGCACTGTAATGGACATATGGTCTTGTCATTTACAGATGTTGTTTTTCGTAAATAAAGATTTTTAACTTTATTATTTATATTTGCATATATATATATATATATATATATATATATATATATATATATATATATATATTAATAAAACAGTTTTTGTCGTTTAAAATAATGACATACAATTTTTGTTTATACAAATTCATTTATAATGTCTTCAATTTTTATAGTATAACATTCTCCTCAGTTTGTTTCTCTAGAAACAGTTTCAATAAATTTGCGGTAGGCGTGTGACTAAAAGTGGGTTCTACAATGAATACGGACATTGAGTTCCCATGAATTACTTAACCTCATAAAATATTACACCACACTTCAAACACTATACTTGTACTTCTTCGATTTTAAAATTATTTCATATTTCACAAGACTCTACAAGGGTAACTTTAAGTTAGTCTATAGTAGTTCATTAGAATCTAACACGTCACGTTGAAAGAAATTAACTATATTTAAATGTTTTCGGAACGAACTTTATTAACTTATACAGAGAAACATTATGATCATTTTGAATATTTCTGTCATACAATATACACATGCATTGATTTATAATTTTATTACTTTCATGATGAATTAATATTACAAATTGATTGACTGTAATCGTCAGTTCGTCATTTCTATCTTATTTCTAAAGGATTTGTCTCACCAAGTTCAAGGCCTAATACAATTACATTCTTTGTGGTTGTTATTACTCTGTACAGCTCAACATGCTCCTTTTAACTGATCTTCAGAAAATCTTAGTTCGGAGAGTATGGATAAAGAAAGAATGTGTTCAACTATAGAATCCATACCAGACCTATTATAGGTGCTATAGGATACTCTAATGCTAACTTTAAGTCTATGTTTATGTTGAGCAGACAATAAGGTTAGGTTAGGTTAGGTTAGGTTAGGTTACATATGGTTAGGTTCATGTTTATGTTGAGCAGACAATGAGGTAACTGTAGCAACTACCTCGCATTACCGGTGATTTTATTTTGTTATTTGAAAGATTTAAATAAATCAAATAATTAAACTTTTTAATATGTTGAATAGTTTGTAACACTTAAACCTTAACAACAAAATAAATTAATTAATAAATACTATAATTCCCTATATTTTATTGTAAATACATGTATTAGACATAATAATTAAATGCAAACATAAGTCTTTAACAATTTAATTATTATTGTTGTTAACATTATTTATTTGTTTTTCAGGTAAAAGAAAAAAAAATATCTTCAATGTTTACCTACAGTTGTTTCACGATACTAGTAAGTATGTGTACATTATATATAAAACATTGTCTAAATTTAAATATATCGATGTATAATGTGTAATATTTATTAGAAAGTTATCGACCGACTTGGGGAATTTATCGGTAGTTGATTAGGTCGCTTTACAATATGAACCATGTAAACTTTAAGTTACTCTTTAGCATTCAGTTGGAATGAAACGACATGTGAATAATATTACGAAATCGATATAAATGCAAACTGATGTTTCTTGTTTGTTTTAGTTTTGTAGTAAAGTATTTGTGTCAGGCGTTTAAGTTTTGAAATGATGGATCACGTTTTTACAAGAAATGTCACGTTCTTTTTCTTCTTCTTATTTTAATAAATTTATTTTACAAACTTTATATAGTAACCAAATTACTTAAGTTTTGTTACCGATACACATTATTTCTTAGTTAAATTGTATAAAGGCAAATGTTTGAAATATAATTAGGCCTACATTGGTATTATAAAATGTTTGTAGATTCCTCGTAAGAAATCAAATCAACTTTTAAAGAATTTTCGAGGGTACACACAGAGTATATATATATATATATATATATATATATATATATATATATATATATATATATATATATATATGGAATTAGTAATATTTTTATACATTATATTTCTTAATATTTCATTATTTTCATTACATTTCTTACACACCCACTGTTATAAATACTACATCATGTTTTACGTAATAAGTTGGCAATAATGATAGCAACTTAAAATATTTGCTTAACTAGAGCTTGCTTTTTTTAATAAAATAAGTGTTGTTTTCCTAACATCATTTTGTATAAATTTAACTTAGTGGATTTTGTAATTAAGAAATTTTATATTTTGAAAGTAAACTTATGTAAGAAGGCTTATAATACACTTTCTGGGAGGGTTAATAATGTTTTCATGTTAATGAATCGCTGTTGACAAATGTTACAGTGGTTCCGGGGGCACCGGCTTCAACATCACATGTAACTGTTCTAATTCTATTTCAGAAATAAATTTATTTTAGGTATTGATCTCAGTTATTTTATACAACCAAAAGCTTAATACACCCCATTTTATTTACCGTTACGTTCAAATTAGTTAAAGACATTACTACATCGCATATTGATTGATTATCAAGAAATAGTGATAACTTCCTTTTAAGAAACATTTTGAATTTCGGTCAGAATAAGTGTGTGCATAAGTATTTATATAAAAAAAGTTAAGCAGTAAAGTGTGAGCTTATTAGTTAGTTACCATGGGACAAATCGGAGCCGAATATTTGATTTCAATGACAAATGGTAAGATGATAAATTGGTAAAATATGTATGTTTTCGGATTTCATTTTTAAATATGGGCGTGATAATTTTGAAGCAACTATTAGTTCATTTTTGATTATTCCTATATTATGTCTGCCATTTATATCTATTGCGGACTAACTTAAGTATTATTTTTGTCGGTGTATATTTTTCATCCATATTAATTGAACTTTTAATTTAGTATTATTGTATTAATAGAAATTATTGTCAAAATATCCTTTAACGTGAAACTATATGAAATTTGTTTGAAGATTTACAAGAAAATATCAAAATTAAAAAAGTGGATTCTAATCGATAAATCAGAAGGTAATAAATTGTTCGATTTATTTATTTAACTGAATTATTTAAATTATATGTACAATTGAAAATGATATATGTTTGTAAAATTGTTTACGTATTTTCTACAATACCTGAACTCCATTTTATACTTGTAATATAAATATTTGTAATAAACTTTGGCAAGGGAGATTTTTAATTTTTAATTTTAATTAAGTTGAAAATAGAAAGTATCCAAACACCAGGGAATGTGGTTTTGCAAGATGTAATATCTGTTCTAATTTATATGTTGACTAATTTCTTTATAAATTAAACATAGAATAAATCCCCATGATTAGCAATAATTTTCTTTTCTAAAACTTGTGTGTAAAATACAATTTTTAGAACTTATTAACGTATTTCGTTAACGTATGCTGACAAATATCTGTTTATTATAATACTTTTTAATTCAAGTAGTAATTATGTATAATGATAATATTCCCAATCTCTTGACATTATACATCATAGCGTCCTTCATTTATCTAAGCTCTTCTCCAATTAGCTTTACATTGCATCTCGTCAAGTTTGCAAAATTTTCGCAAACTTTATTTACGACATTAATTAGCAATTTGTCAACTTTCTTCACTTCCGTGACTGTAATTAATTTCTCAGCTTATTTGATTAGTCTCCAGAGACCACTCGTCCCGGCTGAGCTACCACTTGACACCTGGATACTTACAATTTTATTTTTAAAATAACTAAGTAATTACCAAGCCAGGAAGGAATAATGTGAAGAAATGAATCTCTGGTCATTACAAGAGTAAAATTCATATGCTAAAATTTAATAAATACGGGTTCTAAACTTATTCCAATTAATCATTAAAAAGATAAAAAGATCCAAAAATCTATTGTTGAATTGTGATATCTGTTATTAATAATTTCTCATCATAAATGAATGTATGTAAAATAAGATTTCCCAGAGTTTTGTTTCAATTTGTAATTCATAACATGCATTTCGTAATATTGTATTAGATCATTGATGGTACGATAGTAATTTATATTAAATCCAACATGAGTACGGTCGTTTATACCATATCGTTCAACTGCCCTGATATATTGCTTTATTGGTTTAGTTTTAATTTAAGTAATAACAAAAAATGTTACTTTAGACCCCGCTTGAGTATCTTCTTAAATTTTAATAATCGGGATTGTGAATATTAAAATATATTATGCGTTTCAAACAGTTTAAGTTGTGTAAAAGAATATACAATGTTATTGTGACTGATAATTCTGAAGACAAACTACTAGAATCTCATCTTGTGAATATTTGCAAGTTTCCTGCGACCCGAGATAGGAAAAATCGATGCAAGGGCCCAGCTCTTAGCCTCCCCTATCCAATATTCAATCGCAGCCAGTCTTCGGTATGAGATTTGACCCTCGTTATTCTTTTTCCTTCACGTAAATATTACATTTGTATTCCGTGACCCTTAACTGCACTTAAGTCCCAATTTATGTTTGCTCATTGTGGAATACTATATTTGCTTTATGAGAAATTTATTCTAATAGTTAAATTGAACATAGTAAATTTTCAATTTTTCATGAGAGAATTATGATAATTATTTGAATATTTATTATATTACTTGAATATATAAATAAATAAATCAGATGTGTCTATATTTGTTACTGTATTTCGTTATGTCCATGAGATGTATGCGAAAGACGGTTTAGTTTTAAGATAAAAATAAGGAATTAACAGTTTTTTTTAAATTTTTTTAAGATGCTTTCAAAATTTTTTACCTAACCAATACTTTAATTTATAGTTTACAGTATCTTGTAAATGACATTCAGTAATTATAACTGGTATTCATTTGAATAATGTTATCATATTTACAACTTATGATCATTGTATAACCGGGACAGCGTTAAAAATAATATTAATATCAAACATTGTAAAAACGAATATATGAGTCGTCTAATTTGTATATTGGTTAATTATATAGGCATTTACATTATTTTTTAGGAATATTTGATAATGCACATGTAATAATAAATATTACAAAATACTTTTTCGTTTGCAAATTTCTTATCCTCAAATGAAATGAAGTGGACACTAATCACTAATTCTTTTCTATGCAACCTTAATCTTTGGATTTTATTGAACCAATAAAACTAAACGAAACATAAATTAACAAAATACTGATAGACACAGCGACACATATATAACATAATCCAATTCACTATACTGTACAATTATTAAAGTAAGGGAAAGTTCAACACAAGGCCAAACGTTGCTGATTGTTAAAAAGTATATAAACCAACAGATGTCTTAAAAGTATTAATACTCCAAGATATTTTCTTTGCAAAAATGTATACAACAATTCAACTCTAGATGTGTGACCTTAATACGGTCTAATATATTCACAGTAACGTTTCGCTACTGGGTAACGTCCTGCAGAGCAAGTCATGAAAATCTTCAATGTAAGCCTAGGTTGAGTAGTACCTCATTTTAAAGCTAATTAAATAATTCAATCTAAAATTGCAGCTCCCCAATGTGTGTTTGTAACATTGCCTTCAGTGTAACTAACAAGCCAAACACCAGTTTAGTAGAGATACATGTCGTATAGATATTATTTTATTCCTTTGTAATAGTAATTTTATTAAAATAAAAAAAAAAAACATTACTTTTTACGACGTTCATGGTTTGTAACTTCTGTTATCTGATGGTTGATCAGATAAAAGAAAAAGCTGTGGTTTTCCAATGAACTTTGTGTTTAGTCTTATCTCGTCAAAGGAGAAGGTCAAGGCAGTGTCACTTACTGAGACGGATCGAATAACAATTCAGATGATGACTGGATATGGGGACAGAATTTGTTCATATGAATAGGTAAGCTACTTGTTTGATGATATTCACGCCAAAAGCTTCCTATTAAGGACAGAATTATTTCAAATGAATAGGTAAGCTACTTGTTTGATGATACTCACCCCAAAAGCTTCTTATTAACAAAGTAACAGTTGGATATACGATGACGTTTTCAAGAAACTAATTCTGTAAAAGACCGTGAACGATCTGGACTCCCGAAATCAGCAACAAATAGAGAACAGCCTATTTGAAACACTTCAAATTTTGTGGAAAATCCTCAAAGATCTTCAATATGTAGGCAAGAGTATTAAATATTCCGTCCATAAAATATTTTGCGAAAACAAATATCATCCATTTATGATTCAACTATGCCAAGAAATAATGAAGATGATCCAGACAAGGGGATCCAATACTGTGCAATTGTAATGAAAAAATGTTTTCCAAAGGTAATCTTTCTACAACAGTTTCTGTTTAGTGATGACGCGAGTTTCGTTATCAATTGTACAGTAAACAGACACAATTCACGTTTTTGGTCTGAAAAAACCTTATGTGGATGATAGGACGCTGATACGCAACATCCGGAGAGAGTAAATGTAAAGAAATCATGACATCATTTATAATCATAAATTTTATAACTAAAAATAAACTACATATTTAAATTTATTCAATATTAACATTGTAAGTTCCACCTGTACTAATATTTTGAGTTCAAATATCGATATTTATTTGTATTATTTATTTATTTTCTATCAATATAAATAAATAACTTCAAATTAAAATAGTCCATTTCGTTTAAATGACTACAATTACAATTAATATAAATTGTTATTGAATTTTTAAACGAGACAAAAATGTATTTTAAAAGGAACAAAATTTGAAATTTTTTCTATGTTTTTATGATATTGTTGAATTCGATTTTAGATGTTAGCAAAATATAATAACAATTTGACGTAATATACATATATTCATACAGTTTACTTTTACATCTTTTTTATGGAAACCGGTACAATATATATATATATATATATATATATATATATATATATATATATATATATATATATATATATTTGTGTTTGAATAAATATTATTATGAAAGAAATCCCTAATAAAAAGTTTGCAATGTTTATTTGTCACTTAAAAACTGCACCAATGTTAGGAAATAGTTTAATAATTTAAAATGCAACAATGAGAATAATAGCAATAATTATTACATATTGTGAAACGTCTAAGCAATCTTTGTTATGAGTTATTGCTGTGTTATGTCTCTAAACTACAATCAGCGAAATTTACAAAATGACTACTATTTACGTATAGCCATCCTAGTTGATTTTCATATTAGGTGCATTTGGGCCGATTTATCATTAAATCCTATTTCTATTAAAGTGGTTCATTTGTTTGAATGGATTTTGTATTCCTTCACATTAAACTTTGCCCATCAAATACAATTTAAAGAAATGACTTTAATTTTTCACATCTATGAGTGCAAAAATAGTTACTTGAGATTTAAATTAAATCAATTGTGTTCTCAATGAAGGATTTTTAGATTTTTAAAGGTTTGGTAAATGTCGAAGCTATAAAGACAACTTATCTAGTCATTAAATATGTCAGAGGGAGGCGTCGAGGGTTAAGCTGAGGGAGATTGTGGTTTAAATTATAAGATGGAAAGAAAGGAAAATCCTTTCTATTCTTCCAAAAAATATCTTTGTCAAAATCACTCACTACTACTTCCGTCTCGAAAACGTGACCTTACTACAACAACTTGAAAGATATTTCAGTTACAACTGTTAATCACCATTAACAATGTATGAAACAAGTTTACAGTAGAATGGATTGACACAGTTTCTAATTGCTAATCACTCTCTTGACTGCCTAGTAATGACTAATGTAACATCTGTTTTGTTACTTCTTTGTTATATAGCGTAATATATTTCCATTTTTAATATAATTAAATATATAATAAATTCCTTTATAATGTTAAAAACATAACATTTTGGAATTAAAATAACTACATTCGAAAACTAACAAAAACCACGAAGTATAAAAAGTATTGTTCTATTTTACTTTGGGGCAATTTTATGTAATGTAATTATTATTAATATTGAAAGTTAATATATTTTAAATAATCTTAATTACATTCGAATGTTTATAGAATAATCGGCATGAGGAGAGTGGAAAAAACTTTTTACGGTAATGAATAAATTACTTCCTATAAGCCAATGAAATAGAAACGATCACATCGCATGATGGAGACGAAGAATGTCCTCAATTTGGGAACTACAGTAATTGGCAAATAAGAGTATGTTCGAATTCGTATACTGTAGATTTAACTATCCATTCAGTGTTACTAATGTATTACCGATTTCATTTAAGTACGATTTAGATGCGATGAAAGCTTAAAATATGTTCAATGTGGCAACATCTTGTGGTCTGCTATTTATTGAAAACACGTTCAATCTTCATTTTCAAATAAACGATCTTTGCTATTACCGAGACATCTAATATAATTTAAAATATTATAGATGAAACTATTTTGTAAAATAAATTTTTTTTTGTCTCATGGTATTAAAATTAACTTGTATTTTGAATCATGCCAGTACTATGCGGAGAATTTTAAGGGCTTAGTGACGATGAAAAGCTTAATGTACTCGAGGATAGATAGCGTCATTGCTTGGTACTTAGATCCTTATTAATGCCTGAAACATGCTTCTACTACCACTTGTACAATGTACCCTTAGCCTACTTGAGTTTCTCCAGTAAGGTTTATTAATGCAAGAGCAATGCTTGCGTTGAAATGTATTCTTCACGCTGTCAGCTTAAGGGAACATTCAACTTGATTCCTTTACGGACACTAATTAGGCTTAACCAATTAAGCTCTATTAATATTCAAGTAAAATAAAACAGTAAAATGCAAACAAGTTAAATTCTATGAAATGGTATACTGTTCATTTATACAAATTAAAGGTTTATAATATGAACTCGATGTCATTCTCGCTAATTAATTTTGTATATTTCTTTCAAAAGGCATTCTTGTAACCCCTTTTCATTAAATAATCATACAATTACAATTATACAAATTTTAATAAGTCGTGCACTTTCAACCTTTTTGTGTTATAAATGAAAAGTTCATTTAAAATATACAAATTTCGCTACATTGTCTATAGTTTTAACAACATTTTTTAAGCAATAAACTTTTCAGCTGTATTTATACTATCCACGAGCCAAACAATTTACTAATTAACTTTCTGAAAAGTTGTATCCGAAGGTAAAGATTAAAATTTGGTAATACACAACAGGCGATATCGGTTTATTTATTTATTTATTTATTTATTATTATTATTATTATTATTTAGTACAACATTTTGTTCTTAAAACTATTTTATTCTATGAGCAAACTTATATTGTTTATTTTATGCATTAAACTAAGTGGTTAAAGCTTGCTACATTAGATAGAGGAAATTTGTATTCCTATTAGTTATCCCAGGTATTGAGAGTTGATTTTCAGTGAAAACGTTTGATTTTGTCTTTCCTTTTACGGTTTGTATTTGCTACGGAATGTGACCAACTTTTTGCCAGTTAACTTGAGAGCAACGATTCAAGAGATTTTATTCAATATCGAAGGTAAACTTAAGAAAGTGTAAACTTTGTTGTTTTTTGTCTTATTAAAAGTTCTATTAACTTTGAGATCTAAACCAAGTTTTCTATCTTCATTTTTTTTCAAAATTAAGAACTGAAACTCGTGTATTTTCATTCAATTTTAAGTCTGGTTTATCTGCAGAATTGTGTTTACGTGTTACGATAATGTGTATTCTATTACTTTTATAGTAAAACTATGTTGCACGACGACTTGCAGCATTTAAAACGCGGTGAACGTAAAGTGGATTTTTATAATAAACAATTTTTTTTTTTATTATTATTTTTTTTTTTTACTAAACCTTACCTCAAACTTTGAAATATAAATCTAGTTTTTAATTCAGTTTTTTTTTTTTTTTTAATTATGAACTGGAACCCTTATATTTTTTATTTCAACTGTAGAACTGGTTGATCTTCAGCCGTGCTCAAACATATGTGTATTTTAAATAAAATACTCTACTTTCATTATAAAAGTGGATATTTTACTACAATTAAATTATTACATTATAATATGTATATCTTGCTGAATTAAATAGTAAAACGTAAAATAAAACGTTTATAAATGAATGAACTGGAAGACAATTTTTTGAGACCTAACTACCAGATTTAAGGAATTGTTTCCTTTATGCAATTTAAATTAGAGTTTTGAAATTTACAATATATATATTCTTAAGAGTTCGGAGATTTATCACAATATTTTAATTATAAATCTCTACAGTATTAATTTGGTTTTATTTAACTTAAGCACTATCAGTTCATTATATTATTTAATTGCTCACTTTCTCAATTGCCACAATTTGTAAAAAAACAAATACACCTCGTTTCCAGATAATAAATCATTCTCCTTATCAAACGATATATGTTCTTGGTTGGTATCTACTTTGGATTCACCGAGTGTTATTTTTATATTCACAAATGATATTAAACGCTCTATTAATAATATGAGCAATCCATCATTGTCAAAATACTTTAAAACCAGAAATCCCTCAGTTGTTATATTACACGACATAAATTTCTACATCAAAGCGAAATTTTCAATTTATATTATATTTAGCCTACAGTGAACTAAACAATCAATAATAAAATTAAATGTTCGTAATATAACGTTAATGATCACGTAAACAAGTTTGACATGACTTTATATCCCATTAATACTGTTGTAATTAGTGTTTGGTTAGATTGTAAATATATTTTACCCTTTAAATAAATATTTGAACGACCACTCTCTCACACCTTTAAATTTTTATCTGTATCTAAACTAATTGCTTCGATAGAGTTTTTATTAACTTCTGTTGGTTTTTTAAATTACAAAAATAAAAATCTTTTTCACTTCGTTTTTAATTAAATGAACTTGTTATTCCTCTTTCTTTGATCAGAGAGTTGTTTCACCTGGATCACAGAACATTAAAATAAACAAGTTTGGCTTCTCAACGAACCATCATCATTTAGAAGTATATTTTGGTTTTTCCTTTGTCTGTTTAAAAACACAACATGGAAACATAAAAAAAGTATTTGACAAATACTGTTTAATGTTTTAATAAAATTTACTTGATTACTTTATTGGTTATTTTATGTTTTCTTTATGTAAACGAAATATTTAATAATCGACATGTTTACACAATTGCTTTAACTCAATATTGATGAAACCATTCACTGATCTAAAAAAAAATTATACATATGAAATTGAACGTCAAATATTATTTTCTAAAATATACCTTTATTACACATATTATGTTTTATTATGCAATAATACTTAAATTAATGAACTACCCAAGGTTATGGAGTACATTACATTCAAAGTAGTGAAAGCGTGTAGACTCCATGTAAATAGTAATACAAATATATTCAGTACAATTTACACAGCCCTTTTCATGTTCTATTACGTCATGTAGCAAAGAGACCACGAACAATAGTTATTCCAAAGCTACAGTGTTATATTACATTATCAAAGGTAACTTTGGGGAAAACAAAAAATCTGAAAATTGTAAATAAATGCTGAAGGAAAAAATACTCAACTACCTTAAATTTGAGAGTAGTGAAAGGAATTTAGTAATTCCGTTCCCTCCTAAATATCAAAAGGTTATTATCGTGTAGCAGTCAATACAATATTATTTTTTCACACAATTTTCTAATGCATGAAACAATTTCACGGATAGAATATTTTTATGAATTAAGGTAATTCATAATTTTGTATTGCTGAATACAGTTCCTTTAATTTATTAATTAGTTAATTTTGATTTTTAAAAACAATACTAAATGAGATTTTAATGTTCTTTGAAATACACTGAATAGTGTAGACGTTATTTAATTACCTTTGACGGTGTAGAAATAATTCAGTATGAAATGTCAACATTGTTTATTTCATGTACAATATTTAATTCTCATTTTAAATTAATTTCGAATAGTAACATTTGACTGAGTTAAGTGATCTTTTAACATTTCAATTGCAGCACTAATAATAATTAAATTTGTGTTTTAATTATTACAAAGACATATAATCTTTAAAAGTATTCCTTAAGGCAATGAAATATTATTTTATTTTCTAACTTTTTACCTACGTCAATTTTATACGTGTATTACATTACTAAAGCGACATACGTAATGTAAAATAAGTTCGACAATAGTAAAAATAGTCTTTTACCGTTTTCTCACATTTTAAACATCTCTTGAAATAACAAATAATTTTCGCCAAATGTAAAGTAGCCCATTCGTAACAACTATTGTATTCACATATATTGAAATGTATGCATTACTTTTTTTAGTAATTGAACAGTTTTTTATCTGTGTATAAATCTATTAAAATTAGAGAAAAACCGACGAATTTCAATAGGTTTTTATGTGTGTATTTCGTTATTGTTTCTTCAAATAATAATTGACTAATTTACGTCAAAATTGGAAATTTTTACTTGAAAATAATGATATTATACTAATTTCAACTTTACGGTATAAAAATTAAAAATGAGTTTATAAAACCATAATATTCATCTGAAAATTTACTAGCTACATACTAATAATACTCGACCAAAATCACGACTAGACTCAAGATAAGGAATTACAGTATGTTTAAGTAATCGAGCGAAACAGTATGAGTATAGTCCTACGGCCTGTCCAAAGCTACGTCACAGACACAAGTCAGGCAATTACATTCTATTTAATTATTACAGGGAACATGTACCTCGATAATAAGGCCCTCGCAAAACCTAGTCAAGCAATTTAACTGCATTTAATAAATGGAGGGAACCAGTACCTCACCATAAGGCGCTCACAAAACCTAGTCAAGCAATTTAAGTGCATTTAATAAATCGAGGGAACCAGTACCTCACCATAAGGCCCTCGCAAAACCTAGTCAAGCTATTTAAGTGCATTTAATAAATCGAGGGAACCAGTACCTCACCATAAGGCGCTCACAAAACCTAGTCAAGCAATTTAAGTGCATTTAATAAATCGAGGGAGCCGGTACCTCTACAATAATGTCCTCACAAAACCTAGTTAAGCAATTAAAGTGCATTTAATAAATCAAGGGAACCAGTACCTCACCATAAGGCGCTCACAAAACCTAGTCAAGCAATTTAAGTGCATTTAATAAATCGAGGGAGCCGGTACCTCTACAATAATGTCCTCACAAAACCTAGTTAAGCAATTAAAGTGCATTTAATTAATCGAGGGAACCGGTACCTCTACAATATTGCCCTCACAAAACCTAGTTAAGCAATTAAAGTGCATTTAATTAATCGAGGGAACCGGTACCTCTACAATAATGTCCTCACAAAACCTAGTTAAGCAATTAAAGTGCATTTAATTAATCGAGGGAACCGGTACCTCTACAATAATGCCCTCACAAAACCTAGTTAAGCAATTAAAGTGCATTTAATAAATCGAGGGAACCGGTACCTCTACAATAATGCCCTCACAAAACCTAGTTAAGCAATTAAAGTGCATTTAATTAATCGAGGGAACCGGTACCTCTACAATAATGCCCTCACAAAACCTAGTTAAGCAATTAAAGTGCATTTAATTAATCGAGGGAACCGGTACCTCTACAATAATGTCCTCACAAAACCTAGTTAAGCAATTAAAGTGCATTTAATTAATCGAGGGAACCGGTACCTCTACAATAATGCCCTCACAAAACCTAGTTAAGCAATTAAAGTGCATTTAATGAATCGAGGGAACCGGTACCTCTACAATAATGCCCTCACAAAACCTAGTTAAGCAAATAAAGTACATTTAATGAATCGAGGGAACCGGAACCTCCACAATAAGGCCATCACAAAACCTAGTCACGCCACAACTACAGCAAATAACAGTTGTTTAATTAATCGAGGAACCGGTACCTTCAAGTAAACCCCGTCCAAAACCCAGTCACTGGACAAGTTAAGCATTTAAAGTATATTTAGCCTCTTCAGTCTTGCAATCCTTTTGTTGGTTACAATTTAAGTTTATTGTTAAATGATGAATCAATACAAAGTATGGAATAAAAAATATATATAAATTTTATTGTTTTTTCTTTTTCCGTTTTTTTAGGGAATTGTAATACACATATGTGTATCTCAGATTTTAACTCACAATTTACAATATCCGTAATAACCATACACTACATGTTATACATTATAAACTAATAAGTATCAAGCCTAACCCAGAAGTGAAAAAATATATATTCAACAAAAAACTACTTAACAATAGTACGGATATTATTATTTCATTCAAATAGTGTTAATAATTATGAAATAATAAACCTATTTTAAATTGACTTATTGAATTAATTTGAATGATATTTATTGAAATTTTTTTTCCATTACACAATTTGCATTTTGCACACATTACTATTGACCTGGACACCTAAATTTTTATACAAATCTGTAATTTTATATTGTGGCTAGTGGCCCACCCCCATAAAATCTTAACTCTGCTACCGCTTGAGGTATTACCTTCCTACTATGTTTAATTTGAGGTTCATTACTTATGCTTGCCTGGAGGGGAAATTGCATTCTTGGAGAATTGCTTACTCTAGAAGCAGCACTCCATAATTAATCAAACCTCAAATAAGCAGACGCATGCAGTAAGTAATCAACGACAGATAATTTTTTTGGGTACACCAATCACCATGCAACACCTGCGATACCTAGTCCTAATTGACAATGACCAAATCTATGAAGTGGTTATATACTCTGAAAGTCCATTTCCTAGTACGCGCAACACTCCTGTAATGTGCTAATAACCTATGGCACAAATCAATTCCTACCATACTTCTATTATAAGATTTCATAATTGCTTAATGTTAAATATCAATTTTGGTTCTGGCTAATTACACCACCTCTTGCAACTTGAGACTGGTTCAAATCATACACAAGATGATAGATGGTTAACACATTTATCGTCTTTTCATTATATGAGAATAATTATTCCATCCTCCCTTACAATTTCACCCTATTCACCTCTTTTCAGAAATTTATCATTTTTTTAACTTTAAGCCTACCCCACCAGTTCTGTTTGTCATCACTGTACCAGTAATAGAAATATAGCATGCACTCAGCAAGATTTACACATGTAAATAAAATATCTGAATAAATTACGGAGGCACCAGTTTCAGATATTGTTTCGAAATGGACTTTCACTACAGATGCAACCTAAGCCTATTTCTTTCAAATCAGTCTCATCTACAGTTCCTTTCCCAATGCATATTAAAAAATCTAAGAGCAAATCTTCCGGTGCAGTCAAAACAAAATTTATCAATCCTAAAGGGTTAGTCTTAGATGGTACATATTACCTGAAAATACATTTCCCAGCAAATGGAATAATTTCCTCATCTACTTCAAGATGGGCCGAACGAGGTAACAGTAAATATTTATTTCTCACTGCTTTTATCAATGGTCTTACTTTCCACGATTTATCTATTAGGTTGGGAAATGTATTATCTGCAAAGTGGATATTCTGCCTTAGCTGAAAATATCTATCCCTGGGAATGTTGTCAACAATGAGATCAATCCTTCCTTCGCTACTCCAGTAATTTCGAGGTTGAGGTAGCTTGAGAGTCGCCATTAGTATTTCTACACCAGTATATGTTATCAATTCAGTTATGGATTTATAATTATAATTGTGATTTTTCTTTTGTACAGAATAAAGAATAGTTTGATCAACAAAAATATTAAACAAATTTAAATTGATATATTCGAAGAAAGCATCTAGAAGTCCTTTCGGTTCATCTGAATATGCAGTTAGGTCAGATTACAGCTGGTTCTTGTTTATCCATTCTGAAATACCAAAATTGTGATGTTTAACTGGGAGATAAAAGCTAAATACTACAGGACTACTCAGCACTAAATAAAATTTAAAACATTACAATTACAGCTTCATTTTCATAGGCCGAGACTTGGTTGGGACTTGCGTGTCATCTCTACATCTGCAACGGGACAAGTTAAGCAATTAAAGTATATTTAATGAATCGAGCAAAGTCCTGTCCTAATCAACCAGTTGGTAATATTTTGTAATTTGTTTGTGTTTGTATAACGTCAAACGAGAATATAAATAATCATGAAATTTAGGCCAAATATCCTTTCGGCTGACATGCAGTTCCCCCAGCGGTTGAATGAATTTATTAGGGTCGATAATACTGCCCCCAAAAATGTCTACAGTTCCCCCGGCGGTCATTCACAATATAACCAAACCTAACCTTAAGTAATTGTTCATCTTCATTACTAACTATACGAATACTGTTTAGAACGTCATGAACCTCCGATATATTCTTTGGTAGGTAACTGTTGCCGTTTTTTCTTGTACACGTTATTTTTTATTGCATTACATAATTTATTTGTTGCGTTAGCAAATAAAGGTAATACAGAAATGACCGCCGGGGAACTGCAGTACAACCAAAAAGGGGCTCCGGGGGAACTGCAGATACCCTTCGGGGGCTGCCCCTGACCGCCGGGGGAACTGCAGAACTCCCTATTCTTTCCATCGAGGAGGATGATGTGCATAGAAGATGTTTTTACGTTCGATATTCTGTTTTAAAAACTTAAAAACGTTCCCGAACGGATATATGGCATGGACGAGTAAGTTCAGAACAGATATTCTCACTGGAAAGCTTTATTTTACTCAAAAATAAAAACACAAATTCTTTAGTAATTACAATTTTCATATGTTAATTTTAAGAATTTAAATTTTTTAACTCTCAGAGGGTTTAAAAATGTCAAATAAATTACGATTTGACATGACAGTATATGCTATAATTTAGCGTTGAGTAAAATATGATCAATGATTCTGCTTCTCTATCTTTCCAACGAATTGGTCCGACGCTGTCTGCATTCATGGGTTTATACGGTTGGATGAAGCAAGAATGGAGCAGCAACGCATGAACTACTGCATCGGAAATGCAAGGAGGGAACCACCCATAAAGCATTTAATTCTTATTATTTCTAGATGTCAGTATAATTATCTTTAAGTATGCTGTAGCCGTTACATTATTGTTCCGTTACATGTTGGAGCGAAGTACACATAAAGCAGTTAACTTTTATTATTTCTCAATGGGAGTATTGTTATTTTTAGGTACGTAGTAGCCGTTGCATTATTTGTCGGCTAATTGTTGGATCAAAGTATCCATAAAGCAGTTAACTTTTATTATTTCTCAATGGGAGTATTGTTACTTTTAGGTACGTAGTAGCCGTTGCATTATTTGTCGGCTAATTGTTGGATCAAAGTATCCATAAAGCAGTTAACTTTTATTATTTCTCAATGGGAGTATTGTTATTTTTAGGTACGCATTAGCCGTTTCATTATTAGTCAGTTACTACTCGCTTTGTTAATATTGTTGTGTGTTATACGGTGGGATAGGCAGTAGCTACGTTATCTAAACTTGTTTCTTTCAATTTATATACCATAAACATACCATAAACAAAGTCTACTCTCAAAGAATCATAAGAGTATATGTGGTTACAAAACTGATAATTTGGAGTCACCGTCACGCGACTAATGGAATACATGGAATCAATCCAATTAAACACGTGTAGGTACGAGATTAGATTAAAGAGCTTGGTAAGTACCAATATGGCTCCGTGTAAAACCTATGGATTCTTGAACAGTTTACCAAATTACCCAAACTTTCCCGCTACATTACGATTCTACTTCTATTGCAGAACATTTAAAAATTTCAATCTTGTAGAGAGATTATATACACGTTTTTGCAACGTTTTGTTACATCTCAACCTTGTTATATCGTCTTTCGTGTTTCATTGTCATTTAATGGCAGCATTATGTTTCCAACCTGTGCAATCTCGTGTAGTTACGCCATGTAATCAAAAAGCTCGTGTTAAATTTATAGGCTTTTATGTTCTTTAATAATATATGAAAAATCCCTAAGATAATACAGAGATATAACACGTTTGACTTGAGTAATATAGGGATGCGTGTGCTATTTGTTTGGTTGTATAAGAAGAGTTTTATTTGTATTTAATCACCGGATATTTCACAATTTAATAAAAAGTTGGTTTTAAACATGGTATTCGTATAATTGTACTATTCTTTTAAAATGTGTTTGGTTTTTAGTAATGTCGTAGAATATGGAAAATTATCAAAAAGTCTGATTATTCAAAAAGACCCTCTTAGCTCTGATTTTGCGGAAATAAATAAAGGTAAACGAAGCTGTAATAACGCGAAATTTGACGATGTATCAAGGAATTGAAATATTCTTATTTTGACATTACTTCTTAAAACCCTTCTCTGAAATTAACCTTAAGGATTATAACTCAAATGTGTTGGATAGTAGGGTAACACGTCTAGATTCTTTCCATATTTTTATAAACCAATGTCTATCATTTGTACTCTATCATATTTACCTACAATAAAAAAAAAATAGAATAATATTTCTAAGTGACAAGTAAAAATAAAAATGTTTGAGATGATAATAATAGCAATTAATCAATAATATTCAAATTTTTATCAACCACATATCCTGTGTTCAACTCAAGATTTTCCTTAAAAAATAATAAAAATTCTTATGTAACTCATTGTATTTGCATCTGCAAACGAAATAAATGGTTTAATCAGACAATGTTTTCTAGTAAACATGATGCTTTGAGTAACGGACTTTGTATTCCGGAAGTGAGGTACATGAGAGGGGAAGCAAGCTAAGTGCTCGACACACTTCCGTTCTCAACTTTTCTTCACAAACACTGACCTCTTTTTAAGCATTAGTGACCCAGCATATTGTTACGAGGAACTGATTTAGCACCACGTATAAAAAGGCAAACTCTTAATTACGTAAATTAAACGTTTATGAAAACTTTGCCAACTTTTCCTTTGCTTTCAGTGACAGTATCTCAGCTCGTT
This sequence comes from Aphrophora alni, assembly GCA_963513935.1. Taxonomy (NCBI): domain Eukaryota; kingdom Metazoa; phylum Arthropoda; class Insecta; order Hemiptera; family Aphrophoridae; genus Aphrophora; species Aphrophora alni. Next base: position 34,178,774 of record OY740771.1, on the reverse strand, counting down.
TCCTTTATCCTGTTTCCCTCCTTGTTTTTTAAGCCTATGGAAGTAGTTTGGTACTTTAGTGAAAGAAAAATTGTTATAAAAACAAAAACGCAAAATGCGCTTTAGTATTTGTTTAATTATTATAATAATTTAACTCATAGAAAGAGCATTAAAAGTTATATTCACTACGTTGGTATGTCTCTATTCAATATTATAAATGATGTTTATAATTTTAAACGGTGAATATATTATTGTACGATCACCATATTTTACTATGATTTACATACATTTTGAATATTTGTTCAATTTTAAAACAAAAAATTGTAGCTTGTAGTTTTCGAATTTTCGAAAAAATATACTTAAAAACGTGTTGTTTTTATTGGGTCAAAATATTGGCTTTAATTTCAGTAATATATAAAGCCTAAATTTGAATGGGATTTTTGTTGTGTAAAGTAATTTGACGAGTTTGTTATAGGGCTTACTCTTATTATACACAATAATATGAGAATTTATCTAATACGTTTTTAATTAGACTTTAAACTTCAAGATATTTCGCAAAATATTTGTAGATATTCTGACCTACATAAATGTGGTTCTTAAAAACACTAGTTCTCTAGCCATAACTACAAGAAACAGAAATAGTTTATTTTAACAATTCAATTTAGTTAAAAATTTAGTAACTATCTAAATTTCAATTAAATAATTATTGAACAAAATGAAAAAGATTCATGAAAATCAATTGAAGATTTAAACTTTATCGGGTTAAAATACAATTTGAATGAAATAGTAAACGATATTCTAGTTAAATGTTTGAAATGTGTACACTACAACTACAAAAACGTTTTTACTACGTAGATTCAAAAGAGTATTCTATTCCCGAAAGACAAGATATATTTTTGTTAATTTTGATGAATTGTATTATTATTTTTAGAGCCTATTGATTATAAAGTTTACTTTATTTAATTTAAATACACACAAACATTGTACACTAACAGTTTTGAAAAAAAAATTAACATAGATAATAATGTTATATGTTCACATTTTCTTTGCATTGAGAACATGGGTGATATATATAGCAACCAAGCAAAATGAATCAGTTTTTTATTACAGAATGTAGAAAACCATACGTATTTTGAATTCTTTTCATACAAAAATTAATTACTGTTAAATAAATATCATTTTATCTTGTCTATTAGCCATTTTTGGGATGATTTATGTCACTATAGCAATTGTGCTCTACTTGTTGTTGATAATAATTAGAACTTTTAATTTTCTAAATGGAGCCATGCAATTTAAACTTAATAGGGTCTGACCATTTACCGCTCCTTTCTGAGCTATCTTACTTTTTAATCTTATTTCATATAGGGTAACGTACAATGATGAAATAACATTGTTCTTTATATTCAGTAAACAAAAAAATCTTGATTCAATATTCACTAATTTATCATACAATGTGTTTAATTGTATCTCATCACAATATCATTTACTTTACCTCGGTTATCCAAATAATCTTTTCATTGGATTTAAATATGGAAATATTATGGTTATCTTTGCAGATTCACTAACAACGTATAAATTGAATTATTTTATAAAATCAGAATAGTTTGTTGTCACGATAAAAAGAAAAATGGACAGATGAAAAAAATATCAAGATTTATTTATTAATAAACATAATATATTTTAAAATGCTGTTATTACTCTGTTTAATCGATTATATGTTATTAATATTTTAAACCGTTTAAAATATTTAGTAATTCTTCTATCCTAAGTATGCAATTTGAATTCATGAAATATATATATTACGGTAATGATTTATCAAGCAGTTGATTTAAATAATAGATAAAATTTAATTTAATGTGGATTTAATGTTTTAAACATGTACAATTCGGGATTTGCAAGGATTCATATGAATATAATTCGTTTCTTTAAAATATACCTATACTGTATATTATTATTATTCAACATTCAGTTTTTATACTTATTTTGAAATAAACAAGAGGAGAATTTAAGTTTGTAACGTCTACAAAATATTTTCTTTGTCCACTTCTAAATATATATTTTATGTAAATAACAATTGTTATTTAGAAGTAAATTTTCGCTTTAACCAAATAATGAGAAATATTTTTCATAATAAGTCATGTTCTAAAATGTTATTAAAAGCAATTTTTGTGATTTATTTTTTAAATTTTTCTTTCACTAAATATTTTTTCGTGGAATTTATTTGATACAAAACATACAGCTACAATGTACTAATTTTTTAATCTCATATTATAGGTGATTTACTAATACAACAAAATAGTATACATTACCATTACCATTATGAAATAGTAGTAAATTTTGGTTTACATATCGTATGTCTATTGTATTATATCGAAATAGTTATAATCAATTATAATCGAATACGTAGAAAGCAATTGAATTACAACAATACAAATATGATATTAGTCGAGATTGGAAAATAATTTTATGAAATCACTAAATTACACCCGTCATAATTAAATATTGAATTTGACTTGTGAGTTGGTAAGCTCAATAGAATAAAACTTGAACACAAAAAGTAATAGTTCAGTTATTGTAGCTCGGGTATCACTAAAGATGGCGACTTTGTCAATGAATCAAAAAAAAACCTAGCATTATGAGAATTTTGTGTTCAATTTTTATTCTATTAAATACATGATCAACATATTGCATAATTTATTACTTGATTTATGTGTAGAAATTTCTGAGACAGTGGCCACCGACCAAGAAGAGCTCTTTTAAAATAGAAACTTGAAATAATTAAATTTACAAAAATAAAGTATAACATAGTCACCAATCATTCACTATCAAACAATAAAAAATGTCTTGAATTCTAAAAAGATCTATGAATCGTATTGTATGTCATTTGGTATGTAGTGGAGCTTGAGCTTCATCGGGTAAACAGAATCCCGTCACTTTTTAGTGGTGGGGGAAGCGAGTGAGTCAGTGATCCGCCGTACTTTCTCCAGTGCATTTCTAGACAGGCACCCTCTATACGAACAACCTCCCCACTCCAAACACGACCGCCCTTCCTCCAAGCGCCACCACATAACAAATGAGCTATAGTATACTTCTACATATACACGAGCTACATTACCACATACTATGATTTAACAGACATAGTACGTGATAATATATAATTATTTAGGCACTCCTTTAAGAGAGGCTATTCATTTCTATGAAATGTAATTTTCCTCTTTAAAAAAAAAATCATGTTTTAAATCAAATTTTATCACTAGTTTGTTAAATCACAACAAAAAATAATATTTTTAAATTAGGAGAATTGACTTAATAACTAAACTATGTGAATAGAGAAAATTCTAACCAAATGTCAAGTTTTTTTTTCTTGTGCTATCAAAGTGTCAACAATTCTTATTTTACAACAAAACAGAAACTTTAAATGGAAATATTATCAAAGCATCAGTTTAACCTATATAAAACGACTTATGTTTTATTGACATTTCCTTACTTGACGAAATGTATTATTTACAGAGCAATAACATATTGAAAGAAACGAATGAAGTTTTCTTCTATACCTACAGAATGTTATAGTTTTCCATGTCAGAGACAGATGTCTGCTGTTATTTTAGGAACAGAATTTATATTTTGTATCAACTCTGGTTACTTGTAAACCGTTTCTTCAAAACAAATAATAAAAACAAACATATAGCAGACATGACGAAACTATTCTATACAAGAATATTTATGGGTACAATATAATGTAGAGTTATTGTAAAATGTTTATAAATAGTCTATCTTCGTTCTTCTTTAAAAAACTAATATTGAGTAACATTTCCCTTTTTAATCTTAAATGTACGATATTTTTTTAACTAAAACGAACCTATACAATTTTCACAAAATCGCCAAAACTGGTCGAAATTTTAGAAATATCTAAAGAAGAAAAAATCTAATTTAAGGAGTTCACAACAATATTCTGAAGTTAATTTAAACTTCATTTATGAAGCAACATAAATTCATTCTAACGGGAAAATTTAGGAATATTACTAGAAGCTAATTAGTTTACTATTACATATTGACAAGCTCATAATGGTGAGCCGTGTGTTAAATAGAATATTTCCAAGATTATGAATAACGCGTCCTATATAAAAAATATAAAAACTAAAAGATTGAAGGAGAAAAGTGGCAAGAAAACGTGGCTATGTCTATTTCATCTGATTGTTCTTTTCAACGTAATATAACCACCGCTTTCTAACACATTATTTCTCGATCGATAATGTAATTTCATAATCCACTTCTTTCTACAGATATATAATTATTAGAAAGCAAACATTTTAGGACGATATTTATTACTAAATAATATGGGAGGTTTCATATGTGTTTTCATAAAAAGGTCAAGTTTATCATTAAGTTTCATCTACCCACGTTTTATGATCTCGGTTATTCTGAAATACAATATGATATCTCATGGACAAAAGTTCTACACTTAATCATTTTAAACGTGAAACCACATACATTATGAATACTTTCCACGCAATGTTGTAACTGACTTTGTTACAAAGCAAGCGCTAGAGTTATTATAAGTGTGCATTAAAACGATGCGAACGAGTAGAGGTTGAAAATGATTATGGATCAATCAAAATCCTTGTTTATTCTTATTCGTCTTTTTATTTGATCTTTCTTCAAATAAAACGTACACTGAAACAATCAAAGAGCCTTGATTAGGAAAGGCCAAATTTTAATGACTTTTACTATTTTCCAAGACAGTAATTTTATTTTGTTACAAAACCATCAAATGCATGTTTTGATGAAATAGTAATTGATAATTGTTTGTAATTATTTTTAAAGTAGGATTACAATGACTTATTTTCATTACCAATGTACAATTTTATGTATAATAAACTATTGAAATCAGTCAAAACAATGTTTATGGTTAATTGTGGACTTTAGTAATAAACATAATTTTTTTGTTTAATCTCACTTTTTTGTAATCCCATTGTTATAAATGCAATTTGGGAGAGTTGGTTACTACAAATATTGATCGTTTTCATCATCGAGTGAGGTAGTAAAGAACAACTCGTCAAATCCCGGATAAGAACGGAAGCCAAACCCTGACATTAACAATCGACCAGATCGGTCAGACCGATAGCACATACGCCAAGGGGTGGTACTCTAATGACCTTGACCAAAAAGCGACAGAATATAGGGTAGATAATGACTACTATTACAAGGCAGGAGGTACTGTAGAATATTCTTATTTCAATCATTTAATTCAATTCCATACTATTGGTTTACCATTCTTAACTCCATCTTATTAGTTTATTATAACATTGTAAAGTGAGTTTATTGAACTTTCAGAGCTCTAAAATATGCAAATGTCAACTATCTTGTACGAACACTATACAGACGCGTACTTATATTATAGTTCCCGAATAATTGGTAAAAAAACAAGATTGGATCTTGATTACCTTTACTAAGTAAACGATTCATAACTTTATCAATCACCCAACAAATATTTGTATTAATGATACTGTTTAGAGCTAATGCTACTATATAAAGTGTGTAGTGTCATTAACTCGGGCGTTTCGAACAGTGTTTGTAAACATTTTTAATTGTTTTCAACATCTCAGTCTGAACGCTTCCACGTTCCTAAGTAAACTTCATTCTCTCCACTTATGCCCGGGCCTTAGACGTAATGAACCGTGTCATCTTTTATTTTTAAATAGGTCCTTTAATAGGAATTCAAGATGAATTTTCTGAAAGTTTGATGATGGTTTGTGAATTTCATTTATTTAATTTTATTAATACTGTTAATATATATATTCGATTTTGATTATTATATCAATATGTGATTAAAATAGTTATTATTTTTTTTGTTTTCTCCTTATAGCAAAAATAAGTATCACCTATATATTAAATTTAGGTTAGGTTAGGTAAAGTTATATTAGGTTAGGATTGGGTATGTTAGGTTGTATTACATTTATGTATTTATTAGGGGGGGGGATACAAAAACAGAATAAGAACTTTTTTGAGATACTGGTTAAGACATTCGGATAACCAACATTGCTAATGTCCTTATTCAATAATATCAATCTGTCTACACATAAAAAAAAATATTTAAAAAATCTGGACAAGTAGCAGTCAAAAGGTAATTGTAAACTAAACAAATTGTTATACTAAAACTCATACTTAGACTGTCATGGGCTTTATACCTTTAAAATATTCTTGAAAATTCAGTTCCGAACTGTTATTTCCACGCATAGATTTTTAATATAACTTGTTAAAGTAGTCTTAGTTACCAGGGTATTAAATAATTAATGCACCAAGGAAAACCCGCGACGCTTGTATGATGTAAGAAGAAAATTATAATTAGTTTTAAAAATAATGTTTTAGGAAAGCAGAAAGAAGGAAAATATTATTAAAACACCAACAAGGACGAAGCCTATGTTTCTCTAATAACTAACGAATGATATAAAGAAATCGTTTTCATTATATTTAACAAGCAAAATTATTTTATTAGGTCTCATAAAGGGAAGTTAAGAAATGAAAGAAGTTTCTTCTGTATATATAATTACTGTATATATTAATTGTAAGGAGCAAATATGTTTTTTTTCTTTTTACAAAAGGAAAGGGAAACGAAAACCTCCAACACAATTACAGCTACATTATCGAGGCCACGCGTTGAACTCCCCTCGACAAAACGCATTGTCGTTAAACATCGTGATAATAATGTAGAGTTGCCCTTCACAGTACGGAATAAGTCTCTTTGTTGCATAAATTACTACATATTTAAACTGAAAAGAGTTTAATATAATCTTTTCATAATTCCGGTAAACACAAATTGTACTCTGTACAAATCTAATAACATATATTGTATTGGCGTCTATTGCAGCCGCGTCATTTTATTGAATTGTTTGTAAATTTAGTTGAAATTTTTGCTCCTTTATGGAGATTGTAATTTGCATTACTATTATTTAATCGAGCAATAATCGTTAAAACTGAGTGTAGTTTATTTCTCTATTCCACGTGAATTGAATGTATACAATTATTACTTCGTAAAGTTTTGTGATAAATAAATTGAATTACTCATTTTTACAGAAATTTAAATAAAACAATATTATAATTTCTGCTCATTTTAATTAATGCTCTCTCGGAAACACATTTCAAAATGAAATTATTTTATTCATATCTTCAGACGTCATTTCATAAATTTTGATCATTATAAAGCTGGACTATTATTGAATATATTAGGACCTGTTTGGAACAATGCTAAAGATTTTATGTAGAAATCGGTGAGATGTGATTCCGCTTTATCCTATAAAATCTGATCTAATCTGATTAGTATATATTTAAAGATTAATGATTATCAAATTTTAAGGTACACAATATTTTAAAATCGACCAACCAAATTTATCAAGCCGCATTATATAGATGATGTTTTGTGAAATATAAAATAGTTATTATTTTCTTTGTTTAGGTTTTAGTTTTTTGTATTAGTAAGTGAGAAATTTTATGAAATATGTTTGCACAGTTTGTTAAAATTCTAATAAAAACTATTTTATTATTAAGAAACATTATATACTGGTAAAATGATAAACAGTAATTGTTTTTAAAGATTATTACAACTAGTAACTTAACTGGTTTCATATCATTAATTTTTACACAATAACATTTTTGAATAATTCTGGTTGAATATAAGTTTAAATCCTTAGCATTAATAATTTTACAAAAAAAAAAGTTAATTATTTCAAGAAGATTTTTGTAGTCAATGAAAATTTTTATAGAGTTTATCTAAGGCTTAACTATTAATAAACCTAAAGCTAGCGTTAATTCGAGGTTAGGTATTTTGTAAGGATTGTATTTAATAATATCTTAAACGTAATATAATCACATTATTGATTTTTTTTTATTTTTGACTGGAATAAAATATTCTCATATTAACATATCCATACAAATTAAAACGTACCTTGATAGAGGATTGAAAACTTAGAATTACAATTTTGATCTGAATTTTTAAAATTTTGCTTTGCCTTTTAATGAATTAAATTTACCTTTCTTCTTATTTTTGTTCATGAAGAATGTTATGACCACGTAAAGTCAACAAGTGATTATGCAGGATAAATCCTCTTGCAAATACATTCCAAGTATTTATGAAGGTAAGACTCGTGGTACTTATGTTACACGAGAACAAGCTTTTGCAGATTTACTTTAATCCAAACTTAATTTCTTGTTTGCACTCGGTGGAAAAGTTGTTACAGGATTGCAAGGTTCGCGGTGAAGCACAACGTGGCTAATTGTTCATTAATGATACTCTACACTTTACTGCAATTAAAGTGTTAAAGTACACCCTTAATGTTTTGTTTTAAACATTATTTTCAAATTATATCGGTTCTACGATTTGTCTTAGGTTCGTGACTTTGATTAGTTATCACTAGTCCAGAATAGAGGTATGATAGAGATAATTTGTAATAAGTCAAAGAAAACGTTTGTATCGTTCCGCAGTAAAACTACCTTCTTTTCAGTAGAAAAATGTATTGTAAGCAGTGAAATATTCGAAATTGCTGGACGAATTTAAATAAATTTAGTTAATGGGAACGTAATTTACCGTATTTTGTTATGTTTTAAATTTGAATCTACTTAAAATGAATCGAAATTAGAAAATTTTAAATTATTTCTATCAAATATCGCCTCTAACGACCAAAACGTATTGATTTATTATACATCCGAGTTCGAGTTTATCAGTAATGAATCACATATAGAGTTTTAAAAAAAGTCTGTTCTTCACATTTTTATACAATTTGGGTGTGTAGATGAACGAGACTAAATTCAAAAAATATGAAAATGTGGATCTAAAAACTTTCATGAATAAAAAGATTCTTAAAAACGCCATCGATTTTAATAATGTAAGGCTTAAAATCAGTACAACTTTGTAGAGTAGAGACGAAACAAGACCATTTTTATTTTAATATAATCATTTTTTTTTTCAAATAGAGTAATTGTTCAAATACCGTCATCTTTTGCGGAGATTGCTAGGTATGTATTTTGTTTGGTTAGTATTTTGTGTGTATGTAACAAGTGTGAGACACTTGTGCACCGTTTATTCTACAACAGTAAGAGGTATATGATTTATATTTTATCTGCTATTATCAAATTTGAGATTAAACTACTAATATGAACATTCAAAGTGTCTTCTGTCTTTGCCATGCAAAAATTAAGAATACTGCTGCTCTCGTACTCTAATACGAATTTTAACCAAAATATTCTGAAAAATAAATACTTTCCGTAATAAAACATCCGGTATTACTCTTATACAAGTCACTAAGTGACACTTTTATACATGCAGTTTAAAGTAAGCCCTAAGGTTTGGAGTAATCCTAAGGTTTGGAGTAATTTGTTGTATTTGTTGCACATGTTGTTTTGTTTGAAAAAAAATAAAAATAATAGGAAATTGAGGAAATATTTTGTCGATTAAAAGACAAGTTTTCAATTAATACAGGTTTTAAAAATCTAATTCATAGTTAACACTGTATGAAGATATAATGTTAGACCTGAAAAAATACATGGACTTATATCAGGGTTACGAAGTTCAAGTTAGACTGCACCTCCTAGATGGTGATTTAAGGCAACGTCAAGGATTAATATATCAAATGTAAAAACATCAAGAAATCTATCTCAGACAATGAACAATTAATTGTTAAATTAAAGTGTTCAAAATAGCATAAAATCAGCTATACTTCTTCAATAAAATCCCTTTTTCATCAGAACTAAATCATTTATGTGACCTTTTTAAAAAATTGGAATTAAGAAATCATAAAATCTAAGAGAAGGGCGAAACATGTCTTAGAGTACAATGAAATTTGAATTTAATTTAAATAAATACGTTATGTATATATACAACATACAAGTATAAATATATTGAAATCAATAGCTTTCCAACTAAACAATATAATCTATATTTAATTGGATATAGTTTTAATAATAATAATAATAAGGTGAAAATTAAATGTTTGTTGTTGTTTTATTAAAGGTGTTGTTTTAATATATTTATAAAGTTTTTCTCAAAAAATTATTTTTTTATTGTTAAATTGTTATAAAGAACTGTTTTAAATATAAATTTAAAGTGTGTTTATAAAATTCTTCTTGAAGAAGCACTGACTATTATTTTTTAAGTCAGTAGACTATGCCACAAGACAAAAGAAAGACAAATTAAAAAAAAGTAATTCCAACATTAGTTATTTTTAAGAATTTTCAAATGTACCTTAACTTCAAATAGCCGGGTTGGATCTTTATAATACCTCAGAAATGAAACATTTAAATGAGAGAAATCAACTAAATTTGTAACAGAAATTATATAAAACTAAAGTATTTATGTAAATACTCAAATATATAAAGTTATTTTTAAATTGTTACTAATATTTTTGATATTAGCTATTATAACTGATATTTCGATATGAGTGTGTGTCAATGGTGAAATAAGATGTTATTCATTTAAAGTGTAAATGGAGATGTACATTACTTTACTTATATATACAATTTTATTTTAAACCCCAAACATATCTCTTGATTTATTATCCTTTATTAAATTGTCAATGCCTAAAGTACAATCAAGCAGAAGAATTTTATTTATAAATAATTCATATTTTAAAATTATTAAGTCATACAATCTATAAGTAACATGGCAACGATCGTACAAATATGTATTGCCGTAAGAAAGGCAAAAGTGAAAATATAAAGGTTTATTTTCTGTAGAAACAATAATAAAAAGAAAATGCTTTTGAGTGTATCATAGTAGGTCCTACCTGTCTGATTCTAAAGAAAATACGTTTTTCAATAATAAGGGAAGACGTACAAAAATGGTTCCAGTTTATTTTTGTACGGAAGTGCCTCACATCCACCTTCACATTGCACTATAATAAATAAACATTGTAAACTTTACGATGTTAAAAGCGTTTATGGATTTAATATAAACTTCCGGAGCCACTAATGTCTTTAAAGTTTAGAATCTAAACATATTTAAGATTATATTATTGATAAGATGAGACTCAAGTGTCTGTCTGTTGGAGACCAGTGACCGAAGAGATATTCCTGGCGCGTGAGACAGTCCTCTAAATATAGACGCATGCCACATTTTGGCACTTGGTTCAAAGCGACCCGTCTCAAATTCAGCATTACACTTCGACTATGTGTTGATTTTTTCGTTGTTATATTTAATTGACAATCATGGAAGTATTATTGTTATGAAAAGGTTTTATATTTATTTTGAATAATTCCTTGCCCGCATATACAAAACAATTTTATAAAATATCGAACAATAGTCGTAGAAAATAGCTATTTCGAAATAATTATCCTTTTCTCACGAGAGTACAAATATTTTTTTTCAAGGTGGAATTTCGGTTTTCCTGACAGAATATTCACGGTACGTATCATTGCAAAAAATTGATATTGTTAAGTTGAGACGTGTTATTATAATAAGTCACTAAACTATATTTAGAAATTTTATGATACTGTCCTTAAGAGAGAGGACATATTCTTATTTTTCGTCCTAATTATTTTGTATTTTTTCAAATGTCCAAACAAACAAAATTCGTCAGAAAGTTTCTTTACAAAATTTTCAAAAAGCGAAAATAAATCATAATCAGGAACGTTGGAGGTTTTATTCTACAATTAAACATTATATTGATCGCATACGAAGATAATATCTTATATCAGCGGAAAACTCACGTGGTATAGTCAAATTTTATTCAGTTATTGTACATTACTAGCGGTCAATAATTAATAATTGGAATATATAAATCTAAGAAAAGTTTGAATATCTATTTAAAAAAAATTGCAAAATAAGTCAATTTAATCCATTTTTATTTAGACTTCTTTTTCTCAATTCATCTCTAAAGTACAAATTTCTCAAGTAATGTAGAACAAAAACTGTCTACGAGAAAAATAACAAAGATGTTTTGAAAGTTGTTAACTTCGGACCAAGATTTTTAAAAATATAAAAATTAACTTTAATAATAATTGCCAAAAATCATACCACGTGAATGAATATCATATCAATGTGGACAATCACGATTTAAGTTAACCTATGAAAGGATTTGTTTGCAATACTTTTTGTGTTTAAGTAACTTTATCGCGCCTACTAACGTGATTAAAATAGATATTATCATGTTAACAGTTATTCATCGTTTTGTTTACATGAGTTAATTTGGGGAGTTATGCTGTTACTTTGTCTGCTTTATGTCATCATTTTTTGAGAAGTTATTTTTAGATTGTTAATAATTCTTCTTTCCATTGTCTTTGTGATCACTAAATCACTGAATAGTGATTGCATCATATATTTTAGTGTATCTAAAATTATATTACAATAGAACTGAAAACATTATTTTTCCTGTTAAGTTACTATCTTTCTATATTTTATTTTAATCATATAACTTCAAGATCAAACTTATTGATTGCGCTTGCCTTCCTACTAAATGAACTTAAACCTACTGTACTGTCAATATATTGTTGATAACACACAATGGTAAGAGATAAAGGCTTGTGCGATAGGCGAGGGGGAGAGGTTACGATAGTCAGGGTTGCATCATAGTGCTTCATAAATAGACAATTCTTTATCCTGTTTCGACTCAAAACAAGAGACAGGTAAAAATGGATTAATAATTAAAAATAAGTTTTGAAACATCCTATGTAGTTTGTTAGAATACATAAAGATATCATTTTATATAATTACAGTCAATTTCATGAAACTGTGCGTATTATAACACAATATTGAGAGAAAATAACATCCGTCGATATTATATAGAAAGTATTTTTTTAAGTGCAAATTATTTTGGTGAGAATTGTTGATTACTTTTGGATATTAGCTACATTTAGGCAAGATGTATGACATTTTATAGAAACGATTTTTATTAAATAAATTTTGTGTAAAGTACAGTAAATTTTTGCAATATTTACGAAATAATAAAATATTTTCTGAATGTAACCAAACATACAAAAGTTTTAGTAATATCTTGATTTTCAAGGGAACAAACTATTGACAAATTATATTTAAAATTTAGTTATTTTCTTACAGATTTCGGTATTTACCGAAAGGCTCAAATAAATAAAACATATATAAAGTGAAAGATTATATTTCGATTGTTGTACTTTGCACTGATTTAAATTTTCCTTTGGTTATGGACTCTATATAGTGTTCTCAGTAAACTATCCCCGGTGGAACTGCAATATCTGCAGTAGAATCAGAAGTATAAAAGTATGTAAGCTAATTACGTTACAGGCCTGCATGGGCATCCTTACCATTGCTTTTTTTCTGTATTGGATTTCTGTCATCTTACTCAGGCAGATTACTGTAATATTTCGTCCAAATATGTAATTTCCATCGGGAAATATCTTACAGCATTATCATTTACTCTGATATTGGTATTCAGGGCAAACGTTTAAAGCTACAAATTAGAAGTTTGCAAATAAATGGTGATCAGTTATTTCCTTTTACGTGCAGTGTTGTCTTATGTATTACTTTTTTATAATTTATCAATAATTTCATTGATATTACTTACTGGATTGAGGGATATGCAAAAGTAAAATGGTTGTCCATGATAATTGGTGAGTCTGATTGTGGGGGGGGGGGGGTCACCAAAAGATGTATGATTATTATTCAGTTGCCAGTGTACAGTATTATCGAATTCTTGTATTTGATTTTTAATAATTGTTCTACCGTTACATAAACCGGTAAAAATTCAACGCTAGCCACTGGGCTCGAACCTGCAAAACATTTCTTATATTTCATTACCGATGCAGCTTATATGTGTGATATCGAAGAAAGCCATTCTTCAATTACTTCTCAATAAAATTATACTCTAATCCTTTCAATATCCACCATTTACAACAGTTACAATGACATTCATTTCGTTACCTATCTGTTAACTAAGGTACCTGATTGAGTGAACGACCGTAGTTGTATCTTCTTGCTTTGTTTAGTGATTTTAATGACTTACAATACAACTTTTCCCCCTCTCCTAGATGTTGCTTCTAATAACCTCAATTATACATTCACACCTATCTACATAATAATTACAGTATTTAAACAAATGTATTATATTCTAATGCTAAAAGCACATACTGTAAGTGTATTCAATATTAACTACTTGCTCTTTAGGACTTCACTGTGAAGGAAACCAAATACAATATCTGTATATTTTTGTCGACTTCGCAACACGTTTCATATTTAATCGATAGTTTTCTTTAGGATTGACATTGTTTTAATTCTCCCTACTTCGAATATGTTTACTTGTAGGTTCGGTTTTGAGATAGGCCTATGTGTGAGGATTCACACCAAATGTTCCATTCTACTTATTGTTTTCGAAAGCATCACACATCGTCTATTTTTAATTTTTGATAGTTCTGTTCAAACTTTAACTTCGTTTATTTATTCGTTTGGTTCAGTCAACACAACTTTTAATGAGTTACACATAACTCATTAAACGTTGTATATTCGTAACAGACAGTGTTTCTACATTGTAATTTATATTACCAGTCTAAAAATGATGTTTTACATTACATACAACTTAATAATAACGTACAATATCTAATGTTTGGTATGTATACGCGTGGGATTTAACGAAAGAGTAATAAGAGTAATGTTTCGTTAAAAAAAGGTAAATTTTCAATATTACGTACATTTTATTTATCTAATTTCATTTTATCCATTATTCAATATTATGAGAATAGTAACTCGTGAAATGGCTTTCTGTATCGAATCTTCATAAGAAAATCATGTTAATAGATATTTCGGAATTTGGAAATTGTAAAAAAAATATTTAAAAATACTCTTCTTTGTTAAGCAAAAATTAATATTTTATATACAGTACATTTCTGAAAACTAACTAATTATATTTAATTTCTGAAAATTAACTTTGAATTTATTGCATTGAATCATTGGAAAAATTTCAGGTTTTTTACCACATTTGGTGAAAATAAATCAATATTTATAAACCAATAAATAGAATGGAAAAAATATGAAAAGATTTAAAACCTACTTCTGATTTTTTTAACTTGTTTACAAAATTATTAAATCAAATATAAAAACAACGTTTATAGTATATAACGTTAGTACCTAGCTTTAATAAAGTATGACGCAAGAATATAATGTATCGAGCCAGCGTCAACTCCGAGGGAGTAGGAGCTATTTCTAGTGCGTGAGATACTTTGCGTGTTTTGCAAGAATAATTCTCACACATGTTTCCACGCTAATACCTCCCGACACCCATCGCATACAATTTTAATGATTTACGTTTCAAAACCCCTTTAATATACCCTAAAAGTCTACGTTTAGATACAAAGTGTCCGCCTTTTACTAATAACAAAGTGTGTAGTTAATTAATCAAACTTATCGTCGAGAGAATTTAATTAGCACAGAATTAATTTTGCCTTATTTCAATTAATAGTTCCTAGTTTAAAATAAGATTTCCTTTATGTATTGTAGTGATTGAGTTGAAAAATCAATGTACTTCGCTAAGAACACTTATCACCGTCTAACTGATATTATACAACTACTTGAAGGTTTGTTTTGTCTTTAAGCGTTTGATTACAAAATTAATTAACACATATTTTATATTGAATAGGATAAATTAAGTAAGTATTGATTCATAACCTAATTTATATGATTATCAAATTTGTGTTTAATAATAATTACTGAATTATCTATTATATATGTAAGACGTAAAAAAAATTAAGTCTATAAATATCTGTGTAATCTCAGTGATTTTCAAAAACGTTTCATAAAGAATTTTACATTACAATTTTACATTGGTTTGTACGTAACAGGACCAAACAAATCAATAATAAAATAACAGTAAATTTGTTAATTATTTACCTATAGATATTGCTTATTAAACTGAAAGTATTTCAACATCGGTTTTTATCTGTGTAATAAATATTTCATGGTCTGGCAAAATAAACCATTTATGATTTAACTAATAACTATATCTGTTTGAGTTAGTAAAACTCAACTATGTTTTCCCACCACTCATTTAGATCCCTCAAAATGAGTATTACAGGATTATTATTTTGTATGTAAAAACAATTTGTAAAATTTGATAACTCTTTTAAACTATTTGTTTCTTGTTCTGTTTGAACAAGATGTATTGCCAATGGAAAAATAAAATTATTGGTCAATATTTTTTATTTAATATTATTAGTTTAATTGAAAAACGTTCGCTATTGTACATGACTGTAATTTCTTTTTATTATTTTATAATTTAAAAAAATAATAATAAATCCTAAACCAAAAAAATTTTAATTTAATACTTTCACTACTGATAAGAAGATACAATATAAGAAAAGAAAGAATAGCAAACCACAATATATATATATATATATATATATATATATATATATATATATATATATATATATATATATATATATATATATATCAATAATATAATTAATAATATATACTATAATTATTAATATAAACGTACAATATAATTTCATGTGTTCTTCGGTACGTTTGTTGATATTTTTAGAGCCCTTAGAATTTAACAATATATATTAACTGTATTGAATAATACATAAATTCAATCAAATGTAGTTAAAATACTTACTATAATAATTATACAGAAAGTTTTTTAAAAGTCACAACCTAAAGAATTTTTCTAAATCTTTAATATTTCGCAAATAACTAGGATTTTAGAGGCCTATCAGTTAAGTTTACCTATTGAGTTAAGGTTTTCCAATTTAGTAAATGATAGTTTATATTTATATAAATTTAAATAGTAGTACATAATTATTTGATTAAAAGTTTATTTTTTTTGTTTTATTCTTTCATGTAGATAGATTCAAATGAGTTTTTCATCTTAATGTTTTACAGTCTTTTACATCCAGATTCAGGTCAACAATAATCCACAAATATCAACAAACAAATTGTGCCTGCTGTGTTGTCTAATTTTCTTGTTTTTTTCCAATTGATGTAAATGTAATAATGTTCTAAATCTACATTTCGCAGGTCAGCGATTACAACTGCAACAATAAGCCCTATAATTACAACACAAAACAATTGTATAAACTATCTCATTAACTTTGATATCACGAATAAACATTTCATTATTCCAAGTCTGTTTCAAATGAGGTGCTGCAATTATATAGTCCGCTTTATCCCTAATGCGATTAATAATTTGGTATTATGAAACGCAAAATGCATTAATTTAAAAGCAATTTAAATACAGGTTAACACATTCGCTGTTGTTTGTACTACAATTGAATTTAAACAGATCTCGCAAAGCACACAACGTAGCTTTAAATGAATATTGTGTCGAGGCACTGATTAAAATTGTCGCTTTGTTGCACGGTTTTAATTTCAACATTTAGACACATTCTATTGTTCGATGATAATAAAAGCATTGATTTTGTTGTCGTTTAGGATTTTTGAGATCAGTTTGGCTTCTCATTAAAACTTTTTTGTTTCCCCAACTGAACCATCCGGAATGTAATTTTCATCTTTTTGTGACTTTTTAAAATTTAATTAACAAGAGTTTTGTTGAAAATATCAAAAGACTATTTATTGTCAGTAGTGAAAACTTTTGGTTTACAATGTCTATAGAGTTTTATTTACTTTCAACGCCTCTAGATTAAAGTTATTATTGAAAACGTATAGTTAAAACATTTTCAATAAATCTTTTTGTATTAAATTTATATGTGACAATATTACTTTCCACTATACTTTCAAACCTCATATATTTATATAAAATATATTTTCTACGGTAAAATAATTATTGTGTATATGATTATTAGTAACTAAAAGTTATTATGATTTTTTTTTTGTTAAAATTTTCAGAAACTATTACATTAATGTTCTTTTACAAATAATTATTTACTTAAAATTATTGATGTGAATTAAATATTCAACATAACCTTTATATATATATATATATATATATATATATATATATATATATATATATATATATATTTTTTTTTCAATGAAAAATTTACATTGTGTTCCCTATATTTACCTCTCGATCTGGCTTTGTCTGTCTCTCTCTCTCTCTCTCTCTCTCTCTCTCTCTCTCTCTCTCTCTCTCTCTCTCTCTCTCTCTCTCTCTCTCTCTCTCTCTCTCTCTCTCTCTCTCTCTCTCTCTCTCTCTCTCTCTCTCTCTCTCTCGCTCGCTCTCTCTCCCTATCACTATCCCTATCTCCATATCTATATATGTATCTATCTATCTATCTATATACCACTCTATTTCTTTGCTGGATGAAAGAGAATACCAAAATGTATATCCTTTCGCCTATTATGTATTATGTTGTCCTTCACAAATATTATTTAAATTATTTACGATAGTAAAGTGTTGAGTGGATGGACTGAAAATCACGGTCGTAAAAATAATTCCAAGTAAACCTAATGATATCATTAAAGGATAATATAAAATGATCGATACATTTTATTTAACCAAATGACTAAGTTGCCAGCTGACGCTCATATTCTGGCTTACCTTGGCAAGGGAAACACATTTTTATCGTATGAAGTGTTAGAGTATTTTATGTCATGTGCTATGGAAATTAATTTGGAATATTAAGACCAAAGTTTAGAATGTAAATCTTCTCATATTTCCTTTTTACAAACAATTTATATCCAATGCTAGAATCAAATGTAAACTGAAGGACAACACAAGGATGTGTTATCAAATCTATTCTATCTATCTACAACTAATAATAATAACGGAACATATTATTAAACGCCAGCAGGTATACGAGTTGAAATTAAGAAAACGAAAAGAAAGTTCAAAATAAATCGTTTATGTTAACAATATTCTCGTTATTACTCTGAGATCATTAAATCGTTATTTTTTAGTACAATATGTAAATTAATAAACCCTGCTTTGATGTCCTCTAAAATTCAAATTTGCAAAGTGAACATATTATGTTTTAAAGGACAAAATGATATTCCTAATCAATTCTGGGGAATGTTGTTTCCACATAGTTCCTTTTTAGGTTATGTTAGGTTCTCCGAAGAGTTACCTTTTAAAGGAAGGTATTTACATTTTACGAAAATGGAGGGGGGAATTAATACCTTATGATGATTTTGAAAGTCGCTAAATTGTAAATTTTGTACAGGTTTTGATTTGAAAGTTAGTTAGTCTCTTAAAGGTACCGTTGAAACTACACCTTTTCACCCACTCACCGAAATAAGCGACCTTTCAGAGAATTCAGAACTCATGCAGTTCTTAAAAATGAAATGTTTTAATGATACTTAATATTTATATTTACACTTTGATTTATCTTTCATGAATGAAATGTTAACTCTTTTTAGTTTAGTAACTGTCGTTACACTATAAAAATAAAACTTTGAAACTCAAGTGTTAAACCGTAAGTCATGTTTCATGGACTTAGGAGTCTTTCTTTGATTTAGTGTCTCATTGAATTAGGAGAATTGTAGGTAGTTATAGAACAAAATCCTTTTAAAAATTGCATAATTTGAAATTATTTTGTTTAAAGTGCATTGTTATTTAGAGTTTTATTATTAAACATTATCAAAGTGCTCGTATAAAAACTATATTATAAATATTTTTGTTAATATAAAATAACACTTTGATTTACTCTAACGTGTTCCTTTCTTGTGATACGGAAGATATATATCAAAAATTCTGTTTTAACTACTTTACATTTTAATTTAAATATTCATAGGTGTATGTTATCAACGTTAACTCAATAGCCTACTGTACTAATTTAATAATTGAAACCATATAATATAATGATTTTTGAGGAAAGAGTTTACATGTAAGATTATAATTCATTACAAATAATTGTCAATTCTCTATTCGTTAAAATATCTGTACTTCTTCGTCATCATCTTAACGTATTCATTTCCCTCGGAGCCTCATTAGTGTACTTTATTCTTTCTTCTTTTACTCCTTCATCTAGGGCGTTAATTCAGGTTTGTGGGTCAAAGAAATTTGTATAAACTAATAATGTATTCAAAAGTTTATGCAGTACTCTTTCTGATAATGTGTGAATAAGGAAAGTGTGTACCTGTATAATATTGCTCTAAAAAAGTATCTACGTGCTTACGTCATGTCAAGAACGTGGTTTCAGTTAAGTACATCAAGATTATTACTTCCTCTGGAAGATAAAATATTTTATGTCAATGTTCTGCTTGGTGATGATTGGAAAACATAATTATTACTTATACAGGTATAGTGAAAATGGTTACTTGAACTGTCAAACATGAATCTGAGGATTTCTAGAAAACAAATTTCCCTTTTAAAGTTATCTAGTGAGTTAAACACGTTACAATTTTATTAAAAGGTTGTTTGAAAACTCTAAATATTATATATGAATCAAATCTGCACAGTGGTCTGTTAAATCGAAGCTCGTGTATTTTTATTCATACATACAAACAGAAGTATATAAATAAATTACTTTTAAACCCAAATAGACCCATTTTTTTTGTCAGCAAAATTAAATTTTCTCTTTATATATAGAGTGACAAAGTAATAAATTCATACAAAATGGGCGATAAGCATATCAGTTCAATCATGAAATATATTATTCTATTATTTGTGTAATAATAAAATATTACAAGAGAGATAGTTAGCCACGATGCCAAGTTATAGTTTCCATTATGTTATTGCTGGGCATTGAGAAATAGTGTTGGAGATATTCTGGTGTTCTTGGCAAGGTCCCTCATAGACCGCAATACGGATCATCTTAAAACAAGTCTTTCAAAATGACTATACTATATAACTCATACTTCTGTCCTGAAAACATTAGATATAGGGCATACGATGTAGGAGACACAACAAATCAAAAACATAATATACTAAATTGTTTTACAATATTGCACGTATATTATTCTGAATAATCTATATAATATGGCAGAAATTTGTCTTTCAAATGCAATAAGAACATTTTGTATATAAAAATTCAGATACATTATTCTGATATTATGAGTCCGAAATAATAAATTAATTTAACAAACACATATGTCACAAAACAACAGCCAACATTGTTATTTAAAAGTGTTCATAATAATATGAATTCGTAAGATATAACACTAATCTTTAGTGACAAAATAATACAAAAATATCACATAATAAAATAGAATGTATAACATCTACCTTATATTTCAAATATGTCTGTTCTGAATTTCTAAGTAAAAATTGTAATAAATCAATTTGGTCTATCCCAAATTTATGAGCCAATTTGACCATTAACTTCTGGCATACCTGTCTATCTGTTATACAATATGGTAGACGCTTACCAACAAAAGCGTTAATTTTTAAAGTGTATATGTTTTTCTTTTTTATGTACTGTCATTTTCCCTTATATTTTCTTAGTTTTAAACTAATAAAAAAAACCTGTTACAATTTATGATATATTTTCCTCCTAATTATGTTTATTACTTTTTTTCAGTGTCTCAAAAATTATCCATGCTACAATCATACATACTGCATACTCGTTTCTTAAGAATTACATAATATAAATTTAAACAAAACTTAATCTAAAGTTCAACATAACTCCAAATATTCCGGTTGGTAATTAAAATTGCAATGCAATTTATTGCTAAATTATATATATTGGGGTGGTAATTGGAGTGTGGCTAAAGTTTTTACTCAATAAAAGGAGATGGGGCCACTATTGAAAATAAGATTACATTTATAAGTTTACCTGTCTGTTTTATACTACAGGATTTGTAAATGATTTTATAAAAATGAATTAACTTTTGCCATTTTTTAAACATATCTGGATGTTTAGTTAGGCATATGCGTTATTGAATGATTTATGAAAATATACAAACTCGAAATTTAATATTAAATTAACTTTTAAAAATAATCATCTCAAAAACGCTCTAACATTTAATGTAATAATCTACAGTTAAAAATCCAAATCTACACACTTCGAAGAGTCACTCAAACGATAAAAAAGGAGATAGACAACTTGACTTGTTAAATAAGTAATCTATAACTCTGTAGCCTATTACTTATATGTAGATTTACCGGAATTGAGTTAAATGAGCGAATGAAAGTAGCATTCTAAAGGAAGGGAAGCACATGTACATTTTGTTTGGAACTCTGCGTGTAAATGATGGACGAACGTGATATGAAAAGCATGATGCTCTCTTGTTAGGGATTCCTTTACTTCCTTGAAGTAGTTTCCAACATCATCTCCGTACGTTGAAAGTTCTGTTAATGAGTTGCCAGCACCAAATAGTTTTGTCATTAAACAAGAAACGGAAGTTACTCTAAGCCTGTTTTATGTGTTCATACTTACGTATAAGTCTAGTGGTTATGCGGGGTAGTAAAAGAAGTTGGTCGGAACTTTGTTTATTAGTCACAAGGAGCGTTGGTTGCAATGTGATTTAAACCGAATTGCAATCAAAGTGGCTCCTTCACATCTCATTAAAATCTTTTCTAAGCCACGCTGTGTAGTTTTACAACACATTTTCTTTTACTCTACTTTAACAATTTAAAAATAAAACCATCTTTTGAATGTTGTTGAGGTAATTCATTTGAAACTACTTAAGTGGGATATATTGTAAAAATTTGATTTTCGTGGTTGTTGTATGGACAGATGGTAGACTAACTTAATGTACAGTGAAATAAATGTAACCTCATTCACAACCATTATTACAAGGTAATTACAAAATGATAGCTAACAAAACGAGAGTACGATAATAATCGATATTCGGATCAAGCCTTGACGAGTACTCCTAGGTGCCCTTGTACCTAAGGTATAATTCACGTTCTTCATCGTTTAATATAAAAATTATAAAGTACTGTTGTTTTTAGATAGATGTGTGAATGGATTAATATTTCCCAAAATCTATTTTTTAAATTTTAAGTTATTTGGATAAATGTAAATCTGATGACATAGCGCTTTGGATTGTGCACTTCTATACATCAAATTTATTGATCTCGGTAACTGTTAACTTTCCAAAGTTGGTGTTGACTATGTGAATTTACTTGAAAAGATCAAAACATAGTTATAAAATTAAGATACTTTGAATTACTTATAATGCTATTATAGAACTTCTGAAATTTTTTTTTCTATTTTGATTTGGTAGTATTTCCACAATTTTGATTTCTTCTTATTTTAAATAAAAGGTGGAATTAAACATTGCAATATATTTGATAAAAGATTATTACTATACAAAGGTATTTTTTCCCCATTTTATCGCTTTCTACTCAGAAATCAAATTAAATCAATGTATATTGTCAATTACCAGAACTACTTAAAATCCATAGCTTCCTCATAACTTTGTACTATATTTTAACTGCAAGAGGTTATACACTTATATAGTCACTAATTAATATATAAAAAATGCTTAAAATTACACAATTTACATACATCCGGTCATAAATACTTAACAATTTGTCAGTAATTTATAAACTAATCAAAAAATAAAAATAAGTAACACAAAAAGGAATAAAAAATAATAACACAACAGAAATATAATTATTAAGACTTTTATTTTTCTGTCTATCTGGGTGTAATCGCATTAACTAAATCAAGAGAAAAAAATCATTGACGTGATTAATAACATTCTCCATCAATGCCCTCTTTGTGATTATTTTAAAAGATTTATGTTTAATTGATTTATATCATCAGGATGGCTGTTTATAAATTTAACTTAATTACTTTCGAAGTTCTTAGATTAAGTCTCGTCAGGTGTCATAAACGTCAATAGATGCATCAGTTTAAAAAAAAGTGTGTATTCTCTTTGAAATAGACCTAACCACAGGTAACAAATAATAAAATGGTATCAAATAGATTTTTTATGATAATTTGCATTAAGGGCCATTTTAAGTTATTTTGTAGAAATTTAAAGGAGTTGTCCTTCTTCTCACATTTACACTTACAATTTAGACTTCTCACAAGTAATTACAACAGTTTTAATCGTTGGAGTAAAATATTGTCAAAATTTGTCTCATTTTATTGATAATAATGTATATTTAATAAGTTGATGTATTGTCACATTTATTATTTGGATGTGAATCATCTGTGCACTATTTAAACGTAAAACAAAAAGATAAACAATCAAAATATTCCTCGACTACTTTTGTAGGCAACGCAATAAAAGAACTTAAAGTTACTTAAAAACGAAAACCAAATGTTGTTGAATAATAATACTGTTATAAATTTCTAATTACAATTTTTCTTGTAGATAATTTAAAAAATCTCCAAATCTATTGAAATTATAGTAAGCCAATATCATGGGATCCAGTTATAGATTGTTCAAAACCAAATATACAATCGTATGTTGTATTTACTATGTAAGGATATAAGTATGTTTATACATAATTAAAGTAAAGATATCTTTTGTATATTATGTTCATATAATTTGTATAATTTACATTTTCCAATCGTTGTATTCCGTAGGAGAGGAGGGGTGAATGTTTAAAAATGCGGCCTTTTTAAAGTTTGAAAAGAATAAAGTTGTTATTTTCCGGTTTTACAATAAGTAGCACAGAAAAATAAATAATTGTACCCAACTCCACCCATATTTGTTTCTTACATTAATCAAGACTATTATCGCCAACGATCGGAAAAGTGAATCTAATAAAAATAAATAAATAAAAAAGTAAAAATAAATCAGTAATGCGCAAAAAGATTAGGCATACGGTTTCCTTTCATATTATTGGAATCAATAAGAACAATATCCTTCTTGAAACAAATATGTTTGATATATAAAGTGATCTAACTGTTTGTTTGTAATAAATGCAAACACATTAATAATAAACAATAAAAGCGATTGAAATAAAATGAAACAAATGATCAAGTTGAAGTCCAATTTTTATTAAAACAGAATTAAACAGAGAGTACAATTATTTTACGTATGTATTAAGTACAATATTTATCATTTAACAATAAACTAAATATTTTTCCATTATCTAAAATTCTTTGTATTTCCAAGGAATTATTTTTATCATTTTATACCTTGTTCACATGCAATTATTGTACAAAGAGAGACTTTTTTAATGTTGTTTAGTCAAGTCAGGTACGGTGACAAAAGAGGACAGAAACAAAAGGCGACAACTTGATGGATGAATGTTGGTGTATTTAGATGGCACTTTGGGGTTGCTAGTTGATGTTTACGATGTCAAATATATTTCTCTCTTTGAGCATGTTGTCATTTTATGTACTTGTAGTTACTAGTGGGTTAAAATCCAAGAAAACAAAATGTGTTTTCTATAGGAAAGATATCTATTTATGGAACTTGGTATTTTTACATGATGAGTTACTATTTCCATCTTAGGAACTCCTTTAAGGAATATTATATTCTTATTACCTCCAACTGTCAGTTTGGCTATGTCAGATAAACTTAAGGTGCAAACTAGTTATAAAAACACGTGCGTTAATTGTTGCCATTTGCTTTTTTATCAATTTAAATTCTCATGTAATACTAAAAAAGTTAAGTGTACATATTTTTTCCCACCTTTGCATTAAACAAAAGTGATACGTATAATTTATTTCGATTGGTTAATAAACCTGAAAACTTATCGGCTTAATATTCCAGGCTAGTAATAGAACATTATCCCTCATTAAAAATAAAAACAAAAATAATTTCATTGTGTATGGAGTTAGTAGAGAAATTCGAGGTTAATAATGAAAGATTTTTGAATACGTACTACATGTCGGTTTGGATACTTTGCCTATTTTTATATACAACGCCATAATTATTGATTTGTATTATTTTTGCAATCATTAATTTTGTTGTCAAATATTAAACGTCATGAAATATGAGATTTTTTATGGTAGATAATTTTTTTTTATTCTACGGTAAAATCAGAGGAATATTAAGATATTTCAAATATTAAAGCATGAACTGACTGATTCACAAACCTTGAAGAGCAACACATTTGAAAAGCTCATGCATAAAATAATTACATAACTAAGTCACTGTGTATTAGTCTCTATTTCTTCGATCATTAAATGAACAAAAATCGTACTTATACGAATTTTTGAAACTTGTAATGATTGAGTTACAAAAGTAATTTTTTATAAAACAAACAAACAAAGAACGAAACTGAAATATTTTACATCAAGATATTTGCTTTTAATTTTGTAAATTAAGTGGCAAGGCATGTTTTAAGTTACAATTGAATGAATACTACTAAGAATTGTGAAAAAGGAAGGTATCAAAATTAAAAGGAAATTCACTTAGTGAAAAACAGTCAATATTGGTTACTTTTTGTTGTATATGATTTGCGAAAATGTTTTAGGCTGTAGAAAAGATTTTATTGTTTTACGTGAGGGTTCCATCACTTTTGAAATACCGCTACCACATAATTATTCAAAAAGTATAAAATACATTTTCAAACTTTCAGGATAGAATTTTTTTTTAACTATAGTAAATTCAAATTAATTTACATTAAAATTCTCATTTAAAACCATAATATTGAAATATTCGTTAATAGCAGACAGAATAAGTTTGGATATGTCAAATATTGTGATACGAAATATGTACTATAGCCTACTTATTGTTCATAAACTAAACATAATGAATACTGAAACTATTTTAGTTAATTAGTATAGAACTGGTTACGATTATAAATTGAATTGGAAAATTAATAAGTTATGTTTAACCGTATCGACCTGGAAAAAATTGTAAACTATAAATATATTCTCAACTAACGAACGGTACATCTCAATATAAATAGGCCTAAATGACAGTCACACATATTTATCTATTTCACTTTTTTTCGTAATGGCCTAGATGTGAAAAGCGGATAAGCGTAGTTTTTATTTGTAATGAAATTTACTAGTAATAAAATTTTGTAATAATAAATCCACATTCTATATTGTTTGAGAGTTGGTGCAACAACTTATAATGTTAGTATTGTAGGTTGATTAAAAGAATCTACTAATCACCAAAACTGAATAATTTTAAATAAACAGTTAATGTTTACCCTTTCTCTTGAAATATGATAATATCAATTGTTTGGTGGATTCTCTGCTTTGAAACAACAATTTTTATATCATTTTGACAATTAACAACCTATAAAGTTGTACAGCCTAAAGGCTGAAAACAATCCTCTTTGTATTTTTATTCATTTAAAGCGAAACATAAATATTGTTCTTTCTCAACATTTAGTTATAATTGACAAATTTAAAGATAAAATTCAAACTAAAAAAAAAAGAAGTTTTTGCTTAGTACCTTGTGAAGGCTGTTTATGATATGTGTAAATGTTTGATAAGGTATAAACAAGTTATAATATAAACATAATAAATCGTCTTCAAAACCTACTTCCTATTTATTTATTGTTTTTAAATTTGTGTGGCTAATATACTTCTTCTAACAATTAAAAAATATTTTTTTAACAAGATAAAAATTGTCCGCTAGTGGAAAAAGAGAAGAAGAAAAATCACTATTACAATTTTTCGATTTTTCTGGCCAGTAACCTAAACAGCTCGGGTATTAAAGCGCATGTACATGTATGTAAGATTCATTATACCTGTTCTCGGGGCCTTGATATGTGTACATTTGATGGTTCTAGTATTCCGTATAACTACAATGTAACCATGCGATACTTCGAAGATAAATAAATTTATTTGTAACAGGCAACGTTGTGAATTTAATAAAATAAAAAATAACACTATTCAGAAAGGAAGTCTTATTGAAAGGCGTACCCTCACCTAAATGTCAGTTTAAATGATACGACTTACTGGAATAGCATACTTATTCAAACTCAATTTGCAAAAAACATGAATATTTACTTCGGAATGGAAACCTTCAATCTGGCATTTCTAAATAAATTTTCATCTAATGGAACTGTTTATGCACGTTGATTCCTACATTGTTATAAGTCGCAAGGAAATACTTATTTAAAATAATAAAAAAATATAAATATATGTATGGAATATTTTCCCTTTTTTGACGATTTACTAGAAGGCTTAATGTTTTATTTCATATTTTTCTAAATTTTCAAAACATTTTTTTAAGTGCTTAGAAACCTTTGTAGTACTTCCAAGATTGTTGGTTAATTTCTAAAATGGCGGCCGTTTAAAAATTTTTCACGGTAAGATGCAAGATCTTATGATAGCGAGTAATGTTTGAATGGTTTAATTATTTATGTTAGGTAATTTATTATTAATATCACCTAAAACACCTAACGTGTAACAGTTAAATTAAAATTCAACAATAGCTCTAATACGTTATATATATTGTAATCAATTTTAGTTACCTACACTTGTCGAAACTATAATGACCATACGAATGATAACATAATTTTCAGCAAAAACCACTCCTATTTGAGTAATACAAATAAATAATGACTTTTTAATTACCAAGTTATCTCAGTTTTTAATATGCACTCAAACCCTACTGATACTAACTGTCTAGTGTCAGTATGGTTTGTGGTCATGTAACAACATCGTATAAGAAGTTAGTCATTAAAATGATGGTTTTTGTGTAAAATTGTGTTTCATTCATTTTGTGAAAATAATGATTAAATTAAAAGAATTAAATAAATATTTTTATGATTTTGAAAGAATTTAGTTCAAACCACCAGAGGTGAATGTTTTTTTTGGAATATTCACCAGACGTGTCAGAATACTAGTAATAGAAGGTATCCTGTTGAATAAATAAGTTAACTGTTGACTCACATGTTAGATTTAAATCCTATTTTTGATAAATATAGTTAATTTTTGTTTATAAATGATTGGTAAAAATTAGTTATGTCACAAAAGAGACATATGCGAACGGTTTTTTACTCTTTTTAACAAATCATAAAAAGTAAAATCTGGCCGGTAGACAGGTGATTTATAATAGAAAATATAAATATCTTTCTTTTATTGTGAAAATCACCCGCCACCTAGTTAGTTTGGAGGAAGGTTTAGTTAAAAGCATATAAATGTTTCATCAATTTTTAGATATTTATGTGTACATGAAAATTTATCATAGACTCTTAAATCTATAAATAATGATCCTATGTCATTATATATTAAGCTTGTAAAAATTTATGATTCTACCATTGTAATTAATAGTATATTTATATATAGTAGGAAATAATCAGCATATTGTGAAACCTTTTTCATTAGCTGTATATATTACTAACACTAGAATTACGTATTTAATATCTTATGTGAGACTATTTCATTAATACACGTGTTCACCTTATTTCGCTAAGAAAGGTGAATAAATATAATAAAGCTTATTTTAATTTACTACTACCCCATCATGGCTACTATCTTAATATTTATAAATAATGTAAAAACTTTTAGATTTACTTCATTTCTTTTTACAATAAATTTTGTCTTATATTCGGAAAAAAGTTTAAAGGTGCATTAGAAGAAAGTTAAAACACTAAATCATTGGCGACGAAGAAAATCCTTTCGGATTCTCGTTAAACTTTATGTTTTCCTTTAAATCTAACCTCAAGATCCCGGTCACCTGGAGTTGCTCCCTAGGCGGTTTTCTATGCTCTACCATTCACATGGGACTCATACATAAATAAAGGTGATGTCTAAATCTGGGCTGTTGTTTAGAATTTAGATGGTTTCGTGTGTATTTTTTATTTTATTATTTTTTTAGAAGAAATATATTTCATTAAAGAAAATAGTATTAGCTTTACGGTACTTGAAATGGATAAATAATGTTTAAAACAATAAAATTTACAATTAATTTTCAAGTCATTGCATCTCTTTATTAAGTTTTCATAATATATTATTTGATATGTCTCAATAATTTACTAAAACTAACACTGCTCATGATGTTTATTTTCTAAATTTGAAAATGGTTAATTGTTTCTAAATATTATTTTATTTTTCCTTTCTAATATAACAATTGAAAATTTTAAATATTTATTTATTTATAAAATTTAGTAAATATATTTGTTTCAGTAATTATTCATAACAAAAAAGTGTTTTAGAAAATATTTTCCATACTCATAGACACAGAAGAAATTTTAAAATGGTTTCTATGTAAGTTTTAACAACTACGCTTCGTTTTAAGAATCAAGAAAATAACGAGATTTTTTAAAAATTGGGATAAAAAAAAGTTTCAGACGCACACACAAAAGTTATAGATAAAGAGAAAATTGTCCTTGTTAAGAGTAATTAATTTAAATTTAAACACTTCATCTCATACCTGGTTTAAATACTGGTGTTAAAAAATTACATTTAATATTAAAATTAGTACCTATAATATACTTACGTATTTTAATATAAATTTGTTAATTCTTCAGTTTAATCATTATTATTGTGTTATTTGTATTTTTAAATTTAATTTTGTCTTATTATTTTTTAAAATTTCGATGCTTAATTATTGCTGTACTCTCTCAACCACCACATCCCACACCCAGTGACGCTAATTCCCATTATTAATAATGTATATCCTATCCACGGAGTAACTATTATAAATTATGTTAAACCATGACATGAATTAGATTTGTATACAACCAAAAAATGATTTATTGTTCTGTGTACGAATGGAACTTATGATATAAAACTTTATGACTGTCGATAAAATACACTACCCAACGAATATTACAAGTAAAAAAACAAACAAAAGAAAAACACTATTTTACGCGTATTAACAGTGTTAATTTATTTTTGAAAATCGAATTAGAAATCCACTCTCTCTATTTTAATTTATTATCTCATTTTAATTTTCCTTTCTAAATTGTATGTAAGTAGTCAAATCTAATTGAGGTAACCTATAAATAATGTAAATTATAAAACACAAACACAAAATTAAAACCAAAAGAAACAAATGAGCCATATTATTTTGATGTTTTTGTATTAAT
This sequence comes from Aphrophora alni, assembly GCA_963513935.1. Lineage (NCBI taxonomy): Eukaryota > Metazoa > Arthropoda > Insecta > Hemiptera > Aphrophoridae > Aphrophora > Aphrophora alni. The sequence goes on along the minus strand of OY740771.1, from coordinate 34,148,082 downwards.
TTAATAACTAAAAAAAAACATTTTTTGCTCTTTGAGCAAAACATTTTTGATGTACGAGGGCAAATATTTACAGTATTAAGTAATAGCTTTCTTCCAGTATTTTTTTATTGATTTAAAGTAACGATTGTATACGTTATATTCCAACTGTTCATGGGCTGCTTAATCTGTGTTTCGTTAGTTATTACGAACTAAAACTGATAATTTGTTAAACTTATTTTAAGAGTACTAAGCCTTTAATTCATAATGTTTTTTTAAAAAATGAAGCAAAGCAAAAAACTCAAAAGAACTACTACTTGACCTTTTAGGTAATAGACATCACTTTCCCCCTACTTTCGTAGTAATTGTGCCAAATGAATATGTAGGAATCGTGGCTCAGTTGGCAGAGATGCCAGCTTGTATTACTGTAATTCGGATTAGTGAACTGTCAGGCTACGCGGGTTCCCGCCTAAATGATATCGTACTGTTTTTCTGTGTATGACATGACTCCCTCCATCTTAATTACATGCTATTGACGGGTATAAAAACGTATGCCCCTTCTTTAAATAAAAAAATAAGTAAATAATAATATATTAAAACATAATAATAACAATAAATAAATACAATATGGGTTTTATGTTTTTGTCTACGGTGTGGTGGGGGGAGAGGTAGAGCAATATTTTAAGGGTATTTGGTCGCCTGGACTTACCAATCAGCTAGGATTGACCGTTTTAGGTTGTAAATTAGTAAATTGTTATCAATCAGTCAGTTACTTATTATTGTTATGGTATTTAGAAATAATATATCAAAACCTCCAACTATAATTGTGTAACCTAATATTACATATCGATAGCTATAAGTTAACAAGTTTAAAATATTTTTTTCGATTAGTTTCACCTTTTCAAGTATAGTTTTATCCATATTTTCTAAAATTTGAAAAGATTATTTAAATAATCAAAAATCTGAAAAGTTCAATTGAATTATTGCGTTTCGACAAAATGTTTTAAAATGTACAGGTTACTTTTAGAATTTAATGTTTTTGTTTCGTTTGTAATTTGGAAAGTATCTATAAAGTTAATTGCTTATAAAGCCTTATATAATCATTCGACAATTTATATACCTGTTGAGTAATGAGTACGATTACCATATAAATCCTTTATTATAATAATTTGTTTACCACTTTTCATTATTTATTTGCCTATGAAGATAGGTCTGTGTTAATCTATGCACTTGATTTGTCCACTTACAATGTTTTGGCATTAAAACAGGAAAAAATTCCCCTAAATCAGAAACTACGTTATCCAGATACTTGATATTCACCGTTTAGAAGCAAATTTATAAAGAACTTAAAACATAGTAGATACTGGAATGTAGGCTACTACAGAAGAAGGGAATATCAAACAAGTAAACGACTGAGAAGGAGGAACAAGGCTCTGTTTTTCCATCTCTTTCTTTCACGTTTCAAACACCCGCTTTAAAGCCACTCAGACATGACCCCTATTCGACAGATGGTATATTTTCACATGATGCTAAGGAAGGACAAAAGAAAGGCGAACTTAATTACCATATTTCCTGTAGTATTTCACATGGTTGTTAATTAATGGTTTTACGGATACTAGTAACGAATGTTTGTAAGTTTTTACATTTTACGTCGATATCAGAACTAGTAACTTGATATCATTGTTTACTTAGTTACTTACATTCGTAATATGTTATTTGATCATAAAAAAAATCGATGACACATTATAAAATGTAAATTCGTTTTCGAACACCAAAAAGTATTAATTTTAACATTAAATGTCGTCTGTTGTCTGCGCAATTGTGTACAGCCCAAACGAGTGAAAACATCATGAGAACATTTCTTTGTTGGCTTATTTTTGCCATATTCGGAGAGTTTTTTCCTATGTAATTGAAATCAGCCAATAAATTCGCTTTATTATTGATTTTGATCCAATTTTAGGAACATTTTGCCTTAAAATAGTCAAACAAACTTATTGGCCCTCAAATGGCGATTCAGGAGTTATATATAAAATAATACGACTATGGAGATGCTATAGTGTCGCGATTTATCATAAATGACACCACATATTTTGTTCAGAATTGATAAAATGTGGCGATTAATCACCCAGATCAAGAATAATTACTATAATTTACTCTCATCTCCAGTTTATGGCATAAGCTAATAGAGTAAACTCTTTGTTAAAATAAATAAATAATATTTCATCTAAACATTTTGTATATATATTTTGGTTGAGATAACAACAAATTTACTCTTTTAATTTATAGCTGTGTGTGAAATAATTATAATGGAATGTTGCATCTTTGTATTTTTCACTTTTAATTAGCATCTATTTTTAGTTGAATTACTTAAAATTATTTGTTGTTATTGATTCTTCTGATACTTTGTTTGAAATATCATGACCAAGATATCAATTTTTAAACAAATGAAAAAATATTTTAAAACATATATTATTTTAAAAGTTATTTCTTCGATTTGTTGATTAGCCTAAGGTTGCATAAACAAAGTAACAATTAATTGTAAGTAAGAATCATATGTATATATGTAAGTATATATATATATATATATATATATATATATATTTACTTAAACATTCTTAAAAGATTTAAGTTTTTAAATTGATATTTGTGTTATTAAGTTATGCAATACGAAGACTTGTAATCCCATACAAAAATCTAGATTTTTATATTGTTTTTTTTTGGTATTTTATCTAAAAAATACTTTGTGCATTTCATTCCATTTTTTTACACCATAGGCTGGTTTCAATACCATAAAACAATAAAAATGCCATTTATTTATTTTTTTGTGTAAAACTATTTGAACATAAATTCGTCAAGTTACACAAACCCACATATGAAAAATAAATTTATAATTTAATTTTATAAATTTAATGAACAGACATGATTTTGTTTGTTTGATATTTGTCTGAAATTTAAAAAAAAAAACACGGAGAACAATTGACCTGTACACATATTTGAAAAGAAGCCAACAAGTCATCCGAAGGTCAGCGCCAGACTACCTGCCAGGAAACACCTGCTCAGATTGAATTTAGTCATCACTCCCCACTTCCTCTGGTCAGGTTTTTTTTAGGAACTTCAATATTAATTAAGACACAGGCCACTCACCGAGCCCTCCTAATACCACAACAGTATTTCAGATTACTGCCTCCAGCGTGGATTTTACCTAATAAGCAACATGGGTTTATTAAAGGATATCTTAACCCCCCCCCTCCACGTTAATAAAAACACGTAAGGAAACGTAAAAGCTATTTTTGAATTTCCTTGTCGGTAGGCGATTAGTACGTAACCAAGATAGAGATTGCGAAAACTAACATATGTGAATCAATCTGTAATTAGGCGATTTCAATGTGTCTAAACCATATAAGTAACTTGCACATTAAAAATTTATTGCACCGACAACAATTCTTAATGTCTTAAACATTAAGATAATTTTAATTATTAGTTTTATGTCATTTGATATAATTTGACTTTGGAGATTGTTTTATTTCATATTTAATTTAAAGTTTGTACGCTAAGTCTGTTATATTATTTATTTCATTTTGTTTTATTTCATTTTTTGTGTGTTGTTTATTTTATTTTTACTTTATTTACATAATAAAACATGATAAGAAAATGTAAAACTGTGTTTCATTTTGGTGAAAATTATGATTAAAATAAAAGAATTAAATAAATATGTTTATGATTTTGAAAGAACTTAGTGCAAACCACCAAGGGTGAATGTTTTAGGAATATTCACCAGACGTGTCAGAATACTAGTAATAGAAGGTATCCTGTTGAATAAATAAGTATATTGAATAGTATGTTAGATTTAAATCCTATTTTTGATAATATAGTTATTATTTGTCATTTTTCATTTTCTATTGTTGAGCTATTGTTGATTCTAATGTAAAATTTACTTAAAATCAGTTAATTAATTATTTATTGAAATTTCGTTTGTTATTTATTGTGTTATTTCCTTTTCAATAATTTCTTAGTTCCTATATACTTATTTTATGCTTTTTTAAAAAATATTTTTATTGTTTTCCAAGTAAATTAATAAATTGTTTGTGTACTAATAAATTAATAAATTTGTTTTGTACTAATAAATTAATAAATAAACTGTTAATTAACTAGTTACATCACTTAATAGTATATAATATTTCAAACAATATTTATTATTTAAAGTTAAAAATGTCTATTGCATTATAAGTTAATTCTCAGTCCTTCTAATATACCAATGTGTGCAATACAAAATAAGAATGACATTTTTCTAATACAGTATAAGCAAAGTTAGATGCAATGATTATTCATTCAGTAACAAGTATGATAACCCCGTCATTTTAGCCCCCCTCCGTTGAATACAATATGGGTTTTTGTTCTAAATTAAATTAAATATATTTCTGGGAAGTCTAATATTCCTACTCTCCAAAACTGCCGCAGCACATAAATGGAATCATTATTTTCATACGTATAGGAAGTCGTCTATAATTTTTCTTGGAAAAAACATAAATACAAAATAAAATAATATGTATAATACATATATAACAAATCATTTAAATGTTATTGACAAAATTGTTTACTTACGCTTACAACTACAAATTTATTTTATTTTATTAACATTTACTTAAAAAAAATAAAATTTGGAACAAAAGATACTTGGATGATACTTGGTCAGAGACGTATATTTCTTTTTATAATATTATTATATAATTTATAAAAATAATTATTTTTCATTTCATTACATAACATAAACACTGGATTACTGCCTATATGAAATAACTAATCTTTTATTTTCATTGATCGACACTACGGCTTTTAGTCAACATCTTACTTCAATGTAAGGAACCCTGAAAATAAGTAATTTCATAGTTTTCCATCTCACAAAATATTCCAGGAACATTTTTTACCTTTCCCAAATCGATTGGTATAGCTTGGATAATTGTAAGGATATTACACCTTCTAAATCTCTTTTCATGGTGTAATTTAATTTTTTTTTTGTTCGATAACACCTAGGTGGGAAGTTGGTGTCTGGAATTCTTGTTTTGTTTGACTAGAAACGGGTTTTCTGTTTGAATATGTGGATTATATTGGACAATATTCAAGTATCGTTTATTTGGTAAAATATTGCAGTATACTGCCTTAATATTCTAGAGTAGCACAGTTATTTTTATTTGTTTCTCAAGGGGATCTAAAAATTAAGCTCATATTTTGAGTAATATTTAAAACTGACGACATAATGTATACAGAAAATTAAATCATATTGGCTCAACATGTGATAATAAACTATTTAACACAGAATCCTTTCAAGCCACAAGATGTTTCAATTGTTAGCAAAGTTACTCCTGAGCATTTGATCCGATGTAGACATTTAATCCCGTATCTTGTACGGCTTCAAAATCCCTATTACTACTATTAAGGATTATTAATGTGTTATGAATGTGTTTGAGAATATTCAAGAAGTTTATATCTTCCAACAAAATTTTTTTTCTATCAAAGTTGATTTTCTTAAGACTTACTTAGTACTTATTTCAAAGCGTGCTCGAAAACCGCGTAAAGAAAAATAATACCCAAATTAAAATTTGAGTACCTACTTTCCCTTGTTTTGACATATTTTCTCAAATACCAATAATTTCGTCCGAGTTATTAAATTTATTAATCCCATAAAATTCGTGTTACAAACTAGGCTTAGTGTCTTACTAAAAAAAAATACAAAAAAGGTATTTTTAAAATTATATTTGTCCAATATATACCAATATACTTTTATTTATATCAACCTAAAATAAAATAGAAATTATAGTCTAATCTGTTGTCTCTGGTAATGCATATGAAATACTGTACATATTATTTAAGACCTTAAACGTCATGCAAATTTTTCATGTCCGATTATCTATCCTAATATATCTATCTGATTCCCTTAAAATAAAGACCAACTCAAATACCGCACTAAATACATTGTACAAATACACAGGAAAATCGACATACGTTTACGTATTCACTACTTATTCTAATACAATTTCCATAAATACAAATGCCCTTTTACAATTGTTATTATAAATACCAATATAATCAAATAACTCACAGTATATAAAATATCTGTTAATATATCTGAAAATTATTTATTTTTGACATATTTTATAATATTGAAATTGTGTTAATTATTAATTCCCAAATCAGTTTTATCGCAAAATCCTTATATGATCTATAATATAATAATAACTTATAGACTTTTAACAAATGAATTTTAGATATATACAATGGTTGTCAATACAAATTGATGTGACCCTATCCACTCTAGATCTAGGTTGTACAGTTTGAACGAAATAAGACACTTGCTAGTCAAGCATATCAGGAATATTTAGTTAATGTAATATTTGAGATATACTTTCAACACCAGCTCATTTAACTACGATTAATGAAATATTCACTGTGTTTCTTATGTAAGTATAGAATGTGTTTAATATTAATTTTTATTTGTGTAATATGTTTATGAATACAATAAATGGCAAAAAAAATTATAGATATGACTAGTTTAAAAAGAAGGGCTTATTTATATACACTTAAGTAGTGTTAACTCTATTTACAAGGAACAGGAATATGTTTGTATATATACTTTATCAAATATAGTATACCCTGACATACAAAATTTTCAAGATGAAAGAGTCTACAATTAAAATTTTTAAGATGATACTTTTTAGGGTCCCTAGATATAATATTTTTTGTTGCTGATCGTTTGTGTGAATACAAAGTTGTAGTTTGTTTTCATTTGTTATAATATTTACTTAAATTTAACATGTATTGGAACACTTGTAGAAAAAATCGGTTATCTCAAAATTTCGGTATTGTTAAAATAAATAAATAAAAATTTTTTTTTTACTCTTTTAAAACTGACTGTAATAATATTTGTTCATATATTGTATTACTCATTATTTAGTGCACTAGGACCAAAAGAAATATTGTATACAAACTCCACAAAAAATCATTTTGAATCTATTGATCAACTAAATCAATATAAACAAAAATTCTAATACTATTTCAAACCGCTTATTGTATATTAACATATAGAATTTGGACTGCAGCTCATTACTAATATTTTCCCAGGTAATATACAAAATTACTATCTTGACTGTTAATTCCTTTTATTTGGTCTTTTATAAATTTGTTCTAAGTCCTAACCAATTCCATTTTATCAAAAGTTGCGTTACATTGCTTTACCCTCTTCGGAAATATTCGACTTTATTTTCATTCCCCATTTTCCATTTTCACTTTTTGAATGAAAACTCACAAACATATATTTTTAGCTATGAGTAATTTTTGTACATATTCTTATGTTTTCTATTGGTGTGGAGGATACTAGTTTAATAACTTTACTTCATTTATTTATAATTGTATTATTTGAATGAGCCATAACTTCAAAGATAATAAGTTACCGTATCTTCCAAAACCAATTACAACTTGTAGATTTACGAGGGGAGATAAAAACGACCCTATTGTTTGCAAGACCTCCGTCCCCAAGATATTTAGGCACATTATTCCTTCCCTGCACAATTAGTTGTATCTCAATTGCCCGCATTATCAACGAAAGTTAGTTTGACCTGTTCTCTGTGAGGGTGAAACGCTTATCACACAATATATTTTGCAGTAAACATCATCATCAACAACAACAACAACAACAATGGCTATCTACACAACATGTTGATTTTCTGGGGGTAATATCAATATTGTATGAATATTGATATATCTCCGTCTTGATTTGGTTTACTCAGCTTTAACATGTCTAATAGTAGTTCTTCGTGAATAAGTTACCTACTACCACAGACAAGAGAATAAACCCAGATCAACTGCCATGACATTAAGTAATGTTTTGACTAACGTTCAACTGAAGAACCTTGGGTAGTGATACCACTGATAAGCGGTGATTCCAATTTATACGATAATCTGACGGACCTGGAACAAGACAGACAGGTTTATTTACAATTCTACTGGAATTAAACACAACGTCGCTCTTTAAGTTTTTAGAATTTTTAAGTTCATAACTCGAGAACCACTGATCCGATTTTCATTCGGGTTTTCTTCCCTACTTAGGTATAATATCTGCTCACATATTATTCTGATTCAATTATTTCATTTGTATTAAGGTTATAACAATTTTGTCTTCAATGATAATAATAATCGATGAATTTTCTACATATAAAAAAAAAATCTAAAAATATTAAGCTAGGAACTTTTTTTTCAGTAACAAAGACGAAATACATTGGAATGGTAATTGGAACTGGCAAATATTTTGAAATCGGTTCTGTGGTTCCTGAATTGTTTCTAAGTTGTAATTATGTTTTCTGCTGAAAAGTAGGAAATCCAGATATTCTCTTGTCTGTGCTATTAGCTTTGTTCATGGTATTGCCATCAAAATGGTATGCCTACCACAGTCAAAGCTACATTATTTAACATATCATACTTCGCTTCACTTTAGTAGATGACTAAGATCTGGTGACCATGATAAAAGTAATTCTCCTTCTCAATGGAACACGTAGCAGAGAAAAGTGAATTGGCAACATTACTAGTACTAATTTTGGAAGTATGTCTTTTACGTTTTTATTGTTTCCAATAAAGCTCTATTTTATCTCAATCCACTTGAGAAGTGGATGTTTTCAATTGATCGACAAAATCAATACCAAAATAAAATAAAAATACATAATAACAAATTTGATACTCTCACATTGTCAAAATAACATTTTATAATGTTGAAATACATATAGTATAAACAAATGTTTATATCTTATTTAGTAAACATACTTTTTCTCAAAAGATGTTATATTTTTTTATTACAAAATATTGGATTAAATTTCATACACTGTATTTATTCAAGTAACAGGCTTCCGTAGCCCTTTTAACACAAATTAATAACAGTTTTAAAATTGGCTCACTTTGATTCACAAGGTAATTGAGTTTCGTCGAAATTAACACACAAACAAATATATTTAAACTTTTTTTTTACGATTTTATTTCTTTAAGGCGTCACTACATTAAAACTAGTGAAGTGAATACTTACACGTTAGTTCTCTTTTAATATAAAAATTTATTTGGTAATAAAAAGTGTCAATAATATTATATTATTAGTATTTATATAATTAGAAGGGGAAATTGGAGAAAAATATTAAGTTTAAACTTAGCCTTTTATTATAGGAATTTTTGTTCGGTTTAATCGAAATCCGTTTAGTAAAACAATGTAACTTTCATCCGCACTACTTTGGAGGTTAACAGATATCCACGCAACTACATTTTCATTCAGCTGATATCAGTCTAAAACATAAATAAAAAAAAATAAAAAATCCACAAATGTTATTACACAATAATAGAAATTTATTTTTACGTGTGTTTAATAAATTGCTCTTTTAAAACCAGCTATGTTTATGGTACACAATTTATATGTGATGATAAAATAACGCAACTCAATTTCGTTTCTTATGTTAGAAAAAAGTGTTTTACAAAACTGTTATTATTGTTACTTTTATGTATCCATCATTTTTGTTTCATTGTGTCTTATATAAAGTGGAAGTCTGTTTTTATTCTGGGTTAATAAATAAAACACAGACAACGCCACAAAAATAGTTATATACAACACATATTGGAGTTTGTTGTTCTTGCCTCATATTCCATCGCAGTTTTGAGACTTGAAGATTGTTGGGATTTCACGGGTTATTACTTCCATAAGTAAAGTTCGATTCGCTTTGTGGTAACACGAATTACGTTCATACGATGAAAACTTTCTACATTTAGACGTTTTGTCAAATAGAATAGAAAACTTTGCTGACAAATAATAGTTTAGTAAATAAAAAGTTAAAATGTTATATATATATATATATATATATATATATATATATATATATACTGTAAATATGAGTTTGCATAACACCTTTGTATTATAAAAATAACTACTGGACAATTAAATTTGATGCGTGTGATACATCACATCAATAGTTTCTCAGATAACTTACAGATAAAATAACTTATAAGTGTAGATAAACTTACAATATAATTATCTATAGGCTAACGTTTGCAAAAGTAACAATGTTTAGGTAAATACAAATATAAATGTGAATTTACCAAAAATAAACAGACGATAATCAATAAAGAAACAGAATTTTATGATTTTGTTACATCAATAAAACGTGCTTTAATAACACAGAACATGATTTGAAAGTTTTTCTTCATATTTCAAATGTTAGAGTGATTCCCTGCTAATTGTTTTATTATTTTAATAACAAATGTGTTAAATCCTAATGTTATTTTTAAAATGTATCATCTTTATAAAGTGTTCTAGGTAAATTATAAAATGGAAGTTTTCTTCTCAGGTCTTGTGGTGTAAATCTAAACAATAATTTTGTGAAATGAAAATATGTATCAATTTAGTAATTAAAAAAAAAATCTTTTTTTTTTTAATCAGGTTTAATGTTTATTATTTTACCAAAAGATGGACTTTCAAAAGAGGCATGAATTTGTTTTAATTAACTTGTGTTAAGTTTAATAATTTGAAAGTAATACTTGAGACAATATAATGAACTTTACTATTATTTTTGACGTAAAATTCAATTTAATAATAAATAGTCATTCCGTAATTCGTCCTTATATTATATACTTAATACATCCGTAGATTAGACTTTTGCACATTTGTTTATACATTTAAAAAGTAATTTTTTCAAAAGATTATTTACTTACGTGATATATAATTTAACAATGTTAAAATGTAATTTAATATTGACCCACATATTCACAATAAATAATATTGAATTCAGGATTCCTCCATTAATTAAGTTTAAGATAATAGTATATAGTATTGATAGCTTATTTTCTATTTATTATCAGTATTTACAATTAAAATTCGACTGATTTACAATTTTTATAATTAAAAAAAAAAAAAAAAAAAAAACGAAAATATGAAGGAGAGGTAGGACTTTAAGATAAACAGTAATTTGTACCGATAAGGGTATGGAATAAAGTTTTATTTGCAATTAAATTAATTTAAATAAACCTATTTTCTCAAACTGACTATTGATTGGGTTCTCAACTTAACATGTCATCCGGCTAAATGTATACATTTGACCTTGCGTAACTCGTGCACAACGTGTATATATTTTGTTATCGCTAATTTTTAACTCTGATTATTGGACCATATTAACTTTTGTACGTGCTGTAAGCATTCAAATTATTTTTTTTAAATAATACGTTGTAGAAAGTGGATCAAATTTATATTTATTGGAATCTCCTAATGAACTTGAAGAATTACTCGTATGGAAAATAAATGTCATTCATAATGGTGACCTAACGAAATACCTAACCTAATAAATATTCTAACCTAAATTTTTGTATAAAGTAACTCAATTACATTAAT
>OY740771.1:34089202-34134202 GCA_963513935.1 Aphrophora alni | reverse complement strand
AGTGTAATGATAATAAATTATGTCCTTTTTATATCAAAGAAACTTTATCATCAATCATTTTTATTCTTAAAACATTATTGTCGCTAGTGTAAAATCGTTTCTTTACGATCTTTAAAAAGCGTTGCTGACTTGTTGATGTGGTAGAAAGTACATGAAATATGATCACAAAAAATAAATATAATAATAATAGTAATTATAAATACATTTTAGAAAATTATAAAGAACATGGAAGAAAAACTATCCCCTACATAAATACATGGTTTGTATACGCAAGATGGCTGTGGTTTGAATTTCTATTCAATTTCTATCATGTTTTCTTACAACTTAAAATCAATAACTACAATTTACTAGCATACATATTTTGTGTTTTGGTTCATGATCTTTTTATTAGGATAGTTAGTTCAGTTTATTTTGGTCTACGTTAATATGTCCTCCATCATATTTATAATAACATCAATCATTACATTTATTCAGATTTTGGATTTGGTTTTTATTTCCTAAAATGTTTTAAATTTTGGCATTTGTTATGTTTAAAACATTTCCATAAAAATGGTGATATCTCAATTAAATCACCTGCAAAAAAATAAACTCCCGATTCTCTATCACTTTGAAAATAATCTGTGTGCAGTTGAGAGTGAAGTACTAAAGATATGCTTTGGCCTGATTCATCGTAAAATGAATTAAACCCAATTTGAAGAAATTGGATATTTTGATTAAATACCAAAAAACCACTATATTGCTTTTTGAACCACTATAATTTTATCATTTCTCCTCATTAATGAATAGATAATATGAAAATCATACACTAAATATTTCGTCTTCGTGTATATTTTAACTTATGTTTTGAAATTAGACTAACTTTTACCGATACAAATCCTAAAATAACGGAGTTATAAGTCACATAAATATCAATATATATATATATATATATATATATATGAAAATAGTTTCTGTCGAATGTTAGTATGTGTAATTAATTATTCCTTCATTTAGAGTTTTAATTATCTTGAAGGTACCCTAGAGGCAAGTAGTTCACATTGGTATAATAGATTTATTATATCACGCAAAGGAGTTAAGGGGTGCCAGCTCTTATTCTGTTTTCTTCGCGCTACTTTCTTTATGTACAAAGTTTCTAGTTTTATATCTTTCCATTTGTTTATTATTTTAAAGTTATAAATTAGTCTTCACTGAGAGAAGAAGTTGATTTTTTTATAGATTACATCTACTTCAGACTAATATTAGTTAATTTAATTATAGGCTACATCTAAACAACTATTTAATAAATTATAATTACAGAGTGTAAAATAAGTCATGGTGTAATTTAATAGATTGCTACATTAACGTAAATTCTCGACCACACCTATTATATAACTTTTATTGCTGTTTATTAAGGGACAACTATCATTTTGTAAATGGCAACTGCTTGGCAATTCCTATCTTGTAACATATCATTGGAAAGGTCTATGCAATAGAAAAATAGTGGCACCTCCAAAATGTTTTTTCTAGTACATCCCTGGGAACACAGATATGTCTACAAATTTGTTCTATAGGGGAAGAAGGATGAGGGTTATAGTTAAAAAAGTAATTAAAAGTTATCAATTTCCCAAGCTATTTAAAGAACAACAAACATTAAGACCACAAAAACCACATTAATTTCTGTTATCAAGTAAAGCTGTCCAGGATGCTTTGGAATTTCCAATATCTACATACTTAAAATATCAACTTTTTACTTTCATTTAGTTCCATTCACTGTCATTTAAGGAAATAATCGGTTATGCTACTATCTAAACGTTTGCTTTAGATTTACTTACCTGGATAAAATGTTAATTAATCAGGTGCGTAAAGTTAGGTATTTTCTATTGATATGGATGTGTCTGAGTTTGAAAAGATCACTGTATTGATGAACCTCGTTTTAAAAATTGTGGGTAATTCATGGTAATTACTCTTTTAAGTAACTCATTGACAGTAACACAATGAAGCTAATACATTACCTTAGAATTTCATTCAATATTTATTTATTTTAGGCTTTCCTGTAAGAAATAAACATATTTTGTATATTACATTAAACTAAATATATTCTTCATTTCTAAATACACTTCAATACGTCTCTTGTGTTTCCTGTAACACCATTTCAAACCGTCAATTTGAGAATTACGGTAGCAAAATATTTTTTCTACTACGGTCCATTGATTTCTGTAGGTGGCATGAAATACTGAATTAAGGCATTTGCCTCGCTGATGTCCCACCTACCAGGTTTATTTTATTTTATTGAGAGGTCGATCCTACTTGGTAGTTTATTTTCTACATCAGGTTGTTTCACCATTAAGATATATTCACCTCTCCATTATTACTTCAAATATTTCACCAATGCTATAAATAACAGTTAGTCTTACATATGTAATTCCTTCCTAAATACTTTTAAATCTACCGACTAATAAGTATTACAGCAAAGGAGTGTAAATGTCTTTTTATATCTAAAACAGTTTTCTAACAATAAATACTCTCAGAGTAACGAAATCGTCGTTTAAAGTAGGTGCTTGGTTGCAGCATCCTGATGATAACATCTAGAAAACTGTTAGGAAAGCTAAGTTTTAGGTTTATATTCATGACCCAAGATAGAATAAACTAAGCTATACAATGTGTTCTGTAGAAACGGTAATAACAAAAACTATTTATTTTGCCTCAATGTTCTAGTAGTAGCACTATTTTAAACGATTTCTATTATAGAAATTTTAGCTATATAGTACTCCCTCGTGTAGACTTTGAGTTTTTTCCAACTTTTTCACCCAAATATTATCGTTGTTTACTTTATATCTCCGAGCAAGCTTTTATTATAAATAAAGTGTCGATGATGAAAACTAACACTTGTAATCCCAGTGGTAAAGGGTGTTTTCACAGCAGTAAATATGCTTAAATCAAGGAACCCCTCCCTTCTTAGGGACTCCCCTATTGTGATTACGGGTTTGGCAATCCCGAGAGGCCAAACTGTATCTACACCCTTTTCCATTCTCGTATTAGTTCCGTCTCTTATATCAAGTCTCTCTTCACCAAATCTTATTCATTTCCGTCCCTAATGCTATTTGAGTATTTTATAAGAAAGGGTTATTTTTTTATTTTTATTATTATAACTGGCAGGGTTTCGTCTTTAAATAAAGGAATTGAACTTCAGGTAATTTTTGTGTTATATTCTTGATTATGGTGATTTATGTACTTTGTGGTCGTTAAACTTTGTTAGAACTTAACCAATATATATAACCAGTAGTTATATATCCATTATTTGTTTATCAGAGATTTCTAAATATTGTTCCATTCCCTGTGAGAAAACATTGATTTAACAACCATTTATTTTGTACCCTCATGTTAGTAAATGTAAATTATATACGAAATTATTCAGGGTAATCGATCGTATTTTTTTTAAATACAAAATATTATATCACTTTAATATTATGAAATAATTCACGGCAAATGAATCTGTTTTTAGTATAAAACAGTGAAGGAACTTGTTTAAATTAAATGTATTTAAGTACAATTTAGTCTGATATTGTACTCTGTATTTTTAATAAATAATGAAGAACAGCGAATGTATAATATGTAATTAGATATATTAGTTTTTAGCTAAAATTGGACTTTCACACTAATAAATTAGCTGTAATGAGCTATACTTGTGTCTACAGTCCACTACAAGGTTTGTGTCGATGTAGCAGCTGAAGATGATGACTTAGTCATTGAAACGTCTTCTTGTATTTGTATTATACAAATAATTTTTTCTTTCGAGGAAAGTTGTGTTTTAATTCATTAGGTTAGAGTAATACATTTTAACGTTTTAAGGTGATCTATGTAGTTTGCATTAACACTTTTTTTAATTATTTTCAATAGAATATCTTCAACAGATTTCTTGAGAATGAATCGTTTCTTGAGTGTGTCTATGTCAAGAGAAGAAATGTTGCATTGCAAAATAAATATAATACCGTCGGAAGAAAACTTTGCGAAATGGCGCCGCGGTATTCAATTTGCACTTCGACAAAAGGTTTCCAATGGGATTGGATCGTAAATCTTGAAAGAAGTTGGAAGTAAATTTCCACAATGCGTAATGCTGGTCATTTGTTTCTGCCTTTAGTCAAGGGCAAATGATTAGTTTCAGAAACAACGTTCAAAATAATGTGAGAACTTGGCGAACGTAGATAGTCAGGATTTGTAAAAAATATGTGTTTCTTTGTATTATCACGTTTCCATTAATGACAAATATGAAATAGAAATAAGTTTATTATCATTCAATTTGTTATCAGTTATTTTTAAAATAGTTATTACGCAGGTTATATTATGTTTGATTATATGCACATTATATCGAATAGTGTTAGTATATATCTGTGCGAAATAGTCGACTTTCAATTACATTAAATAAAATTATAATATGTATTACATACAGCTGTAAAAAGTACATATGTGATTTTAATTTCAATATTAATTATATTACTTTTAATATTGTTAATTAACAATTCAGGAATAATCCTTTTTGATTACTGAATATACTAATATTTTCAATAAATGTTTGTTTATAAAGATTTTTTTTAATATGTAAAAAAACAGTAAATGTCAAATTAAATTTCATGCAGTTTTTAAATTTTTAATCACTGCCGTAATAATTTAATATTATATACAAACTAGAGTAAAATAATCAAACATGTACGCCCTAATTCACATTATATAAAAAATTCGACCTTTTTATATTTTTTATTACAATTAATTTTTAATATTTGTTCAACTAAATTGTTTTTTGTAGTATTTTTTAGCAATAGCAATAATTTGTAAGACTATATAAAACCATTAGAATTAAAAATTGATTGTAACAATATAATCTTAGATACTTGTGCTTTAAAATTAAACGCAATATAAACTATCATAAGAAATAGTTCAATTTTGTTTATTGTTCCCCCACAATTAAAAAAATGAATAATGTAATTGGAGATTTTAGGAATAGAGTACGTTAATTGTCTACTTACAAGAAATAACTTCGTATTATATATGTGGAGTGATTTCATTCTTTAATATTAATATGTGAAATGTTATTTTTTAAATATGTATTATTTTTATAGTTTTAAAGTAGGCTTGTTATGCTTTAAATTGTTTATCCAATAGTTATTCAGAATTATATATAAATTGTGGAAAAAGCTATCCTCTCATTTAAAAATTCTGTCAATATATTAACAGATTTATATAAACGTACTAATCCATTTCAGTCTACACAGTCATTGGTAAAAATATTGGTTTAATGTCGTTTTTCTCTGGTTGGCTGGTTAATGTTGCTAATAAATTTCTGTCGAGCAAGCTAACTGTATAGTAGAAATATATCACTTCACGTTTGTTTGTATTTTTTGCTAGAGTTTCTCTAAATGTATAACCAGACTTCAATAACAAATTATTATAGTTTATGTGTGAGAAAAATAAAAATCTTTTAGGTAAAGTTCCATTTTTGGTTTCCGATGTAATATGTTCATGATAATTTAAAAGTCATACATCGATTAATCACTTACATCGATAATAACGGTGTTAAAAACCGCGTGTTAATAAATAAACACAAACTATATTGTGCTGTAGAAATGATGTATATATATATATATATATATATATATATATATAAGAAAACGAGTTATTTGAAAAATGCATTTATTTATTCAAACCAACCTTGGATTCGTAACAAAACTATAGAGGAATTATTAAAGCCATTATAAGTTTTAAAATGTGAACAGCATTTCAATTTTCGAAGCTTTGAAAGAGATTGCAGGTCAAAGAATGTTATTATAAATAAATAGTTTCGTTTAAAAGTTTAATAAATGATATATATATATATATATATATATATATATATATATATATATATATATATATATATAATTCAATCGCCGGGCACCCCACTGATTGTTTAGGGTATTGCTATTAGCATGCTCCATTTCTACTTGAGTCAATCTCGCTATGATTATTCTTTACTTCTTACACTAATGTTCACGATATATCGTTGTATAGCACAGAGAGAAAACATTAATGGTGGAAGTGGGTCGATGTGAATCCATTTACAACTTACATTTTGACATTTGCCTTCAATATCTCCTCTCTATTTTTATATTCGGAGGGCACACATTAGCATTGTATAAGATGAATTTCGATGAGATGATAATATGTGCAATATATTTCATTTGTGTTAGAAAGATATAATTTGGTATCTTATTTTTCAGACGCCGTGATAAGTAATGCTTTAAGGTCTTTGTTTTTATTTTAAACAGTTACGTGCGATTATATTTAATACGTTTGTATGTGCAGTACCCTATTTAAAAAAGTGTTGAATAAAATACGACGGGCTATGTTACTCTGAAATATAGGTTTTACGACTGGTGAATATAATTCCTTCCATAAAAATTGTGTGACCTTCCAAGAACAGAAACATAATTTTGAACTATCTATAACTTTGAGAGAACAATAAAAAAGGCTAACACTTTCTAAATTCTATAATCACTTTATGAGAAAGGAACATTAATTGGTTTGAGAATCCTTCAGTTGGAAACCAAGTGCATCATATTGACCGCTGTAGGTCATAATAAAACTTCTTGAATCATGAAGAGATTGAGATACGAATTCAAAATTTTATATATGTTTTGGCTCCACTCTAAAGAACAGAATAAAATCTGGCTGTAGATCGAAAATAATACTGGGATATCGGGTATTCTATGGTAATTTAGGATTGTTTACTTCAATAATTTAGAACACTTATAATGGAACTATACTGCACACTGCTGGTACCATTTGTTTACCGGGTCGAAAAGTGAGTCATAAGCATTTAGTTATGTCATAAATTAGGAACTTCTAGAGAATAATTATAAAAATAATGTCTGTTAAAGTGTGTGACATAGACCTATGGAGAATATGAAAATGTAAAAATATATATATTTTATATATGACTAAATAGTTCGATGGTTAGAACGCTCAGTAATTATGAATTATAAAAAGTCGACTAAAGTGTTTTTGGAGGTAAAAATGAAAAGGAGAAAAAAATCAGAGGTAAATTAGAAGCACATGAATGGACGAAGTAGATAAATATACGTGCCAAATAGGAGTCAGTTAATGGAGTTACACTCTGTCCTATAGCTCTATACAGTAACTTGCATAACTAATTTAAAATGATTTAAGGGAATTGTAAATATAAATGTAAACACATTTCGAATAGAGGAAAATATAATTTACAAAAAACTAACCCCTTATTATATTTTGTATTTAAACAGCTACTGGTAATTAAAACATGTCAGAAAGTGAATTTTTATCAAACAATAACTATACAAGTTAGTCCTGTAATTTTATATATTCATTCTTAAATAAATAATTTTTTTAGAGGGGCTGATATGAATCTGTTTATTTAGTACTGTTTATTTGGTGCTTTTAAATTGATTATATAATTATTTTACTTACTTTTATGCTCGTAACATAACTTGGTAGAAAGGTTTCAACAAGATTAATCTTTTAAATAATGTTAATTCATTTCTATTCGCGATTTAGTTTTTTTTTTAAATTTTTATTAAACAAAACTGATTCATGTACTGATGTGTGTACAATATGGAATAGTAGTCTATCTACTAACGATAATCTAAGAACTTCGAATGTCCAGTTTGCAGTATCTCGAGGCGCTTACATGCTTGACTTAATTATAAGGGACTAACAGATAAATTAATTCATAATCACGGATTTAAACATAAATGAACGAGATTAATCACTTATTATTCGTCGCCCGTGTGTGATTTATATTTAAGTAAAATGAAACCCCTAATTTTATTTATAATATATTCTTGTGTTTGTATTTTTTAGTTTTAGTTTAAAACAACATTTAATTTTATGAACAAAAAAGGAAAATGTAGACTCAATAAAAATAATATAACTTACCAACCATTGTAATCCAATTTACTTTGAGATTAAACAGAATAAAATTAAAATACTAATTTCTTTCTCTAGCAATAGTGAATTATTGTTTATTTGATTGTTGCCTAGAATCAGAAAATAGCATAAAAAATATCCCAAATCCTCAAATACTTTGATATGTCAAAGACGGAAGACAACAAGATTTGGTCAATAGCTATCAAAAAAGCAAAATAAAAGTGAGAGATCTAAACTTAACTATATGAGAATGGTGTATATCAAGCTAGGTTCCACTTTGGATTGCACAAGAAATGAGCCTTCGAGAAATAATGGTTATTTACCGATAATGAATATATTGAACAGTAATTGGTTGGTTGATTAACAATTATAAAGAGTAAATAGTCGGGAACAAATTTAGTATATTATATGTAAATGCTATGTCTCACTAAATCGGCACTGTGTTACGTAAAAGTTTATATCGTCAACACCAAAAATAATATTGAAAAGTGAAATAAAAATGAAAACGTCATACAAAACGTTTCTGTGGGGATTCATGGTCTCATTTATAAACGGTCCAGTTATACAATCAATTAATTGTTAAAACTCACTATTCATATATATGAAAATAGTTAATTGATAAGTTCTTGAAATCTTTACAATACTAGTAGATTTGTTTTGAAAATACCCCAAAAAACTCTGTCCCAGTGTTACTCTTCTTCCATTTTCTCATAAGTTGGTGTATAATGAAGTACGTTATATTCCGCGGATTAAAATTTATTCAATATCAATAAATAAATTATTTATTTTAGTCAATAATTTGATTTGGTACCATTGTGTAGAAAGTTAAATTGAGGGAAAAAATACTGTTTGTAAGTTACACTAATGAAAATAAAATGTACAGAAAATCACTTCAAAAACATGCCACACTTAGATTAAAGGCGACTTGTTGATTAAATCATATTTGAACTCATTATATTATTTCTGTATATGTTAATTAATTATTTTGATCAGTCAAATATACACTTAGTAAAAAGATATTCTCTTTGAAAATAAACAATGTATACAATTTGTACTGCAATAGATTTAAAATGTCAAAGGTAATTTAATAGTGCGTGTATGTTCTGTTTAATACAAAGAGCGTTGGTTGCAAGCGTAGACCCATTTACAACGGTTATACGTCAAAGTTTTCTAATTAATGCACTTCTCATTGAGTTTATTTTGCTTCACTTTAATTACTTTAATTACTCAAATTATTCTTTACATTATTTGTTTACAAACCGTCGGGAAATGTGTAAAAATTATTATTAGTTAACGCACGATAATAATCAAATACAATTTTATGAAACAGTATTGTTATAAGAGAATATAATGACTAAAATCTTTTTAACTTGTTTGAAATTAAACGTAGTACAACAGTTTTCCTTTGGCCTTATTTTACGCTTCATGAGCGTTTATGTTTTCACCAAGTTACCTTTGATAATGCAATATAAACTGTAGCTTCAGGATATCTATTGTTCGTGGACTCTTTGCTACATGACATAATAGGACATGAAAAGAGCTGTGTAAATTGTAACGAGCGTATTTGTATAACCATTTACATGAACTCTGCACAATAATACCTGTAAAGTAATAAATATGCCTCTATAGTTAATTGCAATGATTTTATTATTATTTAACAACAGAATATTGTGTCTAACATATGTAACAGGATTTGGTAAATTAGTTTAAAAGTTTCCTTCTTTTATATTTGTAGAATACAAATTTCAAATGTATGAACTTAGCTTGTTTTACATTTGTCAGTATTTGAAACTGCAATAAAAATTATTGCTTAAAGTATTATTATTATTGCCTAAATAATATATATTATTAAAATTTTAAAAAACATGGATTAAATACATAATAACTGTATTTACTAGCTTATCACGTCTTTCATGCTACAAATGTTTTGTTTTACGTAATTTTCTATTATTCCTTTTAATAATCTTAGTAAAAAAATTAACTATAAATGGAAAACTGTCATTAAAATTATTTTTTAAATAAAAACGGTGCTTTTGTCTTGTAATAACAATAATAGTGTACATTATAATTATCTATTTAGATAAGGTACACTGCCAACAATTTAAAAAAAAAAATTATGATATAACCACTTGATCTACTGGCCTTTTGTTCATATATCGCGGTTTTTTTATAATCTATTTCAAGCATTCTATATTTGCTGTTTTCTTACCCCAGACAATAATTATTGACATCTATTAATATCTGTCATTTTTTCACATTATGAATTATGAAAATCACATATAATTTATTTTTTAGATAAAGAGTTGAAATAAATTTATATTTATTGAAATAAATAAAATAATAATATTCTATCTAAAAGTACAATTGTGTTGGATAAAAAAGTGAGTTATAGATATTTTTTAATAATTTCTTTTAATTTTATTAAGACATTTACTACTTTAATGTTTTGAGGACGTCATGTATATTTTTGAGGCTAAGACGTACATGTCAATATACCTCACATTCACAACTTTAAAGAGAGAAATCATGGTTACCGTTTCTAGATTATGTTTGATTAATATTAAGATTTCTTGTGATTAAAATTCCGTAGTATTTAACTTATTAAAACAAAATTATTTCTTAACTTTATATGAACCAAAAAAATTGTATTTATTTAAATCAACCTAAAAGCAGTATGGGACTTATCGTTAAAAAAAGTAGTTTTTTATTATTACCTAAACTAAAAAGTAGTAAATGGCTTTACGTAAACTAAAAAGTACTATTTATCATTACATAAACAAAAAAATATTATTTAGTTTTAATTGACCCAAAAATAGTATATGCCATTAAGTAAATAAACAAAAAAATAATATTTAGCACTACGTAATCCAAAAGTAGTACTTGGCTTTACATAACCAAACACAATAATATTTGGTTTTAAATAATAAAAACAGTATAATAAAATAAATAGTATTTTGATTTACATCATTAAAACAATAGTATTTGGATTAGCATATGCAAACATGAAATATTGATGGAGGATCCAATTAGTCTTGTAGTTTATAACAATATGAATGAAGTAATTCCCAAACCACAAATACACAATTAACTATATAAACATTAATACAGTTTTATAAGGTTTATATACATTTCGGTAACATATTACCAACCTCTGAGTAATAAAATAAACTCGCTAGGTTAGTATTGGTTTATATCTCTTTGAGGATGGTAGCTGTTACGGAATTGCATACAAGGGCTCATTAAACTTAATTGTGTTAGTGTTTAGAGATTACGTCTTTCACTTAGTATTTAGCTTAAAATACACACAAAAATAATGTTTCGTTTTAAATAACCAATGAAGTAAAATGTAGCTTTACATATAAAAAAATTAGTACTTATCATTACATAAACATAAATATAGCATTTGGCTTTTCACAATCAAAAAAGTAGTATTTTGATTTGGATAAACAAAAGAGTAGAATTTAGCATAATAATAATAAAAAACATTATTTTATAAATGAAGCAATACTACAAAACCGACGTTTTGTGCTCTTTTACAATATTTGACATTTTAAATTTCCAGTGTCACAAAAAATAATCTCTTACTATAACAATCTATAATATAAATGGAATTTAATGCCAATTCACGAGAGCCTATGTACCATAGAATTCTGAAAAATTCAAATTAAATTATTTGGAACCATCTAGATAACTGATTTTTAAAATTTCCCTTTAAGCTATACAATTTACCGTCTAATAGAGTTTGTTATTATTTTTATTTCATTATAATAACAAAAAATACTTACATCGATAAATTAACGTTTCTCTACAGTTTAACGTAACGTATCATCTCTGGTATGAATATTTAGACAACTCGGTAATTTGTTATTCATAACACATGAAACGTCGTACGAAATCATAGATAATCATGACAGTTAGCTGTCAAAACGTAAGGAACTATTTAATGTTAAATAAGATTAACTTTAACGATAAAATACATGTCAATAATTCCTCCAGTATTTGCGATTCTATTAATTATTTTAAATATACATTGTGAGAAAATGACTGGAATCACCTAAACATCAGAATAATTTGTAATATTTTAAACCTGATTTTTTTTTCACAATCTATTTATAGAAGTTATGAGAACCCTTTCCGTCGTTCATTTTGTATTTAAACTATTTTTATAAAATAATTTTTTTTTTTTTTTCATACTTATTTTTATGTTGAAAGATATTGTTTAATTGTGTTGTAATGAATTTTACACTTTTCAAATTTTGTTTTTTAATTGCCGATAACCGGATCAAGTTGGATGAAAGTTTGTGTAATATGGGTTTCATAATTAATTATTGTGATTGTACATCCTGGTGTTTATCAATCGCTTATCACAATAAAACAACCTTTTAACCATATCATCTCTACTATTCTCATTGGACAAAATAGTCCTTTGACACGAATACAGGTAACAAATATTCAACATGTTTTCTGTAGTAATATATTATTCATTGTCTCTTTGATAATGTCATCCCTTTCCCACTTGAACTGTTAAAATATCATTTTCCAGAAAATAAGAAAATGGTGAAGAAAGATATTAAAAAAACTTATAACAATTTCGGAATTAACAATCATTGTAGAAACATAATATGTCACTTGACAACAGAATTGTTTAAAATTAAACTTCAATCTAAGTTGTGGTATTGAACAATGAAAACAATCTATGAAAACAATGATCCTTTAGGAATTCGGTTTAAACAACTAAATTATAAGGTTTAAAATCATAACAATTTTAATTAAAATTCAGTGATCAGACTTTTGTCTCGCACGTTACATTTATTTGACATACATTTTGAAACGTCTTTTTTTATATTTTAATTTTTATTATATGTTTAAATGTACAGAATTGAACAATAATATACAATATGTGTCTGAGAAGTAATTAACCGAAGGACTTAATAGTATTATTGGTAGAGCCAAGATTACCAGAAGGACTTGATCCGCAGTATTTATATCATTGTTTCCATTGATCTATTGAACTTCGCATAAACTCCACAAACAGATCTAGAAACTTGATATCCGTATAGTTTGCGGTCATATATTTCATAACTTCTTCTATTATGTCCTGGAAAACCAATGATTGTTTAACACTATTGTCCGAAAAACTCCATATTGGTGAGTGGTGACGTGGATATCAATTTGAGCCCTACAAACAGCTAAAACATATCACAGTAGACTTACAACGTAACATCAAGTTACGTGAGGAAATGGAGGAAATAACCAATCAATCTACAGCAAGAGCTTACAACACCTTTGGTTCCCCAAACATCAGTTACCCCTGACTTTACTACATCTAAAGAGGGGTTGTCAAATTTTTCAATCATTTCATATTTATTACTTTTTTACAAATTAATATAAAAAAAAGGAATATTTAATATCGATGATGAATAAAGTAAATGGATTTGATAAAGGTAAGAGAGGAAGGCTCGCTAAAGCATTCCTCTCTTACCTTAAAACAAGAGTATATATATATATATATATACTCGTTTTTTATAACGCTTCTGAGAATTTAACAGGAATCAGTATATTGTTTAGGATGTATGCATGTATGTATAAACATTAGTAATAGGATGGCTTGAGTTAAAGTAAACATCACATTTCAATTAATACTAAAATTGTCATCTTTTTTTGAGAAAAAATAACATGACAGAAATGTATTTAACAATTAATGATGCTGCTGTAGTTTTCAAAAGAAATAAGAACAAAATTTTTGTCAAATATTTGAATATGTTTTAAATATGGAAATATGCATGTCCGTTTTTCTCTTAGAGACGTTTAATTATAGTAGTGTTTCCTAATAAGCTTTTTTTACACCATGTTAGTGGTTTTGATTTTTATGTGTTAATTATTTTTTTAAATTGGTATTCATAATTCTTATTTAGAATTTATTCGTCGTTAAAATTTTAATAATAAGTTATTTGAATGATTGTTTATGGTATTTTATCTTATAATGACCTTTTTTTAAAAATATACTAAAACAACTTAGGAAGTATATTACTCTTTAAACTCCAAATAAATTCTAAAATCAATAAAATATTTGTAAACGTACATTCTTTTCGTAAATTATGTATTCCCATCCCCCTTTTTTTTAATTTGTTTTAAAATAACAATGGTTCTCTCCATATATTTTAATAAAGTCATTTATTTATTCCTTAAAGTTTTTTTTAAGACTACCAGAAATTATTAAAAGTTGAAAAACAATTCTACTATTTCCTACTTGGGTTTGCTACAAGATAACATTTATAATATCCAACAAAAATCCAAAGCAGAAAATAAATTGAATTGGAATGTTTCATTTCTTTGATCGTGGACTTTTTTACAATCCAAATAAAACACCGCCAAACGAGTTATAATATATATTTACTTCAAACTTTTCATCGTATCTTGGAACTTCATTATCAATTAAAAATCTTGTGTCTGGGAAGAAGGTTAAATACTTAATCCGGTGTATTTACAGTTTCTTTATAAAGATTTTTAACAACATGTAAAATACTTATTTTTGTTTGTTTCTTTCTTTATTGAACATTTTCGTAGAATATATTTATTTTAAAAATATGAAGATTCTCTATAGTTTATAGATGTATTATATGAGAGAGAGTTTTTTTTTTATTTGTTTATTGGATAGGGTAAATTTACATTAGATTCAGCTATAAGTTTTTTTAAATATTTGGTACATGAATAAAGTTTTGATAAAATTAACAAAACTCGTTCTAATTGCATTGGCCATGTTAATTAATAAATAAGTAATAAAAAACAAATTTTCAATAAGTTAACACATGCCTAATAAACATAACAATCTTACCATTTGTTATCTTTTGGATTTCTGAAAAGTAGTCTTTAGTCAACGTTGGATTGATATAGATTTAAAGAAGAAAGTACAACATTCATATATTAATTCCTCATGTCGTTGCTCTTCTGAGAGGTGATTTTGTACTGTTATTGGGACTTCTTATGACGTGGGTAGAGGGCAGTATGTGTATATAAAGTCTCCACATATTACTTACGTTTCGATTTCCTTCGATGTTAAAAATGTTCACAGATTTTATGGGTGTGGATTTTTTTTTTAAAATATACCGTTATTATATAGCTACGTTTGGGCGATTGAATAATTTTACTTATGACGTTATACAGTATAAATAGTTCCTAAATTATTATTCATAGGGATAAATTTGTTTAGTTATAATAAAATTACCTATTATTTTTATTAAACTATTCTGAAAAGAAAAAAAGAATGTTGATGAATTTCATAACTGAGAATTTTACTATATTCTTTTTCAGTTATTAAGACGTGATATTTCTTTTTTTTTTTTTAAGTAACACAATTGGATTATGTACAAAGTACAGAAGAAGATGAATTTTATATTAGTTTTTGGTGACGGTTTTTAAACGTTTTTTTTTTTTTTTTTAATTGTTCATATCTTTTTTAAGTTATTTTCAGGTGCTTATATTATTTTTTGTCTTAAAAAAAAGAATGTTGTAAAACATAAATTCAATAAAAAAATAGACACATGATATTAACATAAGAGAAAATTATATTATCAGCTCTAGGCGACCAAACTAATCTGATGTTAGTTGTATGTGAAAAAACTAATAAACTGTAATTTTCACGTTTAACGAATGTTACACTATAAAATTTTCTTTCGAACTCCATTATTATTTTTGTAACTATCCTAAACGATAAACACCAATACATTTTGCTAATTATAAATTAATTAAAAAAATGTTTTTCATTTGGTTGTTTAGTTAATTTATTTCGGAATAATTTTCTAAATCAATATTTTACAATCGATAAAAGCCAGAGTTCTAAACAATTATCAATACTCACTTATAAATAACTAGTTTACTCTCACTCTTCAGTAAATGAATAATAAAATGTTCTACAGTTCTGCAAGTAAATGTTTATTAGGTGTTCATAATTTTATTAATCTTACATAGCAATGTGGCGACTCTAAATACATATTTTATTAGAAATATTATAATGGTCTATAATTTATATAGATATTTGTATGTCTTTTATTTACTTTTTGAGTTATCATAATCGCTTAACACAAATTGGCGAGATTATTAATACCGTGTACAATTATTTTACAAGTGAAGATTACCATGTACCTATGTTGACATCTATTTTAATTAACATTCTTATCATTTTATATATCACACTAATAAATAATTTTCTTTGAAGAGTAAAATATAAGGTTTTCTAGACGTCTCACAATTTTACGAACCGATACTGCAATATCAGACCAACCACTAACTTTATGACATAAAATGCAATATCATAAGTTGCGTCACCTCATTCTGCAGCCATGTTCTGTGTCGCAATGTGTTTTTGTCAACTGAATAGGATCAACTTCGACACGCTCTTTCATACGACAGTTTTTATTCGCTTCTTTTGTTTAGAACTTTTGAAAATGTGAATCTCTAAGGTTGTTTTGAATTGATTTTCGTAGATGTTCAAATTAAATCCCAATACGTATGTTGATTTTGTTAAAATTTATGAAAACAATTCACTAAGTGGATTCGTTTCTTTAAATAATCTAAATATATTGTATTGTAAAGTAGTAATTTTTAATAAAATTGTATCCTAATAAAAGCAAATTTCCTTTCCTCTTTCTTAGTTGCATCAGCGTGAAGATGAAATTGAAAAAAAATGCTCAAATTTTGAAATCATTTTTATATCTCAACTAAAAGTACAGACATTTTCATTTACGTGCAAATAAACAAACATGTGACATTTCTTTAATTTATTATACACGGTATCAACAACTTTTTAAATACAATTCAAATGTATCAAAAAATTATATGTTTGTTTTTTATTAAAAATAAACAATAATAAGAAAATTATTTTGTTATTTGTAAAGAATTTTTTACATCATACTTTCAACGATCAACTGAGACACACGTCACAACCAAGTAGTTTGCAAGAACGAAGAAAGAGACTGTACCTAAATGAGAAGAATATTATTTAGGCTTTTTTGCAGTCAGTTACATTGTGACTTAACATCATGTTCACAAGTTATTTTTCCGTCACAATAGAACATGTATTTTTCCTGGGTGACAAAATTCGGTTATATGTAATAAAGATGTTAATTTTGATAATAATGTAACTATTTATTAGAATCGTTAATTTTTCTAGTTGCTCTCTTGCGTGCAAGAGAAGAGAATATTTGGTTTTCTAATGATTTTTGTTTTGTTTTTTTTCATGTAAAAGTATTGAAAAAATCGAACTTGAACAAATGTTTGTTTTATTTAAGCGTCAGTGTATAAATCAAATGGTAAAGATAAGTGAATTATGTACACTTTAGGTTTGGCTTGACGTATAGATAATTTCTCCAAACACTGTTATTACCTCAATTACGTGATTTATGTTATTGTTTGAATGATATAAGTTCACCCCCCCCTTCCAAATTGAGAAATGTCATCATTATTTAAAATATTGTTTATATAACGGTAAAGTTAAAATTTTTAATGTAATATATATCTATAATATTTATTGTATGTGTGTTCTGAAGATTTTAAAGAATTTTTTTTCGATCTTAAAGAGTGAAAGGCTCACAATTGTAACCCCTAAATTTCTGAAAAAGGGGGAAATTTCTTTTATGAACTTATGTATGTGCACATGTTGCTGTATCGTTTTTAAAGATTGTTCTAGAATGATTGTCAATGAATATATTTAGTAGTAAATTTGGACGAAGCCTAATAAAAGTTCAGAATAAGTGTAAATTATTGAACGTCTTGAAAGTTATTTACTTTGGTATTTAACTCTTTGGGCCAAAATATAAGTCTAAAAAATTGTTTCCGTAATATGAAATATTTATTATAAATAACTACAAATGTAATTACTTGTAAAATAGTCATACATATTCAGTTTTCATCTTTATATAATATTTAGAAATTTAAAAGTAAACATTACCAATACCGTAATACTTCCCGTTTTTATTCTCCAACTATGTCATTATAGAAGATCAATGTTATTTGTAAACATTGCAAGTAAACATGTTTATTTGTATGTAATGTGGGTGGCGTATTATAATTATTACAAATCCGATTGTTTAGTGGTAATAATATTTAATAAATGTAATCCAATATCAGTCTTAATAATTGATTCCTTACAAATACTATTCTTTAAGTAATGTTGACCAAAATACTTTTTGCATTAAAAAAATAAAAACAATTTCCTCGGTTTAAATATGATCTGAAAATACCCCAAGGGATTCTGATTTTTCATTTGTAACAAATATATGTCTGTGTTTTAAAGTTGTAATTTATAAATTGAAACTAAGCTGTCCTAAAACTTTTCTTGGCTTCAGTTATTGAAGTGGATGGAAATATCGGGTCTGAAAGAACAGATCCCAGTGGTATACTATACTTCACGCTTCTATTTTTACAAAAGACTACGACGGCTTTTGTTAATAGTTCAACCTGAACCACTCCCGGGACACACGAACTCTTGCAACCTAGGCTGTACATAGAAATATCCCGTGTTCTGATGTATTCATAATATCCCCCATTGGTGATTCCATTGTCTGCTTGAGAAGTAAATATAAAAACACGATCGTTATACTAAGTAAAATTGCTTACCGATTTTGGAAGATATTTGCGAATGTAATATTCTGTAGAGCTTTGGAGTTAACTCTGAACTTTGGTTAGCATTTTATGACGTATCTACCTTTAGTTGATATTCTCTGTGCTCGTATTGATGACTTGGATTAGCGGATATCGTCATTGTTGGTACTTTAATAAAAGACCTCCTTGACTACGTTTAATTCATTAGCTCAGTCTATCAGGTATCAAATTTATCATAAATATTAAAAAAAAAAAACACTGATATTTACAAAATAATATAACAATAAAAACATTTGGGTTGATTATTCATTACCAATCGTAAGAAAAATGACACTAACAACGAAAAATTAATGTCTACATTTATTCAATGTATAACTAAACTATTTAAATTGTGTACATACAAATTTACAAAGAGTAAGTAGACAATATATATATTTTTTAATGTTTTAGTAAATTACAAGAAAAGAATTCACACGTTGTTAAATTGTTCTACAAAAATTACATGCTCTGAAGTAACTCTTATGGATAATGTATTATTAAAATATTGCACAATCTATTAATATTATGGTTATAGTAC
This sequence comes from Aphrophora alni, assembly GCA_963513935.1. NCBI lineage: Eukaryota > Metazoa > Arthropoda > Insecta > Hemiptera > Aphrophoridae > Aphrophora > Aphrophora alni. Next base: position 34,115,112 of record OY740771.1, on the reverse strand, counting down.
TAGTATAATATTTCAATTATATAAATAGTATTTATTAATCTTTATGAAGAATTTCTTTAATACTTAAGCATTTAGTTTAAATTCAAATGTTAAATAATTTGTTAAAAATAAAAAGTTTATAATTATAACATTAAAAAAATAGTAATAAGTGAAAAAGGAAGCTAATAACGTGTTAAAATAATAAATTTATATAAGTTCTGTACACAAGGTTTTAATATCTTATTTAATTTTTAATTAGTTTCAACTTGTTATTTTAGGCATGTTATGCTTCCATTTACGCGAAGAATGAAAGCAGAGATAATTCTTGATTTTTAATTTTCCGTTGAAAATATAATTATTTTTTATTTATTTCCACGGTTTTGTAATTATTACGTGTTATACTCTCTATGTATAACACAATATACATGTTGTTGTAACATGAGTGATTACAGAACAAGATAGAAATCACCTTAAAACATGTTCTGTTGAATTATTTCAATTCCTCCAAAAACAATAAAATTTAGGACTATTGAAAAGAATTTATAAAACCTAAATTATAATCGCATCTTTGAAGTTAAGTTTATATTAAAATTTGTTTATTTACTAAAAATATAAGTACCTAAACGGTTCACTTCTAAGCTCAAAGTTATGTAATGAAAAATTACCTAACTCTCAGAGTAAAATTTAGAAAGCTTAATTAATTAAAGGTTTTGTTTTTCAATTACAAAATAGCGATATGCAACAGTAACTTAGTTTGAAAAATGCAATTTTTTTTAAAGTTATGCAGGTGAAGTTATGTTTATAAAAATTCCTTACTAATTACTTTAAAAGCATTATATTTCACTTTAAATTACAAATAGTTAATTTGATAGTTGTATTTCAATTAGTTTTAAAATTCATATTGTTATATTCTGTTATTTTATTTTAAGTGAATAATATGTATTCTCGATTGTGCATTCATGTTATAGTAAATATGAATACATGTCAAAGTAATTTGTGATACAAGTGTTTGTATAGAACTCTTTTGTTGGCCATGGAAACTGTCTACTCCAGCTGAAACTTTCAATGTTCAAGTGCTATATTATTTATAGGACCTATATTGACGTCGATGACTACTGAAGCGACCGGTCAAATTGTATTTATTTCTTCCTTCTTTAGCAGACAAATATAATAGTATCTATTAAATATAACCTACATGAAAGCAATTTTCGTATTAGTTACAGTGCGTTTTGTATTATTTGAAATTTACATTTTGTAAATTTCTTGTTTTTTCCCGTATTTTAATGTGTAAATTTCATTTTTTTCCGTATTTAAATGTGTAAATTTCTTGTTTTTTCCCTATTTGAATATGTAAATTTCTTGTTTTCTCCTTATTTGAATTAAATAATTATTGTTTTTTTCCGTATTTAAAAGTGTAAATGTGTTGTTTTGGAATAAGTCTTTCGTGTAACATTTAATTTAATAATTCCTATATAAATTATATACTATTCTAATAATTATAGTTGAATAATGTGTTAAATTATGGTTATTTTATATAATTTTTCAATAATTTAAATCGAAAAATTTATGTAATTATGAAATTACAATAATATAATTAATTGTATATCTCAATTATATACTTTATGAGCTTAATACTAATACATATAGTTTTAAAGCAATTTGATATCAGAACGTAACATAGTTTTTAAAATGGTTTAATTTCAACTTAATTTATTTGGGAATTTATTATACATATGCGCACTTTTATATTAATGTGTGTATTCAAACAGTAATTGTAGATATAAATGTATTTTGCGTAGATTAAAAGTGGTAAGATATGTTGTATAACTATGTAAGGAAAGTTAATAAATCATTTGTAAATAAAATTGACAGTGTTTGTATAGCAGTATTTCCTAACTGTAGTTTCTGTTTATTATTATTATTATAATATTTTAGAAATAACATTCTGAAAAAACGGATATGTAACAATATGTACGAATTCCGTAAAATATTAATTTTCTAATCATGTAAAATTTAAATAGATTTTCCCTCCATGGGGCCAAACTATTCACAACAAAAACTTAACTTATAATTTATACTTTAAATTCAAAAAACTGATTAAAATTTATATTTCTTACTCAAATTGTTCTAAAGTTATCAAAAAAATAATTTGGTTCAGTACTAATGGTACACTGTTAGTCATTCAGGCTCCTAAAATAAACAGACATCTAACGTTTAAAAGAGTGAAACCAACAAGAAAGAAGGGAGGAATGGAAGGGAAATGACGAGGTTGACCAGCAGGACATTGATCTACGGAGATAAGAAGAAAAAAATGACCTGTGGATGTTGCGAAACTAAACAATAGGACAAAGTAAAGGGGTGAGGGATCACACCCTCTAGTGGTCATTATCTTTTTATTATCTATCCTTATGGTCTTTTCCTCTTCTTATTTCTGTTTCTTTTTTATCGTCACTCAAATAAATGTTAGATGTCTATGTTTATTAAATAGGCTATTTACGTTCAACAGCAAAATATTTGTAGTCTTAAGTTACATCTGTGAAAACTATTGCATTTGTTATATATTGTTTTCTTTATATAATTGAGTTTCATTAAGTACCGAATGTGTTTATATTAACTTGAATTTACATGCATATTCATTACATAATTCAGTTAATATTGCAGTGTTACACAAATTTTAAAGGTTATGATTTTATTTCAAATATTTCACTTCTGAAACTAAATGCTGTCCGACCAATTCAGAATATTTCCGCCACTCGTTTGTAACGTGTATAGTTTGTTGTTTATAGCCTAATTAACTGTTAATTGTTTAAGAATAATACTACAGTAATAAATTCAATATGTAATTGTACCCAAATACTCAATCAAAATAAGGATTCCAATACATTTAGAAGTTTTTCCAATTGGTTAAGAACGACAGTATATTTATTACATTAAAAATAACATATGTATTATTTCCTTGGTTGAAGTTTTCAAAGCAAAGTAAAACTAAATAACATGTTTTAAAATATCTAAAGTAGTATTTGTATAGGAAAATAAATTCGCGTAACGTAAGGTATATATAAAGTTATCACCCTAGCAACCAAGACTCTTTATATAGTTGTTTCGAGGATACAACTAACAAACTCAAGCTCGGGTAATATAAAGTTCCCACTTTTCTTTCTTCTGTGGTCGTAAATACGTCAAGTAGTTTTATTACTTAAGTTTTAGCTTGGATTTTGAAGACTAGTTGAATTAAAATAATACGTTTTGAAATGCAACGTTAAACACAACGGAGATTTATAATCAAAAATAAATTACAATTCTATTCTTATTCCAGTATCTAATTTATTAATAGAACTTTCGTTATGAAATGTGTTCTTCTCCACCACGCTAAAGACGCCGTACTGTATCTGAAGTTTAATTACCATACCAAAATTACATTTAGTCATATCTGGACGGAGACCGTAGTTATTACGAAGAAGTCGCTTACTTACCGTAAGTGTAACTATCTTATCATTGCAACAAAGTTTAAATTATTAATTAAAACGAATTTTTGTAAAAATTTTTAACCATGTTTATTTTTTAATAATTTCGTTAAATATATCAGGTGTTAGACGGAATCGTACATAAGTCGGTTAGTAACAAGAAAGTTATTTGTATTTTTGTGCTTTTTTAAATTTCAACGAAAGGTCTACTAATAACAGTTGTAATTCTTAATAAATGTAAACACAACCATTGTTTTCTTTAACAAAATTTAATATTTATAGACGCGTTTTAACATCATTTCATTAAAATATTGAATTTATAATTGACTTGCCAATTTCAGGTATATCAACGATACATTTTAAAAAGTCACAATCGTTTTTAATTATATAATTTAAGTTCCAATATTATTATAAATATAATTTGTACTATTAATGTGTAAGACTTTTGGTGTCTAAAAGAGTACTTTTATCATGAAGAAAGTTTTTACCATGGAAATATTTGCTGCTGTTCTTCTCCATTTTGTTTTCGAGTTCAATACTTTCAAATGTAAATTAACTGATTGTTTAAAAAGATTTAAAGAATAATTTTCAAACCGTGCACTAGTTGTGAGATAAACGTTCGTTTCTTTGTGCTATTATAATAATAATACCTGTTTAAGCACAATAAGGATCCGTGGTTTAATAGCTGGGTGGTGGAACATGGCTGAAGCTCATAACTATGGTTAATGATTGCATGCTTTAAATGAAATCACTTTTTTTCATCAGCTGAAAGTAATTTCCGATGGGTTTTCAATTCTGTTTTAGTATTTTTTAAAACTATACTTTGGAACAATAATTATTTTCGTCTTATATTATTATTATATTTTGATTTATTCAAGATTTTTAAAATTGATATGTAAGTTTTTAGTGACGCATTATTTATTTCCACGAGTTAAAATTACTGCACGCAAAATCCTGAATTAATTTTTTTGGGGAACAGAAAAAACCTAATCCATTGCAATTACATTGTCTAGTTAATTTTTTGTTTGTTTTTAACTGAAATTTGTATATTTATTTTCTTAATTGACATTTCTTAAAATCAAAATTAGTGGATTTACTTTCAAAAACAATTTAATAAACTTACATTGTTTACTTGCATATTCTTTAAAATATTCCAACCTTCAGTAAAATAACAATGATAAAATTGATTTAAAGAAACTAAATTTGTCGGACTTTCTGTGTTTCTCATTCTCAGTATAGATTCAAGATATATTAAGATTCAAAGCGAATATTAATAAAAAATACAATTACATCAATTTAGTTGTCTTTTACTCATTCTTTTACACTTACGTTAATTTATTTTGTTCAACGACTGTAGCACGTTTAATATCTTTTAGTTGACTTTTACAAATAATTTTGTAATAAAAAATACGTTTTTGTATTTACAACTAAAATCTTTTGACTCTTTTTTTGACTTTACCTTAAAGCTGAACATAGTCTTCAGAATCCTTACCGTTGTATACATTTCTCAATTTTTCATAACACTCAACCCTTTAATAACACCTATTGTTTATTTTTCTTATTAAACATGAAACAACTATATATTGTCTAGGGAAGCTGATACTTTAAATATTTTAATAAAACACATTTGTATTTTACTTGTTTAGCTTTAACGAACTGTTTATTTTCGTAAATATTTTCACATAATAATCATTGTAATGATACTGATTTGCATTTGTATTAGTTATATTATCGTTTAGTTCATTTCTAAACATAAAGTAGTAGATTTATTTTTATTACAATATGTTATAAGATATAAAAAGTAAGAAATGTAAATATGAAACACGAATCATGGCAAAACGATTTTAATAAAGGTCATTTTTTTCAATAATTAACCACAGATTATTTCGACACCCTTAACTTCGCCACCCTTTCTCTATCAACTACCATGTTATTTAAACTATTATTATCATACTAGAGTGTCAGACTCTTATCGCTAGGAAAAATATATTACCAAATTTCCGATTAACCAGTCAATACCAGTTATTTAAAATCTAACTTTGATCCTATGGATTATTACTGTCATACTTTATAAATTAAATTAATAAGTATAAACTAATAAAATTAACTTTAAATATTGTATAACGTTAAATAATTCATAAATTCAATAAGATATTTTTAAAAACTATCATAATTTTTTTTAAATCGAATATAAAAAATATAAGAGCCAACTTTGCTTATATTGAACGACACTTAATCTGATTAGAGAAATATACCAATGGATATTTATTATTGCATTAGCAAACTTAAATTGAATTGTATTTATAGTATTGACATTTTATATTACTCCGACTCGGTACGTATTCTTATTGGGAAGTTATGCGGAAAAAGTTGAAGAGTTTTTAAAAAGTATAAGTATATCAATCTCGGAATCATCAATTTTATTTAGTAAAGTTTTCCATATAATTTTCTTTTAAAGTATATTCAACATTCTCCTTTCCTAAAAGTTGGAATACTTTCTTACAAAAACTGTGATGGAAATGTCTGAGGGGCGAACTGTTAAGCGAATTGAGCCTGCGAACTGTTTGAGATGAAAAATATTAGTTTTCCTTTGGAAGATGTAAAAATAGATGAATTTATTTTTTTGGGAGGAGGATATGAAACTTTAATGCACTTAAGAATGTTTTACATTAGAATAGTATTAAACGTAACTTTTAGGATGAAATGGAAAAGTTTCAGAAATATTAAAAATATTAAAATCAAATAGAGTTATAAGTTTATATCAAATATTTATGAAATTTGCTTTAAAAAATATAAGTCGAGGTAAAAGGAATTAAAGTATTAGATCCAAATAGTTTGTTATAGCTTTCTTGTATAAAATATAAAGTTATTAAAACCTAATCAATAGTCAACCCTGAAAGTTATTGATTTTATCAGAAGTTATGTGAAATATGTAACCAAATATAAAATCACCGAATGATTATTAGATAACTATGCAACGAAGAGGTTTAGTGGTTAACGGTTGGCAGAACTGGATCAATCTTTTATAGATGGCGCTCCATGAAAACATATCTTGAAAATATCTCATGGAGAGGGTTCCATTATAAAAAAAAAGATTTTTTATACTCTTCCCACAATAAATGGAACCATCTTTCATTTAATAACTAAATCACAAATGTAATTAATTTAAAAGATCCAAATTCACCTAAACTACATTTAAAGTGTAGTAAAATAAAACATTTAATATTTTAATACATCTGAACAATCATTATTATTTCAATAAATTGTTAATTATATATTAAAAATATGTGTAAACCCAAATTAAAATTGTGTTTGTAGACACTTAAGACGTCTGAGAAAAAATCAGGAATTACAATCACCTAACGGTTGTATTCAGTACTTGGAGGTTTATATTTATTTAGTACTTGGCAGCTAAAATTTATTTTGAAAAGAATAGTGAAGAATAGGAAATAGATTTATTTTGTTCATTTAATTGTAGAAAGCAGTGCTAAAGAGTAACTAACTTTATTATTATTTATTTTACTGAATATATCGGAAGTTGTTGTTAGAGAGATATATTAACAACGTATATTATATATTAAATTATAAAAAATATATATAATTAGAGTAAATGTACAATAATAATAAATAGCAACATATATATGTTCTGTGACAAAAGGGACAATTATTATAACAGATAATTTAAATTTAGAGGTTTAAAAAGTATGTTATTTTTGTTGAATTTTTTTTTACACCATGTTTAAATAAAATGCTGTATTTTATATGAAACTGTAATTTCTGTTAAAGTTACATTTCGCTTTCCTCGCAATTAATGTAACTCGGCTGCAATACGAGTATATTTAATCCGTTAGAAAATTTAAAAAATAAGAAAGAATATACTTCTGTTTAAGACAATAAATGATAAATGTAATAATCTATCTATGATTACATTAACATAAAATATTAAAACCTCCCTAAAAGGAACTGCACCCTTTTATCAGTGCTATTAAATAGCCCCATTACTCAATTGATTAGTAGAAGTGATTTGGGAAGCAGCCAAAGTGTCCGATTGGGCTGGCTTTCAGCCACGTCTTTTTCGTTGTAATTTTACTTTTCCTGACGTCTCACTTGGGTCGTTATCGGGATATATTCTCGAGGTCGAGTATTCGGCAAAAAATTAGATTATCTCCAACACATTAGATGATGGATGTCTTTGGGCGTTTTAATCCCCCTAAACTATAAAAGTGAAATATTAACCTAAAGAAAAATAACTGCTTTTACAATATCATCTCTACAGCCAAATCAGCTGAACTGATTTCCATGTTGTTTTTACTAATCTCTTTCTTTAGCATTCTTGTTGCAGTCATTAAAACTTTAAAAAATTTAGTATATTTTTTTAAAAACCCTAAAACGTTCTCCTCCACCAAAACGTATTTAAAAACAAAAACAATATTTACAGGGAATACATACAGACGTATTGATATTATTGCACGTACGTGACAGTTTGAATCCATATTACATTCCCTTGTTTAATTATTGTCACGTTTAAAATGTTCCACACCCATAGCCTACAAATTCGAGAAAGAGAGGCGTTGAGCGTTTAAATTTAGGTCTTTATAATAATTTGTCAAAGTAACCATACCCCCAATGAATTTACCGTCCATTACTCTTACCTTACAAATTTAAAATTAGGCTAAGTACAGAGTTGCAACTTGAACGTTGTAACTTAGCAAATAGTAGTTTTTAAAAATATTCTATTTCCTCCGAAAACATTACAGACAAAATTTATTCACATTCCGATTTGATTAAATATTGCTACGGCTTTACATTTACATTGCACATAGTCTTCGTTAAGCTAATAAAGAGGTTGGGTTAGAGGCCAAGTGACGTAGTATTGTGACGTAGTGTTGCGATGTAGTATTGCAGCGTGGTATTGTGACGTAGTATTGTGTTTATAGGTGGGTTATCTCTTAATTTTAGTTAGTCTTCATCGAACTTTCAAAGAGGAAAGATCTCTGGTGAGTTACAAATTTTGTTTGACGTAGTATTGCGACGTAGTATTGTGACGTAGTATTGTGACGTAGTATTATGACGTAGTATTGCGACGTAGTATTGTGACGTAGTATTGTGACGTAGTATTATGACGTAGTATTGCGACGTAGTATTGTGACGTAGTATTGTGACGTAGTGTTGTGACGTAGTATTGTGATGTAGTATTGTGACGTAGTATTGTGCTTTATAGGTGGGTTATCTCTTAATTTTAGTTAGTCTTCGTCGAACTTTCGAAGGGGTAAGATCTCTGGTAGGTTACAAATTTTGTTTGATGTACTATTATGTATTGTAATATTGTGTGATGTAGGGGTTCAAAATTCCCCTCTTAGATGTCTATCGCCTTGTCGTGGTGAGAGGGCTTTAAACAAATTTGATAGACGGTGCTTTGAACTTTCTATTTTCTTGTACCTGTCTCGTAATTTCTTCTGCGAAGAAGACCACGTTCTTCACAGAAGAAATTACAAGCAGAGTAGCGTATCCCTTATAGGTTAGTCAATCTCTTAATTTTAGTTAGTCTTCATCGAACTGACGAAGGGGTAAGATCTCTGGCGAGCTACAAATTTTGTTTGATGTACTATTATGTATTGTAATATTGTGTGATGTAGGGGTTAGGTGACGTAGCATAGTAACATAGAGTAATTCCCCATTGACGTCATTTCCAGTGACGATGTTGTGGCGTCTTTTTTGAGACGTCATAATGACGTTACTAGAGCTGACGTCTATCTGTGCTCAGGTGTCCCATAGCGCTATGTGACGTCAATCTGTACTCAGGTGTCCCATAGCGCTATGCGACATCAATCTGTACTCAGGTGCCCCAAAATGCTATGGGACACCTGAGGTACAAAAGCCATTAAGCCCCTGACGTCATCTCCAGTGACGTCAGGGGCCTAATGGCTTTTGTAACCCAAGTGTCCCAGTGCTCAGGTGTCCCATAACTCTATGTGACGTAGTATTGTGACGTAGTATTGTGCTTTATAGGCCGGTTATATCTTAAGTTTAGTTAGTCTTCGTCGAGCTGCCGACGAGGAAAGATCTCGGGTAAGTTAACATTGTACTTTGGACATCTGGTTTGCGTCTAAACTTAGGGCACCTGTTTCACGTAGGGCATTCTGTTACCCTAGTCTCTAGTACCCTAATGACGTCATCTCCAGTGACGTCGTTATGACGTCTCTGGAAGTGACGTCAGGGGCCTATTGGCTTTTGTAACCCAAGTGTCCCAGTGTTCAGGTGTCCCAGTTTGTCGTAACCCAGGTGTCCTATATCCTACTTCCTTCTATACAGATTATGATTTTTGTTGCAGGTAAAATTTTACATTTGCAGTTTCTCTTCGCTGTGAAATCTGGTATGTGTTATACTTAGCAGATATTATAACGATAATAGTACTAGACACAATATATATGTTATCATTTATACATTCTCCATTTCCAACTGTATTTCATAATTTCATAACATACTTATATATCTATGTTTTCCCATATATTTTTGTCACTTCTACTCAAAGATTCAAAAAATCCATTAAAAAAAAATTCACACAATTTGAACCATAGAAAATATTAGAAGAATTATATATATATATATATATATATATATATATATATATATAGCCTATATTATATATGGTATTTATATAGTTATCTTAAGTTTAACCTTTCAGTACTTATTCATGGAACAATTTACATTTTTATTCATTTAACCTTTTTACATTAAATTTTTACAACATAAGTTTGTTTGTATACAAAAGACCAAACGAAAATACCGCATAAATAAATAAAAACAGAAGTATCTACAACAAGGGTTTTATTGTTGTGGAAATTGTTTTGATCTAAATGTCCTATTAGTCGAAACATTTGTTTTTACTAGTCTCGTTTTGTGAATGTATCTTTATGCTCTTTAAAACCTAAAGCCCTTATACAATTCTGAAAAAGATAACGTGCTACTTCTACACATGTTATTGACCCAAAACTATTCGTAAGATAAAATAAGAAAGTAAATGAAATATATGTAGTTTTACTATTTTGATCATTTAAAAATATTGTGACTATAAACAAAAATGTATCACTGTGTTTTTAAGTTTTCTATTTTACTCCAACAAAATATAAATAGAAACAAAACCCAAAAACTATAATGACAATTCCATTAATATATGCTACAAATACGAGATATAAAGTATTGTTATAACCGTTATACAAATTAAATGAACTATAATAAGTTAATTTTGGTTTCAAGTTAACGGACAAACTATAGATAGGTCTGCTCTTTAGTCTAGACAGGTTTACAAGCATTGAAGGCAGTGATATGTGACCGTTAGATATGCTTGGCAACACAGCACCGTGCGGCAGGTGGTAATGCAGCCACACCACTACCGGAAACAACAATCTTTAAGGAAAAAATAACCGACCCATCATTAAGGAAGCAGTTCAGTTTAAACCTAAACCATTTCAAGGTCGAGTGATGTTTTAACCACGGCGTGGGAACGATAATTAGCAAAGTTCTACGTGACTTTGTCTAACCTAACTTCAATTATTAAAAATAAATTGAGATACAAGTTAACAATTGTGAAACTATTCTCTCTGTACTAACCTAGAAATCCTGTTCGTTAATAGATATATTATTTCCACACAATATCATAAATTTCGTAAACGCTTTTAATAGGTATTGTTATTCTACTTACACTTTTCTTGAAACAAATTTTACGCGACTACGAGTAACGTGAAGACCGTACACAACAGTATATTTTTACTGTATTCAATGGAAAACAAAAATCAAATAGTATTTAACTCCAGCCATTTCATAAGTATGGGAAAATGTGTCAAATGTTAGTTTCTTTTGTGAAACTGTAACTCAAGTGTTATATCTATATTCAACTTTTGTAGGGATTAGGCTTCCAATCTAATACTATAAATAACGATATCAATAAATTAATAATCAATCGTATTAATTGATACGAATTTTGTTTAAAAAAATAAAACTAACATCTGAGCTTAAAATAAAAATATTTTCCAATGCTCTAACTACAATAAATGCGATTTATTTAAGAATCTAATTTTTCTATTTATTTTGGTTATAATACTCAATTTAACAATAAAGGAGGATCATTTTAGGATTCTCAAATTTTGAATATAGTTCTTTATGGTATCCAATATTAGTAATTTTGAAATTAGGTTTATATTTGAATATATAAATTCATTCGTTTCTTTTAAAAAGCAAGTTTCTGATTAAAGAAACAAAAAAAAATCAATAAATAAAAAATCAAAAATCATTGACAAATAAACTCTTGTTTGCAATTAGTAAAAAGTTTTATCTAAATTGTTTTCTCACAAGATGATTTCTAAACATGGTGTACATATATTTTATACTTTAAACTGTAATATTATTTCATTATTAATAATACTGATACACTACCAGATAAAGTGAAATATAAGTAAAATATTGATTAATTGGATATTTATAACTGATATTTAAGCCTGCCGTTGTAGGGAGTTTTAAAAATAGAGCTTGTCCCTAATTCATTTGATTTTTTCACCAATTTTTAAATATATGTATTACTTTCATTCCTTTCAAAATAATATATCAGCTGTATGAAAAAGTTCTTATTTTATATACAAAAGATTATAATATAGGTTTTTATTTTTTAAATCAATAAAATAAACATTTAATTATTTTTTTTTTTTTTTTACATAAAAGTTGTTTTCAGTTTTCAGAATTTGAAAATATTTATGGCCGTAAAAGTACATCTAGTCTAGTTAGATACCAAAGTCCATATCATTAGTTTAAGATAAATGAAAACATACTATCATTTTATAATCAATTGATGATTTACACTCGAAAATAATAAAACAAAAAATAATTAAGGCCCACAAATTATAATAACATAAAATTCAATTATTTTAACATTTATTCACAAATTAATATCTTTTCATAAACAATTTTCAAATTCTACTTCCAGTTTGAAATTGCTGCAATGATATTATATCATCTATTATACAAATACATCTATATAATATATTCTTTATTATATTACGAAATACGTAGTTGCATATTTGCAAATTAAATGATAGTTTAAAAGATTCTGGTATTCTTATTTCAATTGTATCCACTTTTTATGGTAGTAATATATTTATTGTGAATCCAAAGATAAAAGAGATACCCCGTCCAAACAATTCATTTCCTTCTTAAATTATTTAATTATAAAATTTGTTGAACGAGCACGCGCGGGATAGTAACAGGTGGCGCAATAACGGAAAGGAAAGAACGCTGTGTTCAACCTTACCTCCTACCTACGGAAAGCGGTATCAATTATGAAAACGTGGGATCGATGTAGCTAGGCCAGACACATTTTCATTAGGAAATACCATCATTTAGGTGGGAAACTACAGGTGTTGTTAAGTGCTTCTTACTAATTAGGATTGTAAAATTGCGTATAAGTGCAATCCCGGAATTACCTGGGATTATTATATTTACAAGAAAGACGAATATACGAAGCTAGTCTTGATTTATTTCGGTTGTAAGCTTTCTACACAATATGGTTTCCTTTTAAAAGATGATCTTTTCACTACTACAGTAAAACATTATTTGTGTTTCTTCATTCATTTTTTCTTTAATATTTCCAAGTAAATTTCAAATTCTTTTATCTGTTTTTATACATTTTTTTATTTAGAATATTTATTTTGTTAAATCTTTTTCTTATGTTAAGTCTAGATATATGTTTGTAAAATTTTAATTGAAAATCATTTCTTTATTTAATGTTTTTCCTAACGACTTAGATAATAGTAAGACGATTGTTTATAATATATAGTGACAGTGGAATTATTTATTTCAAAGTTATAACAAGGTAAATACGAACTTTAAATACTTGAACAAAATGTTTTATTTTATAAATGAGCAAACTACCTTTGCTACAAAAAGTTGGTGAAAATAATACATGGATTTCTTAAAAACTAAAATGAAATGTTTATATAGCCTACATTGCGTTATGGGACTTGTTGCATTTTAATATATGTTTTCTTCATATTTTCTTCTCACCCGTGAATAACTTTTTTTGGCGTTTTGGTATAGTTTACCTTCAATATTATACAATTAGTGAGAGATTTTAATTATAAATCAGAGTAAGAATGAATCAATAAACGTACACCCTTAACTAAACTTCATAGTTTCTTCTCACCCTTGAATAACTTTTTTTGGCGTTTTGGTATAGTTTACCTTCAATATTATACAATTAGTGAGAGATTTTAATTATAAATCAGAGTAAGAATGAATCAATAAACGTACACCCTTAACTATTTATGTACAAAATTAGAGATATTCTTAGTATCAAAACTTGCAAAGTTAATTTTATTAAATTTACCTTTTAACAAATGACTGATCATAAATTGTCTTTGAATAGCTCGGGAGTTAACTATATTTTATGTAAATTCAATATGAAACAAACCAACAATATTGAACATTATTTAAAATTTTATTTTGTTCTAGTTTTTCAATTGAGTTTATCACCTACAGGTCGTAAGGGTATAGGAAAGTTTGTATCGGAAATAGTGGCTGCTGGGTTGCCATGAGAGATATTATTATTTATATTTATTTATAGTTTGTTTTACAGGAATAGCAATCAACAATTGAAGACACTACTTTTGTGCTTTTTTGTTTTGTTTATGTTGAGGTATCCAGCCTTTGATAAGCAATGGGAAATGGAAAGACGACTCTCTCCTTTATAATATCCTTCTAGTAAATCAATGTTCATTTGGTCAAGCAGTAAGTTGTAAACATTTCAGAGCGGTGGTGGTCACGTCATACGTCTTAAATTTCGAATTATTATTAATATAATAACTTAACTTCTTTACTAAAATACACTAGTGTCACTTGATTCTGAAAAGAAAACATATATTTTGGAAATTTTTTAATTTTGAAAACCATTAAGAAAGAGCGCTGAGATACCAGTTGTTACGTAGATTTTATTCATAAATTAGTCATTATGACCAGCCACTTTGGTTACGAGTATCATAGTTACTAAATCATTCAGTCCACAGAATTTCGTGTCAAAAGAACAGGAATAATGACAGAAAAATTGTTTATATAATGCTTAAAATGTGTAATAAATTTTACGCACTTATTTTTTATCTAAAATAACAAATCTCTCTCTCTCTCTCTCTCTCTCTCTCTCTTTATATGTATATATATATATATATATATATATGAAAAATTTGAGGCTCCAACAAAAATCATGTTATGGCGTGTTTTACCTATGGTGTCATACATGTATCGAGAATTATACAGATACCTAAAAATTATTATAAAAATGTTGAATAAACAAAAGTATATACTAACAAATCTAACTATTATTTTTACTGTACTGTTAAAATTGAATAGAGATAGGAAGTTAAATGCTAAATATATTATTGTAATATGGGTTCCTGAATTCAATGTAACGGCTAAAGTTTCTTGATGAGCCTGTTATTGTGGAAGGAATCGCTCACTAATGGAAGTTAGCTCGCCCTCGCCCTCTAGGTCCTCGTTCGTTAACTTCTGATGACGATGTTGTTTTGCATAGCTTGGATTTCTTCCTTTTTTACATCTGAATTTGAAGCAAACTTTACAGTGATGGCTGTTTGTTTTTTCTAACAATTCAAATGCCTCATACTGATTTAATACATAACATTAAATGTGATTTTATAAGTTTTAGTATTTCGATTGATTGACAATAACTTTTGTGAATACGGCTTAAAATTAAAATTATACATTAATTGTGGGTTGGCAATGTTATAACTTATACAAGGTTTTTTGAAAGTACGACTTTTTCACAAATAAATGTAGAAATACCATATTTTTAAACATCTGTAAAGAAAGAAAACTACTATCAGCATGTATTCAAATTTATTGTCTATTACTAGACATTCACAGGAGAAGTTTTGAAGTCAAAAGTGACAAAAATTTAATTATATTGTTGGCAATTTAAATTGACGTTTGTTTACTTTTACTTCTAAATTATGAGCTGTGTTATGATTCAAATAATCAATCTTCTATTTTTGTGCATATGTCCGGTTTGAGAGCCTGAGTCCAAATTTGTGTATTTGGAATGTAGGTTCTTCTGTTTCTCTGTCGTCTGCCATACGTGCAGTAATTTACGTAACAAACGCGTAGACTGATTTTAATAAAACTTGGTATTTGGATTTATCCGGGAAGTTTTTTTTTTATACCTGAATATTTGGGGAGGGGGCCATAATTTGAAAAATGCAAAGTTATGTTTTTGTCATAAAATTTGCTAACGTGTATCCTTTGAGTACTCAATCAAAACATATCGGTAAGACACCAAAATAACAAAGAGGCTGGTACAACACACTTAATTTCTCAGGCTCCCCCTTTATGAAAAACTCGGTTTTAGGTAATTATCATTACTGATGATGGGTTTATGGCACAAGCGAATGAAGTTTAGGTATTTAATAAGTGAATAAAATATATTTTATAAATAAATACAAATTTTATATCGTTTCGATTTTTTGAAATATCTTACATAAATGTCAATAAAGATTGATGGGTGATAAACACTTTGAGACGAATGTAATACAATAATTTAAATGGGAACTCTACAATAAGATCCATCAGATATACATTCCGTGTCTCTACCTGTTAAATACATAACTGTCAAGATTAAATTATGTTTCCTAAATACATAATAAGGTCAACAAATCAAATATTATCAACGATTTAATAGAGAGAAAATCATAATAATGGATAGCCAACAATAACGGGTATATTAGCTATTATTATCACAATTTAAATAACTGTATAAATCAATACCGATATTGTGCACTAAAATAACATTTCCTTCGTTATTTTGTAAACTATGTTTTGTTATTTGCGTTGTTTTTTTAATGTTTTAAGGTTGTTATTAATAATTACAAAAAATGTCTGTCACAAAGAACAAAATCATTTATTTTCTCGCATGAAGAAATTTTTAGATAATTGTGAGAATCAAAGTTTTGAAGCAATGCGTTCGTAGTTAAAGTTATGTCATATATACGTTACAATCGGATTTATCCAATACAACGTAATACATTATTACCAACATAATTGTTTCATAATTACTGAATCGAAGTATTTCAATAAAATGTTACAACAGTGAGACAAAATTCCTATGCTATTTTAAACTGTATATAATAAATTCTAGTTTATTGTTTATTCTTTACATAGTTTATGTTAGTTACCGATCTTATAAAATAGATTACTTTAATAAGGTTGTCAATTTAAGAAATCCAATCAGGGAATATAGCCGTCGGTAAAAACGTAAATACTTTACAGAAAAACCTAAATATATAGTATCGTTTTTATTTTTGGTAGAATATATAACAGCTTTTGAGTTATACTTATTTCAGAAACTTTGTTGTTTTACTAATAATCAGTAGAAATAATTAGGATTTCACCTAGGGTTTAATATAAAGTACATTTTAATTATAGAATTGTTTATGTTTTTCGAACAGTTTTAATACTTTGGCTTTAGAATTTTAAACTTCATGCACTACGAATTTGAAGTATGTTCTCATTTTAAAATCTTACTCATTTCGCCTTTTATTTTTGGAACTTCTCGCTTAAAACATTTTAATTACCGAATCTTTGATACAATTTAATCTCGGAATATTTGTTTTTTACTTATTCAGAAAAAAATATGTCATACAAAGAGTATAATAGAATGTTATAAATATAGCTATATATATACGCGTTTATATTGTTGTTCTTTAATTTTGTTGTATACGTATCGTACTTTGTGGTGTATTTTCAACTCGTATTAAATATTTATAAAAAAACTTAATTTGTTACTTTCATCACATTTCAAATACGCTACTACATCACGATGTTTTGCTCTTTATGATTATTTCTGAAAGTGTGCAAAATATTTAAAATTGTTTTTTTATATTCTTATAATTTTCAAAATAAAATGTTGAGAGGAACAAAACCTGTAGCAAAGTGTTTATGAGAGGAAGAGCAGAGGGTTGGGATGTAGCCTTGTATTGATTGGCCGGAGCATTGCCGGTATTCCAGATGGCTGAGGCGCGATTCTCTTCCAGTATTAGTTTCAATATATGTGAAATTAACTTAAATTTATGTTTTGAATGTGAAGTATTTTTAGGTAAAAGAACGAACTGTTTTCATATGAAATTTACAAATTCAAACCCTTAAAAGAGAATGTAAAAAATAATACAATTTCTTTAATGTCACTCTTTTTCGATTTTGTTCTCTATGAAGTTATATTTCAATAACTACTCTTTGGATAAATATCCATTCACATCTGAAGGTGTATTATTTAAGACTATATTCAACGACGACTTATTATTGTGATCTGATACAGGAAACACTAATTTTTATTATACGTTACGCAGATTGAACTTTTCTTTATAGAATCAAAGTTATTTATTTTATTACAATATCTTTTAGGCGAATAGCAAATAGGTTTTTGCCTTTCAAAATAATACTCGCATACAGTCCTACACAGCCCCCCCACAAAGAAACACAGGTACCCGAGCGTAACAGTGACATATTTTTTCTTCTCAATAATTAGGACTCACTCATACAATTACAAATTACAACTTACAAGATTTACCGTACCGATCTCGTTTTGAAAGACATTGCAATTATCTGATAATATACTACAGATATATCATTTATAAAATGTTTGTTATTTATTTTTTATTTTTAGGTAAATTAAAAAGTATAAGCAAATTTCCATTTCTTATTATCAATTTAGTGATCTATAAACATCTACTAGCTGATTTGAGTTAAAATAAGTAGTGCTTTATTCCCATGAAATCTAACAGTTATCTGAAAATATTTTTATACAATTTCTGAAAAAAAAAGAAGAAAAAAAAAGAAAAGAAAAAAAAGATATTGAAACACGTATATCGTCCGTCCTTTCCTAGCACAAGTAACAAACATTAATAACGGGCTACAAAATTTGTTTTTGTGTTTGTGTTAAAATTATTTTAATGTTTTGACGACTTTTCACAAGCGAAGTTTTCAAGATGGATGCAGTGATATCCGAAACCGACCAAATTAGTACCACTTGACCGACCAGCAACAGGTATTTGTTAACCAACTGATCAGGATATCTAGTTTGAACACGATACAATTTTGAAGTCCATTATTGTATTTTTATTGTTAACATGTATACTTGTTATTGTTTTATGTACTTGTGTTTCTAAATTTTTTACCATTTATCATCGTTTTAGAACTTACCTTTAAAATCAATCACATCAGCCAAGAATGATTAAATTTAAAATGGTAACCTTTCAAAACAGTTTATTTATTTCACAAATAATCTCTTTATTTCATTCTAATAAGCACATAAAATGGTCTATCTTATTCAAAATGTGTATAGATAAATTTTACGAAAGAAGCAAGTTCATCTGTAAAAAAATTAAACTGTTTTATCACGTCAGTATTTTAGCTGCTAAACAATATAAACTTAACTTGATTTAGATAATAAATGTCGAAAGAGCAGTAAGATGAAATATTCTTATAGATTTAATAATACAAATAGCTACCTGTATATTTTCTCTCTTTTGTTCCATTTAAATATACCGTTATGATTAATTGGGCGGAATTCTCTCTTAATACTAAGACGTGAAAATCTCTCTCGACGCTTTATTCTTGTTTCTTTTCCATTTAGAATAAAAACTAAATACCAATCGAGGTGTGAGTTCCATTTATTTCCTCCAAGGATTTACTGTAAAATAATGACTAGCGATATTTTTACGATTCCTTTGGAATGTTTTATCCCATTACGATTTGATTGGTATTGAAGTGTTTCGTGCGATTGTTTCTCAGCAATACAATATGACCGACAACTGGGAAACAATACCTTTGTGTGAAACTGGAGCAAAAAGATTTCAATGACAGTCAAAGCGGTCGCGTCAAATGACTCTTCACAAAAAAAAAAACTCCGGTGTATTCTAACTAAATTTGTTTTATAACACACGATATATACGTTTTGTTATATTGTTGCAGTAATTAACAACTTGATATATATTTGTTACACTCTCAGTTTTCAAAATTCATTATATATTTTTATCTATGTAACAAAGTTATATAGAGTACCATTTTGAAAAACTGAATTATCTACAGTTATATACATAATTGAAAATAACATTTTAAGTGAAATGCTTAAATTATTTGTAGAAATTTATATATATATATATATATATATATATATATTAAAATGTGTGAGTGTGTGTGTGTGTGTGTTTGTGTATGTGTGTTTGTGTGTGTGGGGGGTGTTTCGAAACATGTAACGTCTTCAACATATTATAAAACAATAATAATAGGGGACAATACACAGAACCGTAATTACACAATTAATTTTGATATTAGATTTTAGCTAATAAATATAAATTACTTTGTCTTTTGTAGTCCTTATAGACGTGTTTGTAAAGTTTACAAAATGGAAAAAAAGCTATAATAAAATAAATAAAAGTGGGCCTATAATTGTATAAAATAAGCCACGACAACAACTTTAAAAAAATTCTTAATTCTAAAAATACTAATAATTTACAACTATAGTCTACATATATATACTTTTAAAATTTTGTATGCGCCTATAATTTTTGTGTAATATCAAAAAGATTTGTATTTATTCTACCGTTTCTATAATTCCTATCGTTTCTACAATTCCTATAGTTTTATACAAATTGCACATGAAGCAAATTTTATAAATTAGGTTTAAATTTTGTTTAAATCTATCGATAAGCAATAATTTATTTGGATCCAAACTAAAATACACGTATTTATTTATATTATAAAAGTAATCTCAAAGTCTCTGTTTTTTTTGCGGTATTGCATCTTAGTTTACTACACTTTTTGTATAATTTAGGTTGAAGACCGTCTTTTATAAAAAATAAAACATAAAAACTTGACATGGCGCTTAAGTGTAGACCTTTCTCCTTTCCTAAGTGGGATTGAATTTACCAAATGGTTGTCTTTTTGTGTTTGTTTTATTTAATTTTGTGCGCTTTCCTAATTTGCATAGAATAATTTTTCTGTTTTAAAAAAAAGGGTTTTTATCAAGGCATTGAAAAACTTATCTTTCTTCATCATTCCAATAGGCTCAGTACGTGGGGGCATCTAAATGTCACAGTTCAAACTACATCTCATCAGTTTACTATCGGGGGTAGCTACACATGGTAATTTTCAAACTAAAACGACCTATACCTTTTACACCCCATAATACACTTTAATAATTCCTTTTATTTTAAATAAGGTTTTATTTTGTACCGATTCTATTATTGTAAAGGGTTATGTTGTAGGTAAAATCACACCATATAGATACTTAAATAATTAAGGAAACACATAATGTGTATTTAATATTTTTATCACTTCAAATAAGTAGTCTACTATTATTAAAAATACATTTGGTAATCGAAAATAATACCATTGTTTATTTGTCTTAATTGAAAAATATCATATTTATATTTTCATCGCTGTAATTACCAGTAAAATGTAAATACAAGTATGAATAATGAATAAATATTTCCATTCGGAACAAGTTCTAAACAACACTTTTTTCGGTGAAACACTTAACTTTTATTTTGTGTACTCGTGCGTACACTGAGGAAGGAATGGTATGTTCTTTGTAGTGTTCATCCTTTGCAGAACCCTTAAGCGCATGACTTATGTATATAAGTCGATTTATAATTTAATAAAATATTCTAATATACAATCATATTATAATAAAATTATTTAAAGAATGTACTTTACTTGTCTTTTTAATATTGTAAATTGTTAATTTTAAATGTTTTCTTTATTGTGTTTTTTCACTATATATTTTATTGTTTTGTACTTTATTAAGTGATTCAGTTGCAAATATTTGAGTGATTCGTTACATTTGCGAAATGTATTTTAACATTACTATTCTGATTTGATCAGATTATTAGACATATCTATACATTGCCTTTGTTATCGTTTATTGCTTGAACAAAATTAGTAAACATGATTTTATAATAAATGTTTTTTTTCAGTCAATTGTAGTCTTCCTTTTGGAGATATTTAATAATAAGTAGCTATATGTTCCTGGTGGCCTCTTCAGGCAAAATTTATGGAAAATATATTTATTATTAAATGAATATAGTTATAAACTAAACAACAATGAATATAAAATGATGTTTGTACATTATAATTTGTTTGATATAATTATTTTTACTTTTACAATAACTGTATAACTACTGTTATTAATAACTGTTTTATAAATGAATTTGTCTATATTTATTGGGAAACTAAAAGGGACCTGTCGAAAAACAAAATTTTTCAGGAGAGCCAAAACATGATCATAGTCAGTTTTGTCCATTTTTAGTTCTTGGTTTATTTCTATTAATAAACTCCTCTTCTGCCATAAATTTAAATTAAAAAGGCAATACATAAGAATTAAATGTATAAAAACATAGTTGTTTGTAGGTCCTTCAATGTTAGAGAAAGGGACCAACATGGGAGCGAAATTCGGTACCTTTTCAAAGTGAAAAAATAACTTCAGTAATTAATTTCTCCTGTACTCTAGTGTTTATACGAGAACTACTATTAGTTTAGGCAAAGATTATAAAGTTGAATGCTATAAAAAAAAAAAAAAATTTAAAAACTGTTTTTCCACATTAGGTACCTATTCTTTCATAGAATAAACTAGCGGGAATTTCACCAATAAATGGACCAAAAAATTAAAGATAATTAGTTTTAAATTAGATAAACATTAATATAAAAATATAAATAAAAAATAATTATTCAATTTTGATATTATGTGTCCTAGTTCCAAGTTCCTGTCTTGAAGAACTAATTGATAACATTCTTGAAGATCCTAAGCCTACAATATGAGATGCTGAACCATCCCGCTCGTTCAAGTGCAATCGTTAAATTTCAAATATTATAAATACTTACCAAAGACTTATTATTTTATTTTTAACATTTTATTTATTAGAATATATTCTTATAAAGGACTATCCATATAATACTTCTATCAAATTTAATTGATTAAATATAATAAATATAAATAATAATTTAACTTTAACAGCCTTTTCTCCAAATCTCCCCTTTTCCGTAGGTTACAATAAAACATTTTGGCTCAGCCAAACTTTAAGGAATTTCGAAGATTTAAGTCTAAAATATTCGCAATTTTATTTATTTTTTATAATAAAACTTGATTAAAAACTCAATTTTTAAAAATCTTGACAAATAGTCAATATTAATTTTTTGCATTATATATTGATTTGTTTATATATATATATATATATATATATATATATATATATATATATATATATATAATCATATTATTCTGATAACGAGAATGTAATAGAAAACTTATAATCATTACATTAAGATTATCCTTTACAATAGGTAGTAAACTAACAAATCATTTAACACGAATTAAAAAAAATTGCAAAATTGAAATTTACTAAATTAAATATATTAAATTCAATTAAGTTATATCGTTAAAATTTTGGCTGGTTTAAAATACGAGAATAAACTATACCAAAAAACAAGAGATTTTTGAATTTGAATCTAAAAGATCTATCATTTGTTGGGGCTTAAAGATTATAAAATATTAAATTTAAAACATCTTGTTCCTTCAAACTATATCATTTAACAGTTTTTTTTTTTTAGTGTACCTTATGTTGTCCCTTCTTTTTTTATTATTGCTGCTTTATAATATTGTTTATTATTTCTGAGGAATGTATGTAGCTAATGTAAGATTTAAAAAAAAAACTCCCTTTTATCTTAACTTGCTGCCTTGATGTTATTTTATAATGTTGTTATGGGGGCAAGTAATTCCATATTGTTGTTAGCTTTATCACATTAAGTGACAACACAGGCTGGTAAACAAATACGAAAACAAAAGAGAACCCATAGACTTATATATACTGAACATAATATTCGCAATCCTCCCTACTTCCGTAACAAGACAACACTTTTTACCGTTAAGTCTTAAATGTTTATTTGTTAAAAAGTGAAGTGTTTTCATTATTAGTTGAAATATACCTGTATACAGAAAGACAATGACCTCACCTGGATGTCAATATTGTCAAAGAATATTGTACAATACAGGTATACGTTCGTATGATGCAACAATTTCAATTGCTAAATGACTATGTCCTGCCTTCAATTTATATCTGCAACAAAAATTGCACGCATTAATATCTTAATCTACCCTAAACTCCCATTTATAATACGATCTTGTCATATTTCAACGAAATATTATTGACAACTTTCGTTATAATCATCTTTCACGGAATATGCTATTATAAGAAGCAAGTCTATCCAATAAATCAATAATTTAAAAAATATATCTATTCTGAATATTGTATATCTGCAATAATATTTAAACTAATATCAATAGCAACCTAGATATGTTTTACGTACCTATAAATGGGTACGAATATTTAGAAGTCATGAATATCAAGAAATATACAAGACACAAATACATTTATTGCGTGTTACTAAAATAAAACGTCATTCTAGAAATAATCCTTTGGCTACGTCCAATTGGTAACATAACATGTCATATTGCAGTCCTATTGTGAATATAAGTCTTGTTTGAGTGTCTATCTGTTTGACATTCTTCCCTTAACCTCAAAAGGATGTCAGTGAAACACGAGTACGCTCAGCAAACATTATGAAGTGGATATAATATATTAAATTTAATCAATTAATTATTGAATATTTTAAAATCTGTTGGCATTTGCTTCACAATATTTATTCTGATTAATGTTTTTTATAAAGTAAAGGTGAACAATTCTATCATCCATTCTGTTTAAACCTTAATTAATGAATAATTACTCAGTTAGTGTAACTTTTATGGCTTTAACACCTATATTTCTATAACATTTACATTTTTATATTACTAATTATTTAAAAATATGATTTCATCTTTCATTCAACAGAATGTAAATTCCATCAACGTTTTGAACGTCTACAGCCCTTCACTCATTTGATGAGTTTTAATTTTGACCTTCATGAATCTAATAATGATTTTCAGGCAGTGACTAGATGTAATAACAATCATTAACTATACCGCACAAAAAACATCGCGTACTCTTTCTACCAAATTTTATACCAATGTATTACACATTTCAACACAATGTGAGTAGACCCCCCAATAATAAAAACACCTTTTCACGACCTTATCAAAATTGTAATAATCAGTAACATTGTCTGAAGGATGAAATGTCTCCCGTATAATGTTTGGTATTGCGACTAATAGAATCATTTTCAACACTAGAACGCACCATGTCGAATTTTAAATTGTTTTATTTCTTGTTTGGGCAAAAAACCTCTCGGTCATCATCGCCTTTTGAACAGTAATAAAGTAACTGATGAGATATGACATGACGTAGGAGGTTATTGTAAACTCTGCATTATTATTTTTAAATAAACTCACATATGGATAGAAATACGAAAGTCATTTAATATTCTTTGTGTAATCTACAGTTCCTAAGAATAGGATTAATTTATATCTTGTATAATTATTCAATAAATTTCAACCTCTTGTGAATTATGGTTGAGTTTCAACCTATTAAAAAGTTCTTATACATATTCTAAAATATATTTGTTTACAACGAAACAATATATATTTTTTAAATAATAACATTAAGTTAAATGGTGAAACTCCATCAAAGCGTTTAGAGGTATTGTTATTTAATACTTATTATGCATATTATCTAGGCTTTTATAATACGATAAATTTCCTATTTTATTCAAAAAATGTAATATCCAATGTCAAGTGTAAAACTATTTTAACAATGACAAAATTTATTGGATTTACTCCGTTAGGATAAGTATAATGAAAAAAGGATTGTCGATGGATACAAATTACTTTAAATTACTGGGTTCATTCCCGTTTATAGCGAATTTTAAGAGAGCGTTATAAATTCTTGAAATCCCAGTATATCCAGAATAATGTCGTATAGATTTAAAAGAATTGAAAATCTAAAGTTTAAAGACAATAAATATACAATATTCTAGCTATAAGAAACCACTTGAAGGAATTAGATCAAATTGCTCAGACGAAATCACGTTATTTACAAAAATATTGTTAAAGGTGATTCTTTCTTATACATATTAAGTTCATTCTTATACACATGTGTGTGTTTGTATGTATGTATTTACGATGTGTACGCTTGGGCAAGTGTTTAGATTACAAAGGGTAATCAATTTTCTTTCCAGATGAATTTTACAAAAATATAAATACAAAATCAAGTTTAAAACGCACTTCCACGCTCGCACATTATATATATATATATATATATATATATATATATATATATATATATATATATATATATATATAATAAACTTTAATGTAATAGCAGATATTTCTTGTTGAAACTCCATATTCAAGGATAAAATAAAGCAAAAGCTTAAAGTTTCAAATTTTTATTAGTATAAATGAGCTACAATTGTTTCGCCTTGCGAAAG